>CM053573.1:4454536-4657746 GCA_028646485.1 Cryptoprocta ferox
GGCTAAGCGTCCGACTTTGGCTCAGGTATTGATCTTGTGGGTCACGAGTTCGAGCCCCGCGTCGGGCTCTCCCCCCCCCCCCCCCCGCCCCGCACCTGCTCGTGCTCTGTCTCTCTCGCAAAAATAAACATTAAAAAAACCTGCTGGGATTTGGATAGGAATTTTATTGATGTTACTAGAAAATTTGGGGAGCCTTAACAATACTGAATATTCTGAGTTTGTATTTCATTAAATCTTTTGCAGTGTTTGGTTTGCCATGTAGAGTTCATGCATATCTCTCGTTAGATTTATTCTCAAGCATTGATGTTTTCTAATACGATTGGCTATGATATTTAAATGTCTCACGGTATAATTCTTTGTTGATAGTATATAGGCAAACGTTTGATGCGTGTATATTTACTGTTTGCCAGCAAACTTGGAAAATTCACTTTTTAATGCTATTACTCTCTCTGTAGATCCAGTTTGCTTTCTAAATATGCAATCATGTCGCCTGTAATAATGACAGTTTTGTTTGATTCTTTCTGACATTTAAACTTTTTATTCTTTTTCTTGCCCTTTGCACCGTCTAGGGCCCCAGCACAACATGGGATGGACGTGATGATACTGGAATCTTTGTATTTTTTTCTAAATTTTAGAGAAAATTTTAATATTTCATCAAGTGTTATATTACATGTTGGTAAACATCTTCAACAGACTAAAGATTCCTTCATTTCTAGTTTGCGGAAAGGTTTTTTTTTTTTTTTAATATTATGAATGGTGTTGGATTTTATCAGTGCTTTTTCTGCATCTGTGGAGATGAACATATTATCTTTCTCCTTTATTCTATTAATGAGATGCGTTTAATTGATCATATTTCAATGTTAAACCATCTTTTTATTCCCAGAATGAGCTTCCTATGACCATGATACTTTGTCCTTCATCGTTAGGGCTGGATTTGATTTGGTAATTTTAAAAAAGACTTTTGCATCTATAGACATAAAAGAGATTGGCCCATAATTTTCTTTTCTTGACATGACCATGTCATTCAAGATCATAAAATTATTTGGGAAGAGTTCCCCGATTCTCTATTTTCTGAAGCTGTTTGTAAAAATTGCTACTATTTATTCCTTAATATTTTTAAAAATGCTTATTTATTTTTGTGAAAGAGAGACAGAGTGTGAGCGGGGGAGGGACAGAGAGAAGAGACACAGAATCCAAAGCAGCTCCAGGCGCTGAGCTATCAGCACAGAGCCCGACGTGGGGCTCGAACCCATGGACCGGGAGGTCATGACCTGAGCCGAAGTCAGACGCTTAACTGACTGAGCCCCCCAGGTGCCCCCCAGCCCTTAATATTTTTTTAAAGTTTACCCATTTTGAGAGAGAGAGAGCGAGCAAGAAAGAAAGAGAGCACGTGCATACGTGTGTGGGCAGGGGAGGGCCACGGAGAGAGGGAGACGGAGCTGTGCTGTCAGCGCAGATCCTGATGAGACACTCGAGCCCATGAACCACGAGATCATGACCTGGGCCAATGTCGGACGTTTATCCAACTGAGCCACCCAGGCGCCCCGCCGTAAATGTTTTGAAGAGTTCCCCAGTGAGGCCACCTTAATCTAGAAATTTTGGTGGGAAAAATTTTAATAGGATCAACTCTTTAGAAAACACCCAGTACTTCAGGGTTTTCGATTCTTCTTTTAACAGTGTTAGTAGTGTGTGCTTTTAACATCTTGTCCATTTAGTTTTTCAAGAAATTGGAATGAAATCACTAATAACATTATTTTTTAATGCCAATAGGATTTATAGTCACGTTCTTTTTAAAATATTGATACTGGGGGCGCCTGGGCGGCTCAGTCGGTTAAGCGTCCGACTTCGGCTCAGGTCATGATCTCGCGGTTCGTGGGTTTGAGCCCCGCGTCGGGCTCTGTGCTGACAGCTCGGAGCCTGGAGCCTGTTTCGGATTCTGAGTCTCCCTCTCTCTGCTCGTCCCCTGCTCACACTGTCTCTCTCTCTCTCTCTCTCTCTCTCTCCCAAAAATAAATAAAAATATTAAAAATTTTTTAAATAAAATAAAATAAAATATTGATACTGGTAATTTTTGTCATTTTTTCGTTTTTTGGGGGGTGGCCTTATGGGGGTGTAATGACACCATTAGTCTTTGCAAAATATCTATTTTTGGCTTTATCGATTTTCTGTGTTAACTTTTCTTTCTACTAAATTGATTTCTGTTCTTATTTTTACTATTTTCATCTCTTGGCTTCTGTTCTTTTTTCTGGATTATTCAGCTATTCTTTTTTCTAGCTTATTCAGATGCAGTTTTAGATAATTAATTAACCTTATTTTTAAACACATTTATTAAAGCCGTAAGTTTTCTCCTACTTCTCTGGCTTCATTCTACGAGATTGGAAATGTTAAGTAGTCACTATTATTTAGTTGAAAATATTTTTATAATTTCCATTTGATTCCTTATTTAACTCAATGTTCTTTAGACATGCATTGCTTAATTTTTGAGTACCTGAGGCTATTTCAGTTACCTGCTATTGACACCCAATTTGATATCACTGAAGTTCGAGAATGGGATTTGTATGATTTTGACTCTTCAAAATTTGCTGAGATCTACTTTACGGTTCATTCTATCGTCTATTTTGGTGAATGTTGCATGTAAACTTAAAACATGTTTATTTTGTATGTCAGGGTTAGTTTTCCATAATGTCAGCTGGGTCTGTTCAACTGATCATATTGTTTAATTTTCCTATGGCCTTACTAAATTTATCCTCTGTTTGTTGTCTATTCTCTCAGTGACCAGGAGAGGCTTGATAAAATCTCCAAACAGACAGTGGATTGTTTATTTTTCCTTTTTGTTCTGCGAATGTCTGCTTTAGGTACCTTTTAGTTATGTTATTAAGTGCATACACATTTAGGAGGGTTTTTTTTAAGTTTATTTATTTATTTTGAGAGAGACAGAGATAGGGTGAGTGGGGGAGGGTCAGAGGGAGACAGAGAATCTCAAGCAGGCTCTGCACCGTCAGTGTGGAGTCCCAAGCAGAGCTCGAACTCACGAAGCCGTGGGATCATGACCTGAGCCAAAACCAAGAGTCAGACGCTTAACCGTCTGAGCCCCCCAGGAGCCCCATAGGAGTAGTTTTATCTTCTGGCTCGATGGATCCTTGTGTCATTATGATAGAGTCCTTCCTAGGCTCTGATCTCATTGTTGCCTTCCAAGTATGATATTAATATAGAATATGACCTCAACAGCCTCTCCTGGTTTGTTAGAGAGTTACACCACTTTCATCCTTTTACTTTTTTATGACAATATTCATCTATTATTATCTCTTGCAAACATTAAATTATTGGAGGGGCGCCTGGGTGGCTCAGTCTCTTGAGTGTCCAACTTCGGCTCAGGTCATGATCTCACCGTTTGTGGGTTCGAGCCCCGCGTCGGGCTCAGAGCCTGGATCCTGCTTCCGATTCTGTGTCTCCCCCGCTCTCTGCCCCTGCCCCGCTCACGCTCTGTGTCTCTCTGTGTCTCAAAAAATGAATAAATGTTAAAAAAAAAAGAGCATTGGAGCTTGTTTTTAATAAATTATTTGTCTTTTTAATTTGACTCTTTAGTCTATTTATCAGGAATGTAATTAAGAATACAGTTGACTTTAATTTTTATCATCTTTTCATTATTTTGTATCCATCTTATCTGTTTTTGGTTCTTTTATTTGTCCTTCCTTGACTTCCTTTGGATTAAGTGTATTTTTTCAAAGTTCTTCACTCTTTTAGGTTTTTGTTCTAATTCTTCTTATTTGTATAGCGCTACTGTGGGAAATGAATGTGCATCCCAGAGAAGGATTTAGCCTCATCGCGTCTGGGATAATGGGAGACTCTTACCCCAGTGTGACTCTGCCTGCGCTCAGCACCTGCGTTGTCACCACCACACATCTGTACTTCTGCATCTGCGGTTAGCCACACGAGACGCTATCATCACTCTTTGGATGAATTCATTATTAAGATTAAGTTATTGCTACTAAACAGTTAACGACATTTGTTTTCACTGCTGTATTGACTCCTCCCAGGACTCGTCTTCCTTTCGAAGTTCTGCGCTTTCATCGAGGATCATTTATCTCAGCCTGAAGAACTTTTAGTATTATTATTTACAACTTCCATCTCTGGAAGCAAATTAATTCAGCCTTTTCTTTCCTAAACATATATTTATTTCGTGCATTTTTGAAGGACATTTATGAATGTATGATGGAATCAACTTCTAGGTTGGAAGGTTCTTTTTTCCCTTCTCTTGGAGATTTGAGGACATCACCTGTTGTTTCTGGCTTCTTTATATTGCTGCTGTTGGAGGTTATGTGTCTTTCTTTGTTGGAAAGATATTCCTCCTGTATCTTGTTTTCAACATTTTAAATAAACTGCTTTAGTATGATTTTTTTGGAAGGGGGTAACCACCCTGCTTATGTCTTGCTGAGTTCCTACAATATACGAGTTGAGACCTTTTATCGGTTTTGAGAAATTCTTAGCCGTTATCCCGTCAAATATTTTTCTGTCCACCCTCTCTCCTACTTTCTTTCTGGAACTTCAATTACATGTGTATTAGAACTTTGGACTATGTCCTGATTTGTCTTTATGCTTTGAATTGGTTTTCCATTCTTTTATTTTTAATGTGTTTGTTTCAGCCTGGATATTTTCCATGCACTGTCTCTGAGGGCATTACTGCCATTTTCTGCTCTGTCAGGTCTTCTGTTAAATCTGTACAACATATTCTTAACTTCAGATACTTAAAAAATTCCAGAATGTCCATTTAATTATGTTTTATACTTTTACTTTATAACAATATTTGCTATCCTTTCATTAATTTTACTGATATTTTTCTTTCTATTATTTTACATATTAATTACAGTTTTTTTAATGTTTGTTTATTATTGAGACAGAGAGAAACAGAGCATAAGTAGGAGAGGGGCAGAGAGAGAGGGAGACATAGAATCCAGAGCGGGCTCCAGTCTCCAAGCTGTCAGCACAGAGCTCGACGCGGGGCTCAAATCCACGAACCCCGAGATCATGACCTGAGCCGAAGTCGGACCCTCAACCGACTGAGCCACCCAGGCGCCACGAATTATAGTTGTTTTAAAGTCCTTGTCAGCAGTCTACACTACCTGGATCTTCTGTGTGAGTATACCCCTATTTTTTGAACATTTGTGCTCTTTTTTTAAAATAACCCTTTTATTTTAGGATGGTTTTACATTTACAGAAAAAGGTATGAGAAGAATGCAGAGAGTTTATATGTACTCTGAACCCAGTTTCCCTTATTATTAATTTATCAGTGCAGTATATTTTTCATAATTAATGAACCCATATGGACATGTTATTAACTAAAGTCCATATTTTATTCAGATTTCTTTTGTTTTTACCTAAAGTCCTTTTTCTGTTCTAGGATTCTGCATTCTATTACTTGTCTCCTTAGGATCTTCCTGACCGTGGCAATTTCTTAGACTTCCCTTGTGTGTGTGTGTGTTTTTTTAATGTTTATTTATTTATTTATTTTTATTTATTTTTTAAATGTTTATTGTCAAGTTAGTTCCCATATAGAATCTAGTGCTCATCCCCACAAGTGCCCTCCTCCATGTCCATCACCCCCCTTCCCTTTTCCCCCTCCCCCTTCAGCCCTCAGTTTGTTTTCAGTATTCAAGACTCTCATGATTTGTGCTTGATGACAGGTTTGAGAAGTTCTGGTCAGGTAGAATGTGCCCCAATCATTGCTGATTTGTCTAATGTTTTTCTCATGATTAGACCAGACTTATAAGTTGGAGGGAAGAACAGATATAGTGTGCCATTCTCACGCACGTATCGAGGATTCACATTATCAACGTGACTCACCACGAGTGATATTAACCTCAATCCCGAGGTGGTGGGGTACAGGTTCCTCCATATTGCACTCTTTGGAAGGAACTCCCGAAGCAAAGCCCACATTTAGGTGGGGAGTTATGCTTCACTTCCTTGAAGATGAAGTATCCACATAAATTATTTGGGATTCTTCCAAATGGGAAGACGGTCTCCTCTCCGTTTACTTACTTATTCAATCATTTATTAATATCGGTATGGATGAATGGATATGTATGTTATATTTTAGGTTGTAATCCAATATTACTTTATTTTTTGCTCAAATTAACCTAGCTTTCACCCTTAGGAAATCTTCCAGTTGACTCTCCTGTTCCTTTGACATATCCTGTAGTTTGTTTTGGTTTTGAGCATTTCTTTACATTCTGGTAACACAAAGAGCTTCGGGCTCATCTTGTCTATTTCCTGCTCTGATCCTAGAATCAGACATTTCTCCAAGGAGGCCTGGTTCCTTTGATTAGAGAGTGGTATTAGAAACCAAGTTTTGGGGCTAGATGCGCCGTTTGATAACACATCGACAAACATTTCCATATGTAACCATCTGGACTGTATTCAGTGAACTGTGAGTTTGTATTGATGGCTCTAACTCCAATCCATTACCACACAGATCATTCTAGCCTCCTCCTCTGCTTATGTGTAAACTCCCACAACAACAGTGAGACACCTACTTTCCACCACCTGCCACATTTGCTGAGTTGTGTTAAGTCTAGTACGCACCTGTATTAGTTCCAGAATTAATCCATAATCCAGTGGGAACCATTACCAACCAGAGAACTCTGCCTACGTGCTGTTTCTTTTACTTTTAGACTTATAGATCCACTCATTACCAAAGCTCCTTAGGTCAGTATATTTTTCACCCCTGTCTTCACTGAGGTTGTTTTAGAGTTGAATACACCTTGATCCTTTTGGTATATTCTACATTCCATGCTGGGATCGCTGAACTCTGAAGTGATTTAAAATTTATATATGTTAAGATTTGCTCTCTGTGCTAGAAAATTCAGTGGGTTTTGGTAAATGCATAGTGCCATGTACCCAACAATATAGTATAATACAGAATAGTTTCACCAAGTCCAAATACAGGGTTATTCCATCCATAGTATACTGTGTGTTGGATTTCATCAAGGCCAGCTCTACTTGAGTATACAATAAGGTATAACATTCTTGGGTGCCCCTTCCAGACATGACATCATCTAAGGGTGTATTTTTTTGTGTGTCTCTTTTGAAGCATATAAAAATACCCTATCCTATCCCATCTTTCACTTTTGGAGGATAGCTTGCTTGTATATAATTATATTTTTCAAAAATTTTAATGTTTCACTTCACATTCTTCTTACTTATATTGTTTCTGATGAGACACCTGCTGTAACTCTTATCCTTGTTCCTCTATAGGTTAGATTATTGTTTTCCCCTCTGGCTTTTTTTTTTCAAGATCTTTTCTTTGCCTTTGGTTTTCTGTAGTTTGAATTTGGTGCCCCTTGGTGTTCTGGGGAGAGGGTCGGTATTTATGTCACTTGGTGTTCTCTGACCTTTCTGGGTCTGTGGTTTAGCATCCGCTCTTCATTTTGGAGAATTCTTGCCCATTATTATTTCAAATGTTTCTTCTACACTGTACTCTATTTCCTCTCCTGTACCAATTGCACATATGGTACAACTTTGAAATTATTCCACCATTTTCGGATATTCTATCTCTGGATTGCTTTTTTCCCATTCTTTTTTTTCTCTTTGAATTTCAGTTTGGGAAGTTTTACTTGATCTGTCTTCAAGTTCACTAATGCCTTGGCTCCATTGCATCGACAGACGAGCCCACCCAAATAACCTTAGTGTCTCTTACGGTATTATTCCTAACATTTGTTTTTTTATTCTTAGAGTTTCTGGCTCTCTGCTTACATTACTCATCTGTTTTCGCATGTTGTCTGAATTTTCTCCTATATACATCAGCAGAGTAATCATAGTTATTTTAAATATCCGTCTTTTCAGATTTTGCTTCTTCTTGCTTCTCTGTACGCCTTGTAATTTTTTTGTTGAGAGCTGGCTGTGGCATTTCAGCTGCCTGGAACAGGAACTAAAGTAAATAGGGCTATGGTGCTAGGTATTCTATTACTCTGGCCAAGAGTTAGGCTGTGCTCGATACTTGCTGCTATAGGTTCTAGAAACTTTCTGTTTCTTCAGTGTCATTGTTTTTTCCTCCTCTTCTGATTTAGGGCTTCCCTAGGTACTCTTCCTTATATAGTCTACATTCTGCAGCCCTTCCAGCTTTAATCCATTGTTCTATATCCCACAGCCCTGCTGGTGTGGTGGTAAGGTGTAGGGGAGGGGAAGCATTTTATAAATGAGATTTATGGTTAAATCTCACTGTTTAGTGGGACTGTGATCCTCACAAGTATCTCTCCAGCATCCCAGATATTCCTTTTTACCCTTGCCTCCTACTCTGGTCCCTGGCTGCAGCCTTCCCAATCCGTTTCCTTGAAGCCTTGACCCTTGATGACTATGTTTTTCCCCTTACGTGAGACAGGAAGCATACGTGGGGCTTGACTGGGAAGAATGCCCTTCTCCCAGCTGAGCTAAGGTTCTGACACCTTGTTTTTTTCTACTGGACACTAGTCTTGTGTCGTGAAGATTCTTTTATTTCACGATGATTGCTTTTCCCTACCAGAGCCAGGAGGACATGTTTCTCAGATCCTTACCATGGGAACCAGGTGTCGTTCCTGAAAGTAAAGCCCACAACCCCAATATACACCCACTAAGACTATGGACCCCAGGAGTTTCTTAGTCTTGTGATAGCCTGTACTCCAACCTCTACCAATTAATCAAAATCGCCATTTAAACATTCCTACCAGTCTGCAGCTCCAGTGGCATCTACTCCAGATAAGTAGGTTTTAGCTGTGATTCTCTGTATTTGCCCGTCTC
Organism: Cryptoprocta ferox; assembly: GCA_028646485.1. Lineage (NCBI taxonomy): Eukaryota > Metazoa > Chordata > Mammalia > Carnivora > Eupleridae > Cryptoprocta > Cryptoprocta ferox. Next base: position 4,463,306 of record CM053573.1, read on the forward strand.
TCCAGATTTTGAGGTAGGGGCTTAACCTGTGATCTCAATTTTCCAATCAGTTAAGGAAAGTCATTGATTTTCAGTTTGTCCAGATTTTTGTTGTTGTTGTTAAGTATAGAAAGATGAATTACAAGTTCTTTACATGCCAGAGCTGAAATATACCTCTAATTAAAAAAAAACATTTTCTTGGTTGTTGGTCCAATTGCTTCTTGAGTGATATTTTTTTTATCATATCCGAGACATTACATCATGTGTGCTCTAGATAATATCTTCAGTCAGTGAGGTTGTCTTTTCCTCTAGAGGGAATGTAGAATGAGGATCTGATATCTTGGGTTGGGGCTGGATTGTAATTTTGGCCAGATTCGTTCCTATCTGGTAAATGTTTGTTTCTTGGATATAGTGTTCTTTAACCTTTGCTTTATCTCCTCGCCCCCACCAGAATATTCTCCCCTTCCAAGTTTTTTGAGTTTAGCTGTCGCCTCGCACAAATTCAATATGGCCGATGACCTGAAAGGGACACTAGCTTTGTTTTTTCTGTAGAGCTTCACTCCCTAATGGGACTTAGTTTCTTAAGTGCTATATGAAATTCCAGTCTGTGTTGGTGTCTACGGTCCCCAGTTTCCAGCATTGCAGCAGAGCTCAGCAAATGTCTCAAGGGAAGACATGCTTGTTTGGGGTTACCCTTTCAATCCATCACTCCATCCACAACGGAAGGCCCAAAGTCTTTAGGCAGCATCCATCAGTTTGGGCAAGGTTAGTCTCCAACTCATGTTCAGAATTAGCAACCACACCAGCAGAATAACACAATCTGCGATGAGCATCTCGTCTAGGAAAAGCTCTTATATCCCTCTGGCTTGAGTTCTTCCAGTCTTCACCAATTCTATGCCTCTTCAATCCAATTTTCTGTCAAAGATATGAGTTGTGTAATTTATCCAGTGTATCTTATTTTTTTTAATGTTTATTTATTTTTGAGAGAGAGAGAGCACGAGCAAGGGAGGGACAGAGAGAGGGAGACACAGAATCAGAAGAAGGCTCCAGGCTCTGAGCTGTCAGCACAGAGCCCGACACGGGGCTCGAACTCACAAACCGTGATACCATGACCTGAGCTGGAGCCGGACGCTTAACCGACTGAGCCACCCAGGCACCCCTATCCAGGGTATTTTAAAAAATTGGTTGTGGTAGAGGCGCCTGGGTGGTTCAGTCAGTTGAGCATCTGGCTCTTGGTTTTGGCTTAGGTCATGGTCTCATGGTTTTGTGAGTTCGAGCCCCACATTGGGCTCTGCACCATCAGCACAGATGAGATTGAGATTCTCCCTCTGTCTCTGCCTCTCCCCTGCCCACAATCTCTCTATCTTTCTCAAAAAGAAAGAAAAGAAAGAAAGAAAGAAAGAAAGAAAGAAAGAAAGAAAGAAAGAAACTAAAAAAAATTGCTGTGGTAGTAGAGGTCTGCATGTAGAGGTCTACCTGGAATCAGAAGATATAGCTCATTATTTTTTCATAGAAAAAATTGGAATTCTTTCATTTGGCAATTTTCTGTATGTACCAGGCTACCAGTAGGTATCAGCAACGCTACCTAATTCTATCTGTTGACTCCTAAAGTAGCTAGGTGTCTGCAGTCATGTCCACATGCTTAGTGTTAAACTGTAAACAAGAGGAGGCGTCCAATATTGGTGTTTCCAACTTTGAAAACTATAACAAACACACACCTATGGTTCTTATGGGAATTTAAGGCAGCGCAGTGGAGGAGAATTCTGCATCTGTAAAGAGGAGCGGAAAACATAATAGACAAAATTGCACAATATTACATGAAGTAGAAGAAAACCGGGATATCCTGTGGGACACTTTAATGAAAGCCTAGAAAATTGCAATTTCTTTAGAATCAACACAAAGAACAGGAAACATCCGGCGTAGATCCACAAAGGACGACTTGGAGGTATACCAAAACAATGGTACAGGAAATGATGAACAAGGGAGGGAAACTCAGAAAAGAAAGAAAAAAAGACGTGAGCTTCAAAAAAAAAAATCTCAAAATGTTTCAACATCGTATAATGCCGGTGGGGTCAGTGTGCTGCAGAAAAGCCAGAAAACCACCACCTTAATGTCTTGACGTCCCTGGCAAAGATGTGAATTGTCAAGTCCTTGGGGAAAATGTGAAACAAATAGTCTGTATTGACTTCAACTTGGTTGGAATGCAGGATAGACAGTGGACATTGGTGAGGTGGTAAGTTTGCGACTGTAAAGAGATCTTTGTTCACTTTTGATGTTCCTTAGGATCAAAATGGCTGCCTGTTCAAAAAGTAGAGGTGTATTTTACACCTGTATTTGTGGTGTGTGTATGTGTGCGCTAGTGTGAAGCCTGAAGAATTGTGTGTCACTAGGTTCACCCATAAGTATGAGAACTTCCCTTTCCAAAACAAATGAAAATCAACAATCTGACATATGTGCACGTGTTCTAAGCGCTCCCAAGGGACGCAGTACCTAAAATCAATGACGTTCTGTAAAATTCAAGGCACATTGGGATGCCATGCTGGAGCAGTAGAGCGAGTGTGGATTCTGCGGTCGGACTCGGGTGCAAATCCTGGCACCACTCTTAACTAATAAATGAGCATGAGAAGGTCATTAACCTTTCTGAGCTTCAGGCTCCGCATGTGTGGAATGGAGATGATATCCACCTCCTGGAGTTTTTGTGGCGATGAAATTAAGTGGTACACGGTGAACACCAAGCACAATACTGGGTATCCGCAGGTGTCCCAGAAATGATAACGCTTGTGACTGTGCAGTGCACACGGAAGAAGAAAGATCAGGTTACTGTGGCTAAGGCATGACCAGGAGGGACACGTCAGGTTGGGGGGGGGAGGGGCAGTGGTGGCTGTGCACCAGATGAAGTCACTAGGCGATTAGAGGTGGGGGAGCAGAGGTAGAGGGTGAAGAATTCTGGTACCAGTATTACTAGAGAGCATGGGTTCCAGGAAAGCAAGAAAAAAATGATGCAAAACGCAGGATGCAGATGGGAACCCCCCAGAGGCAACTCCCTGAGCGTGGCCTCTTCTAGGCTCTTCTGAGCTGTGGTTTAGTTATGAGCCTGTCACAATGAGGTCACAACAAGTGGTAATCCAGAGGTCCTACACTGTGACCACATCTCCGTGGTTGCCCTCCCACGAAGCTAGTACAGTGTCTGACAATTTCAGGATTCATGTGTAAAGTCACCATGTGGCCCTTGGCAGGCCATGCGACTGCCTCGTTCCCACCAGCCTCATTAGCAGGAGGAGGGGTTGATATCTTTGAAGTTTCTTACAAAAGCTAAAAAAAAAAAACCAAAAAACCCATAACATATAAGCTGAAGAAATACCTTGTAGTTTTTTTTTTTAAAGATCAAAGTAAGAAACGAAATATCCAAGTGTAATCTGCAGGAAGAGGTAAAACTAATGACAGATCATAAGAAGAGGAAAACGGTGCAGAGGGTCATAGTGGGCTACAAGCCAGACACACATCTTCGTTTGCGGCCCCGTTAATCGGGGGAAGGGGATAGTGAGAAGGAGCAATTTCAACTTGTGCGATCAGGTCAAACTGCCCTTCTCCGAAGCCAGTACTTCCACGTGGAGAAATGGTGGTTACCTCCCTCTCAACATGGAGTAGTCCATAGAGAGGTTTAGAATGGCATCCATTTTTGCTTCCGTGGCAGGAAGTGCTTTCTCTCTTGTTTTTAGCCTTCCGCCCGGGCATGACTGGACTCGCTGAGTGACTGGCCTCTTAATTAAATTTACCTGATGAAGGAAACATTTTGTGCTTAGTCAAACGGTGGGTGAGGACAGGGTCTGGAAACATATCGTCAGGGTGGAACAAACCTACTTCTAATGAGGTCAGAGAAGAATAAAGAATGTTTCAGAAAAATTGGCCACAGTGGGTGAGGGAAGGACCAGTCAGATTTCCAGGGGCAGAAGGTTGTATATGTGACCCCTCATTAAAAAAGATGTTAGCGACGATTAAGCTTCAAGCGAAGGGCTCTGGACCTGCCCAGCGATGGGAAAGAGGGGGGTCAGTGTGCTCTCAGTTTTCCTGCCAGGGAGGAGCACCCCAAAAGTTTACAAAGTCACACGTCAGCATTTTGTCCCAGGGTTTCCGAAGTGATGGTCTTTCCTCCCCTTCCCCCAGCCCCACCTTGTCTACGCAGCAGGTCACAGTCATGAATGGGGTGGGACCAGAGACCTATCATGGTGAGAGCCGCAGCATGGGAAAGGAATCCATCCTGCGGAGTTCCGTTTTCCCCTTAACTTTCCCATCGCTGGGGAATGACAGAATGGTGGCAAAGCGATGGTAATCGTGTCCCAGTGAACAGCTACTGGGAAGCTGTGCAGGGGAGAATTGCTATAACTCTTTTTGCATTTGATTCCCTCCTGTGGTGAGCAGATCCTAAGGTGATCCCCAGTGATCCCTGCCTCCTGGTGTTCGTGCCTTCATGGGCATAAGTGGGATCCACCGCTCGCTTCTAGTCAATAGAATACGGCAAAGGTGGCAGGATGTGTGTCCTGTGATTGCACTGTGTTGGGTAAGACTCTGTCTCACTAGCATACTCACTCTTGCTCTCCTGCGGGCTTTGAAGAAGCAATATGCCATGCTGTGGACTGTCGGTGGAGAGATCCATGGGACAGGGCACTGTGGGCACCTGCAGGAGCTGTAGATGGACTCTGGCCAACAGCCATCAAGAGATTCTGCCCACCTCCTGTGTGAGCTTGGAAGTGAATTCCTCTTCAACCCAGCTTCCGGATGAGAACACAGCCCAGCATACACCTTAGCTGCAGCCCTGTGGGACGCTGAGCAGTGGACCAGGTAAGCTGTGCTTGGAAGTCCTGAACTACAGAAAATGAGATAATAAATAGGTGTTGTTTGAAGCCACTAAGGTTGTGCTAATCTGTTAGGCAGCATAGAAAATTAACATGCCTCCGCAGACTATATTCTATGTGGGGATTTTGATGCCTTCACGTTGAGAGTCCTTGAGGCCCCGGGTGATGGCACCCAGCCCTCCCTTCTGTAGGTTGTCTACAGCAGCAGCTATGAGCAGCTATCCATGGTTGGACGACCTTCTGAAGCATATCTTTCATCTTGAGGCATAGCCAGCAGTAGTGGTTTAATTAACACAGTGGCTCCCTTTGGCATTGGATTTACCTATTTCATGATCCTCCCACTGGGTCAGATCCTGGGCTAATACCTCAGCACAAATATTAATGGTGAAGACAATAACTGCCTTCAAGAATCTAGAACCCAGTGGAGGAGAGGAGTATTTAGATAAATAGCCTCAATTAAAGGCACATTCTGTTGTCCAAGTAGTGAGGCAATAAGGAAGATGCGGACCATTCCTCTCTGAGCATCTGCCCCACTTTGGCCCCACTTGCTAGGCCGCCTGTTCTTCCACATTCAAATGTGCTCATCTGAGCTGCCTTCTCTGCCCATTCCCTTCTCTTCTAACATGGGAACACAAGTGAACCTCACCTCCCATGTCAGAGCCGGCTGATTTTTATGACATTCTCAAATGTGCATTTTGTTTTCAAAATGATTTGTTCTACAGTGGTGCTCATTATATGCAAAATTTTGTATGGGCTGAATCTAGTCTTTAGCACCCCTGCTCTTTGATTTCCCCATCTTCCCCTATTTCGTCAGTGTCCCCTTCAGGACTCTGATCCTTCCCCTCTATCAAATGCTGGTCTCAAAACGATCATGCATCTGCTGGGTTAGTCATCCGGTCTGACAGTCTCTTCCAAGTGGACCTATACAGTGGTGGCATCTTTCGTGGGGGTATTTGCAGATTCAGCTTAATCACCGTGGATGAAAAAGTTTGGTTATCATTTAAGCGGGTTAATTATGGGGGTGTCTAGGAAGACCTCTTCAGACAAGGAGGAAATAATCTGATTGGCCTGTGTGTAAAACCAGTTTTTCCGATCTCATCTGTGACCAGTACCACGTGAAATGCATGGAATATGGTATCACATATGCGTTTACCATAGTGGTTCTCAACCGGAGCAATTTTGCCCCCTACTGGACATTTGAGAATGTCTAGGGACATTTTTGGTTGTCACAACTCAGGAGTAAGGGTGTTTCTATTGGCATCTGGTTTTCAGGGGTCAGGATTGCTGCTTAATCTCCCCCAAAGCACAGGACAGTGTCCACAATAAAGATTATCTAGCCCAAAGTGTTAGCAGGGTTGAGATCGGGACCTCTGATTTAACAGACTCAAATTCAACTCCATATATTTGGCAAAGAAAATAGCAATGGCAACAAAGATAGATTGTGTGAGAATTCTCTCCACTTACCCATTTTTTCCCATCAGAACAATCTTTCCCTCCCCTTGACTTGCCATTAGTGAGGCTCAAAGAGAAATAAAGTAGGTTTTTTTCCCTTTGAATTGCTGTTAGGATTTAATATTCATCTTTATTAACTTTATCCTGAATGTGTACCTGAGGTGTTCTGGATTAGAGACAGATGATCATTATTCATTTAGAAAGCAAATAATGTCTGCAGGCTTCCCGTGTCTTGATTCTCACCCCTGGGGTGATTTGGTGGAAGTAGGCCAATGCCACACACGTGCACATACACAGAGTCTGCATCTGAGTGAAGAATGAATTCTCTCCTGATGCACGGGGGGAAGAGACAGCTGTCCGCCTGTCCCCTCCCAAAAGGAGGTGCTCCCTAGAGGAGGAAGAGATAGGATCCTGGGTTCTTGTTCTAACTGTTTGGAGTGTGAATTCATCCCTTCAAAGGCCAGGTTAGCCCTGGTGTCTAGTTTCTGAGTCTCTGGACTGTAGACATCCAGCCAGAGTTGGTGTATCCTTCTGGGGTTCTCACATTCGCCACAGTTGTATGTTAACTTCCCAAGGCTCTCTCTGAGCCCAAGCTCCCCCCTTTGCAGACAACAGAGTCCAGAAAACCCTAACACTGCCAGAACACAGACATATTTCTTCCCATCCAGCCACTTCCCGGTCCTCTGGGGACTTGGGGACAGTTTAAGGACCTTTTGTGACTCCCTGTCCTGGTATGTTCTCTTGTCATGCAGAAGAAGAGCAAGACGCACATGTGCCGAGACTTCCTGAGAATCCCATTGAGGTTCTTCCCACACATGTCATCAGAGAATTCTGCTGAGTTAGTAGAACACCTTCCATTCTGCAGATGGAGGGTTTACTGTCGAGAAGGAGCCTTACAGAGTCTGTACTCCACCCAAAGATTATGTCAGGGTGGGAATATGGCCCTGGGGCCGACTGGTGGTGGGAATACTTCTAAGTTCCCCTGAAATCAGCCTAAGAGAGCTGTCATTTGCACCCAAGGGCCTGGTAGCTCTGTGTCCCCACCATGGCAGCCCTGACTATGAAGCACATCTGCCTTTTCAAGATTCTTTCTGCCATTGCCGTGTGTGTGGCTCACACCGTCAGTGGCTCTGTTCCAGGACAGTTGTAACTACTCTTGGCCTCTGGGGATTATTAGAAACAGTGCTAAAAATGAAGGGAAAGTCATTTTAAGATACCTTCGAATTGTACTATCTGGGGGTAAATGTGCTCTAAATGATTTCCAAGGGGAAAAAAAAGCCATTAAGTTGCTACTGCATATCTAGAATACAGGAGACCGAATAGCACATACTAGGAAGCAGGTGTTTGTAGTTTATGAAATAAAGCTCGAAGGCGAAACATTAAATATATTGCATACACTTCGTTGTGGAGGTTGGAGTATTCACTGGGGAGAAGTTGGTAAGAAACCAGAAGCTGAGCTTGGATCCTGTCATCCATGCTGAACATCCCAAAGGTGAGGGGCCATTTGGTCCAAGTCCATGTTTTAGAAGGTCAGTGGCAAAGCAGGCTGTCAGATTCCAGTGGTGCTCCAAGCCTCCTTTTATCCAGAGAGCAACTCAGACACTGGAGATGAGTTGTAAAGATTGGTTATTGGGCACTGTATTCTGTGATTCCATCATGTGACACGAAACTCATTCTGTTTTGTTTTTTTTTTTAAGTAATAAGTAGATATTTTCAAAGAGGATCCCATTTGCACTGAAGCTCGGGAAGAACATGTACCAGTTGCCATCCAAAGGTGTCCATTGAGCTTGTAATTGTCCTAGGATGACACAAGTTAAGACAGCCCAAGTCCTGCCTCCCAGAAACTTCCAATCCAGAATGGGCAGCAGAACTATTGAAAGGGATATTGGGCATCTGCCTCTGGGTTTATTTTCAACTAGAGAGCTTCCCCTGTTTTAAGCTGGAAGGTGAGGTGTATTCTCTGGAAAAGTTTAACAGACTAATGGGTCACTTCTCCAAGAGCAGTGTAGACAAGGCCCTGCGTGAAGTCACCCGTAGATGAGATGGTTTTAAGAGTCTTCCATTTCACCCGAGTTAAACATATGGCACTCAGAACCCCAGGTTCAGAAGACTGTCGAGGCCAGAGAACTGAGAAAGCTGTCCATGTATAGGTTGGTCACTGCTCTTTCCTTAAGACCCCCAGGGTCCAACCAAGCCGTGTTTGCAAGAGCTCAGGACATGGGCAACCCAAGAAGAATATAAAAAAGGGCACAATGTCCTCTGGTCTCAGGAGAACACAGAACCTGTCACGTGATGTAAGTGAGTGTGAATGTGTTTAATGGGGTACCTTGAACTCAGATACCACTGTCGCCCAGGTGGCTCAGGGAATGAGATCAGGAACATGACAGATACAATCCATTTCCTCACAGAGTTTTATAATTCAATAGAGAAGAAAGAAAGTGTTAAGAAGTTGGCAACCACAACATGTGATGAGCACCTGAGGGAAAGACCCAGCCTGTTTTGGGGGTCATGGGAGGTCTCCCCGACGGAGCACTGTCAGAACATAAAGTGAGGCCCGGGGCAAGCCCACCAGACACGTGGCCTGCAGTGTTGGCTGCTGCCCTGGGATGGGCCCAGCAGAGTGCAGGGTCATGAGCACTCGCGGTAAATAGCTGAGGATTTATTTGTCAGTCTCCGATAGTCAGAGAAACCCATGACACCCCCTACTACTGTGACTGTGGACACCATTTTACAGGATGCAGTGTTTTTGTTCGGTTTGCTTTTTAAAAGTTCTCCCTTCCTCCCTCTTTCCCTGCTCTCTCTCTTTTTTTGCTTTCCTGTCTCTTTTGTAGACAATATAAGCCAACCTCATTCATACCTGTGAAGGATCATCTCTGTGATGTTTCAATATCTGCTCAGAACTGCTAAGCAACCAGACATCCTGCAAGAGACATGGCATAGGGAGGCACGGAGACTGAAGGTTTGGCACTGAAGGGTGAAGACAACACGGGGTGAGAGGGATGGATAGCAACCACGAGAACCGAACTCCAGTTGTGCGTGTATTTGACTGTACTTAGCAACTGTTGGCAAACAATTTTTATTATGGTCTTTGTTGTATATTTGACTCTTGTCTGTTAGTGCTTGTGCTTTGTCTTTATAAAACCCGATGACCCAGTCCCGTTCCTGGCTCATGCAGAATGCAAACTACAACTTCTCAGCTGGTGTGAGGGCCACGGTCTGGTATACAGTGAAGCAGCCCTAGTTACAAAATGGTGCCTGCATAGGAGACCAGAAGACTTCCTCTTTCCATTATGTGCTCCCAGCATGGGTTTCCCAGGGAGAAAAGATCAGGCAAGATGGCTTCTCTTCTTTTCTTGCTCTGAGACCTTTGGGTTTGTGGAATGGGACTTTGCCAGTCACGGGATTTACCTGGACATGAAGGAGGAAAGCCCTTCAGTCCTTGTAGACACAACTGTTCATCTCTGAAGATACAACGTAGGAAGATCAGGTGAAACGACCTCATCAATTAGGGGGTGAAAAATAGGTCACTTGGTGTTTCAAAATACGGTGGTTTATAGAAATTCAAATAACAGACAAATCGGAATTTTGTTCTACAAAATGATCTTTTCATGTAAGTTGGGTGTGCTGATCTGGACAGTTGTGGTGACATAAATGCTATTAGTGAGCACAACCTTTGAGCCCTGGGGTGTGACTTAATGGTCCCAGGCTCAGACTTACAATCAGTAATTTTGTGTCTTTTTTTTTTTTTTGAGAAAGGTAAATGTGGGCCATTATTCTTATGGCCTCACATTAATGCTGGCATGCCTTGCAAGGAATCTCATTATATTACTTATTTCAGAGTCAAAGTGCTCATGTTATAAAGAAGCTAAAATTTCACCTGTAAGAAAATTGGCACAATTTCTTATTTTACCATCCTCAGTGCCAAGCATAAAAAATGCACTTTCTGTTTGGGCAATTTTGCACAGCAGGAAATTTAAATTATTTACAGCTTTCCTTGTCTGGAAGCAGAGGAAACATACCATTTTCCAGGCCACAATTTATATTGTGAAATGTTCTTAGGCAAAAAAAAAAAAAAAAAAAAAATGGGAGTAAATTACTGATGTGTGCAAGATTCAGAGAGAGAACAAAGGAGTGTCAAAAAAACAAAAGGTGTCTTTCTATTACTGTAACCAAGGTGGATGTAAGGGAGGTGCAAGGCAGTTAAACATCAAGACAACTAGAAATTGTATTGTTCTTGGAGGCTTCTGCAAAATGGTTCCAAAACAACTGTGAATGATCACCAACGGGAATGAAATGATCAAAACCTGGGTGTGAAATCGGAAGTGGTGCTGGATGGAGGTGAGAGCTGGTGGCTAAAGGTGCTGCGTGAAGGTTGGTCTGTGTCTCCTGGGAGCCAGCCAAGGTCATGTGTTTTGGGAACTCAGCACTCTCAGCATTTGCAGGCCTGGGGAGGCAAAGGGAGGAACAAGAGTCATTTTCCTTTCCTCTCTTCCTGGCCTTCAGTGTTCCACCAGCCCTTTGCCCACCCTCCCTTCCTACCGAATAGCCTGTGTGCTCTGAGCATCCTCCACGCAGCGTTACTAAGTGTTGCCATATGTTAATCAGTGTAAGTCTCCACTGCTGATGAAGAATTTCACATCTTGGTTTGGAACCGATCGCCTGCCAATTCAATTAGTGAAAATGAGTCCATTAAGGTTAAGATTCTGGACCTGCATGGTTGGAGACCTCACCTGACAGTGAAGAGAGGGGTCTATGTGCCACTCTTCTTGGGCTTTCCTTCTAATTCTATTAATCGACTCATTTCAACTAAACATAATAACAAAAATGGTTTATATTCACTGAGCAGCGTTATGATGAGTATCATGGGATCACCTCTCTTCGTCCTTGTCTCGAATACATAGACTAATTCAAAGTTAACAGTTGGGGAGACTGAAGCTCACATAGGTAGAAAGGGGTGCTGGTGAGATTCAGACTAGATGCTCTGTCTGCAGAAACCACTCTCCCCACTGCTCTCCTGTCCTGAGTAGCAAGCAAAGCCTCCTCAACTGGAAGTTACCATTGGATGGAACTCACGCGCATTTGCTTACCATCCCATTACTGCAATGGCACATTGAGAAACCTGCCTAGTAGGGATCAGCTACGGGCAAGAAGAAACAACTATTCTTTGAGCAGCCAACTGCTTCTGATCTCCATTGGCTTGGAGAAACAAGGGCTAAAATAAGTAATCCATGTTCATAGGTAAGAAGGAAAATCCCCCCAGCTTAGCACATGGTCTGGACGACTCCTCTACAGACAATTCCCAGATGGTTCAAAAAGAACTCACCTCATTCAGGATGACTACTCAAAAATAAAGCACTGTAAAATGTATCTAAAGGCAAGGAAAGGCAAGAAGTCATCGCAGACCAAGAACACTCACCAAAAGAAAGGGACCATGGAACGGGCTACCCATATCTTCAGAAAAATCTTTGAATCTTAATTAAGTCATAACCATCAAACAACATAAAGTGAAAGAGGAAAAAAAAAAAAAACCCAGACATTCAAGAGCACAGGGAAGAGCTAGTAAGAGGGAGAGAAGGTGGAAGATGGAAGTACTACGCGGCGGACAGTAACTAGTTCCAGTCCCAGTGTACGCAGGTGCTACAGTGGGAGAGCTGGGGTGTGGGGGTAGTCGTCAGCACAACTACCTCCAATTCTATTTAAACTGGTTCAGGGTATAGAAAGAAAAGGAAATCTTACTTTTTAGGAAAAATTGAAGCAAATATAGCTTTGTTATCAAAGGATAAAAAAAAACAGTATAAAAACAAAAACCACAGGCAAATCTCGCCTAATAACAGCATCCAGCAACCCATTGGAAAAAAATAATGTCAAGAGAATTTTGTTCCCAGAATACAAACTTCCTTCAATATTAGGAAAGCTAATAGGGGCGCCTGGGTGGCTCAGTCAGTTAAGCATCTGACTCTTGATTTCTGTTCAAGTCACGATTTCACTGTTCGTAGGTTCGAGCCCCACAATGGGCTCTGCCCAGCACGGAGCCTGTTTGGGATTCCTTTTCTCCTTTCTCTCTGCCCTTCCCTACTTTCTCTCTCTCTCTCTTTCAGAAAAAAAAAAAATATATATATATATAACCAATGCAAGATATAGCAAACCAAATGAAACTTGTGATTTCTGATTATTTCCTGCCATATAATCCATTTTGGGATCATCTGGGCACATTTGAAAATGTGGGTATTATTATAATAAAGCTGGGTATTATAATAATTATTAATTTTGTTTCATTCAATAATGATTTGCGTCCATGTAGAGGAACAGCTTAATTCTTTAGAGATCCATGATTTCTGTTATTTGCTGGAAATCAGTCAGCAATGTGTGTATATACAGATATGGTGTGTGTGTGTATGTGTGTGTGTGTGTGTTTGTGTGTGTAAAGCAAATAAGACAGGATGTTAGCTGTTACTGAGTCTAAGTTATTGGGTTTATGATGTTTATTTTCTAATAAACATTTATACTTTCTAATTTTATTCCTGTTTTAAATATTTATGATAAATATATTTTATATAGACACCTCAATCCATAAGGGACTTTCATGCTTTGTAGGGAAACATTGAAAGCATCCCCATAAAGTCAGGAGTAAGACAAAGTAAGACGTGAAGTGTTACTACTCTTATTGACCTTACCTGGATAGTCAATGCAACTAGAAAGGAAAAGGAAATTAGATGTGGAAGAAATAACATTTCCATGATGGAAAAAAGTGGAAAAACCAAGAGGGAACAGTTGAAAAGCAGTTACACATGAGAGAATCCAGAAAGGGTCAGAACAGAACAATTAACATACAGATACTAATTGCTGTCATACACCCAGTAGAAGGTGGTTATGCTGGAAGAAAAAAGCCACTTATAACATCTTCAAAACCCATGACATCACAGGGGATGAGCTTATGAAGAAAGAGTGAAGCTCATGAAGAAAACAGCCAAGTGCTGTGAAAGGATGTGACAGACTTGATAAATGGGAAGGCATCCCCTGCTTGGACAAGACTCAGCTCTACAGAATTACCAACTCTCCCTTGGTGAACCCACACATTTCATATGATTGCAATAACCTAACAGCGTTTTTGAAGGGAGGAATAAAGAAGCATTCTGAAAATGAATTTTGAAACAAAATTGCAATAATTAAATCAGTGTGATGCTGGCATTAGGAAAGACAGACAAATGGAAAAAAGACACATATAATACAGACCCCATTAAGTACAGTATTTCAAAGTGTTATTTTAAATTAGAGAGGAAAATTTTCATTATTAAATAAGGAGTGTATACATAAAAAGATAGTATTTGGAAGAAATAAATTGTGGAAAACAAATTTTCAATAGTTCAAACTATAAATATATATATAAATATATAAGGAATATATTTATATATAAAGAATATATACTTATTATATAAAGAATATGTATTTGTATATATAAATAATATATATTTTATATAAAATACATAATAATATATAAAGAATATATAATATAAAGAATATATGAATATAAATAATATGTATTTGTATATATAAAGAACATATTTTTGTATATATAAGAATATATAATAATGTATGAAGAATATATAGAATATAAAGAATATATATTTGTATATATATAAATAGTAAAAGCACTAAAACAAAGCACAAGAATGAATTTCTCTTTAGCTGTTACACTAGACCTGGGCTGATAAATTTCACTGCATATAGCACTGAATTGGGAAAAGCTTCACCACAAACAAATTCAAAACAGAAATGACAATCTTTCAAAACACTGCAGTTTTTATCATGATCAAAGGGTTAATTTTTCTAACAAATCCAGAAGAAAATATTTGAAATAAAATACAAATTGAGTAGGCTGTATACATAGATATTTCCCACCATTTCACCGAATATAAATACAAAAAGCTTCTAGACACGTGGAGACATATTCTGCCTCGCTCAGGTCAGGATTCGTGCAGATTTAAATGATAGGCTGGCTGTGGTTCACCTGTCAGGTTGATGTGGATGAAAGACAACAGCACTTGGGGAAGTTAGGGGGAGAGAGGCAAGCTGGAAATTGTCCCTTGGTACATCTTTTGAAGGTGAATTTGGCCATTTTTATTATGAATTTTAATTATGTTTGATTAATCATATTTCCTTATATATTTATGATATTTGATGATATGTCAATAATATTATTTACTAACAATATAGAAGATCTTTACTAGGGAGCCTGTTAAGTCCATTATGACACATTCATTTAATGGCCGCCATTACAAAGGATGAAATAAGTGTTGGTTCTGACATTGAAACACCTCTAAAGTGAATATGGAGTAAAAAACGGTAAATGCAGGAATATTGTGCCCAGGATGCTATGAGGTGGATACTTTTTCCTCACATGATTGTCTTGCTCAAGCCCAGGACACCATTTCCATGAGGATCCTGGGCACTGGTAGCGATGCTCGCCCTGGGGGACAGGCACCGGAAAGGGGATTGGGGAGAAGCTTAAATCCTACTGTACAACACTTTTACCTTAACTTTTGTGTCATTTGCACCATTATTTTTTCCAATCATGACTACGGTTTTGAAGACAATGACCATAGGGGCAAACAGCACATTCCCATGTGCCAGGCGCTGCTCCCAGGGCTGTAGACATCTTGGGCCACACCGTCCTCAAGACCTCAGGAGGCAGGTGCAGTCCTTACAGATGGCGAACGAGCCCAAGGCACAGAGTGGAACAAAAGACGGGGGATCTTCTGCTGTTTTCCTTGGCATCTCTGCCAACATCAGGTGTTTGTGGAGGAAACCCCAGTAGAAAGGGGATTTTTCTGTAGTTGATGACACTGGTTAAGAAAGAGGCTACAGAGGATGTAGAGGAAGCCTTTTTCCAGAAGTGTGAGTGGATGGGGTCCAGGCTCTAGGCTGGGTTGGAGCTGGTTCAGAAAGAAGTTTCCTGCTCGTTTCAGAAGAGAAGGATGTGGGAAGGACTGATGCCGTCAGCATGTATTTGCTACCTGGTGATCAGATGCTTCAAGGTCAGCATCTAAGTCCTACCTCATCCTTTGTAACAGCTGCTTCTAAATAAATGCATCATGATGGATCTACATGTCTCTTCTTACAGGTATTTAGGGTTCGTTTTTTGGGGGGAGGGGGGAGATAGAGAGGGCGCAAGTGAGCAGGGGACAGAGAGAGAAAGAAAGAGAGAGAGAAGAGGGGCTCATTGGACATGGGTCTCGAGCTCAACTGATGTGGGATTCAAACTCACGAACCGTGAGATCATGACCTGAGCCGAAGTCAGATGCTTAATGATTGAGCCACCCAGGCACCCTTGTTAGTTTTTTTTTAAAACTAACTTTCTATTATAGATTTATTATAGTTTATATGTTATATATTTCTACTATATTTCAATTTATGTTCTATATAATATATACGTATATAAATATAATCATATTATACTTCCTATAGTAGTGAGGGAAGGGGGTTCAAGAACCTGATGACCCACCGTGTAAATCAAGTCACCCCAGCCCAGATGGCAAGAATCCACAAGATGGAGAATAACGGGGGTGGGCTGGGACGTGGAGGAACCGGAAGCCTCACACACGGCAGGTGGGGACATACAATGGGGCAGCCACTTTAGAAAACAGTCTGGTAGTTTCTCAAATGGCTAAACACACAGCTACCGTGTGACCCAACAATCCCACTCCTAGATGTATACACAAGACAAATAAAAACCTGTGTCCACACGAACATCTGTACAAGAATGTTCATAGCGGCTTTACCCCCCCAATAATAGCCAAAGAGTGAAACAACTCAAACGTCCCTCCACCAAGATGTATAAAGTGTGGTACATCCACACACTGGAGCAGTCAAGAACCAGGTACAATATGGATTGAAAACCACGGGCTCCAGGACCCTGCAGACCCGCTGGGGAGACACTGCTCTCTGGCGTGGTACGCCCCTCGCAGCAGCCCCAGCGCGTGGGAACCAGAACTTTTGTGCGGCTGTTTGACTTGAAGGACATTTTGACGTCACTGGTGGACATTAGCTGGGCCATGATGACCCTGGCAATATGTAAAAATCACTGTTCTTTAAAAAATACCAAAAAACTGCTTGCAACAGGCTTTCTTGGGTCTGACCACAGCCCTAACTCCTACCCTTGCCGAAAGTTGTTTCCATTTTTCTATGGTAGCAATTTATGGAGAGTTCCTCTCTCTCTCTCTCTCTCTGTTTTTCCCGGCAAGGTATTGCTTTTATGATCAGAGAAGTAATAAGGACTTTTTTCAAAGTTTATTAGAACAAGACTCACGTCTAAGCCTAGTTGCCCCAAATCACACGTTTTAAGGGTGTTTTATGATATTAAATCTATCACAGAGAGTATAGAAAGGACATTCAGGTTTTGATCTCGGGGTTTCCTGCTATAGCTAGACTCGGAATAAAGAATAATTTTGTGGCACCGACTTCCTTTCCTTCTTACTCGCCAGCCCAGTAGCTGAAGTAGGTGTAGTCAGTCAGGAGGAAAGCATATTGCGAGCCAACGCAGAACAGGGTCAGCAGTGTGGATAACTCGTTGTTTCTGTTTTTCATAATATTTTTTTAGATGATACAGTTTTACAACTTGTGGACGATATGTTTATAAAATACACAGCAGGTGAAATTTTCCTCCAGTTCTGTCCTCCAGACACCCAGTTTTCTTCCTTAGAGGACATACAGGGTCCAGATTCCTGCCAGAGCTCTTACGCACATGCACCAGCCAGTGGTTGGGCGTGAGTGCGTACAGATACACAGGCATGCAGACATGCACATATATGTGTATAAATGCAAATAACATATGCATCCATAACACAGATGTAGTATACATTACAGAGAGAGATTATACATTTTTACATGGATTGTAGCAACTCTACACATTTTTTCATGCTTTCCTCACATTGTTTCTCCCAAATCCTGCCTTAATGAACAATCTTCGACAAAGAGACATCAGCTGATCTAAGATGCCTTGATAATAAGACATCTTATTATTTTATGTGCCACGCACAAGGGAAAAAATGCTGCTAATTAAAACACGCTGCAGCATTGATTGTCAAACTTGTCCAATTTCCAAAATGCATCTTAAAAATTGATGAAAATACAGCACGTTGTTGTCCCTCAAGGCTCTAGGATAAACTTCCAGGGATGGAGCTGCAAGTTCAAGATGCAAGTTTATTTGTAATTTTTATATATCTGATTGCGCTGAGGCTCTGCCAATTTACACTTGAATGCATGAAAATGCCCGATCCCCCACTTTTTCTCAAATTCAGTGTCTAAACAAACTCTTACTTCTTTTTCAATCTAATAAATTAAAAAATGGCATAGTTTCCTTTTGCCTTTTTTTTCTTATAAATGATGCTGAACCTGACTTAAGAGCCATTTGAGTCTTCTTGTCTGAGAACTGTTAAATTCTTCATGCATTTTCCTATCGACTTGTTGCTTTTTATATGACTTTCTAGGTGCTTTTTCCATTTTTAGGAAGTCAGCCAATTGTGATATGAGTTACACATTTTTCCCCAGAGTTTTCAATTTGCCTTTAACTATGGTGTTTTGCTTTGCAGATTTTAAAAAAAGTTTTTTCCTTATTTGCTTGTATGTTTATTTGTTTGAGAGAGCTAGAGAGCATGAGCAGTAGAGGGAGTGGGAGGGAGTCTTTAGCAGGCTCCATGCTCAGCGTGGAGCCCAATGTGGGGCTTGATCCCACAACCTTGGGATCATGACCTGAGCTGAAATCAAGAGTCGGACACTTAACTGACTGAGTCACGCAGGTGCCCCAATTGCTTTGCAGATTAAAAAAAAATGTTTTCATGTTGTCAAATGTATCCATCTTGTTTTGTGTCTTCTAGGTTTTGTATCACACACAAAGAGGTCTTTTGAATTATAAGATAATTAAAAACAATTCATCCACACTTATTTATGATACTTTTATAATTTCTGTTTAATTTCTCATGGAATTTGTTTTGATTTATGGTTTTAAGTATAAATTCATAATATATATTTTTTCTGAATGGCTATCAAGTTGTCCCAGTGACACGAAATGTCACCCTAAGTGTATAACAAAATCCCACATACATTTGGATCTATTTTTGGAATCTTCCCAAGTTCTTATGATAACCCACTTCCATTCTACCTTGAATCTTATATCTTTCTACTGGATCCTATCCTTTGGCTTTTGGACTTAAACAAGGTTTATTTATTTCCCACAAAATAATACTCTCTCTCAACAGTACATTACCCCACCTCTGAGTCTATGCCTTTTCACCCTTTTTTTTAAGAGCCAATCTTCTAGAAAGAAAACAATTTCATATTTTCTGTCTCTATTTCTCTGTGTTCTCCATGATCTGGATTCCATTCAATGCTGCATTAAAATTATTCTTGTTTTTTTTTTAATTTTTTAATGTTTATTTGTCTTTGAGAGAGAGAGAGAGACAGAGCTCAAGTGGGGGAGGGGCAGAGAGAGAGGGAGACACAGAATCCGAAGCAGCTCCAGGCTCTGAGCTGTCAGCGCAGAGCCCGACATGGGGCTCGAACCCATGAACAGTGAGATCATGACCTGAGCTGAAGTTGGACGCTTAACTGACTGAGCCACCCAGGCGCCCCTAAAATCGTTCTTGTTAAAGTCTCCAATAACCTTGGGTTCTCCTCATGCCTCAACTGCTTGGTAGCTTTCAACAGTGCTGATGGCTTTTTGTAGCAGCCTCTGTTCAGCCTCGGTGACATCATGTGTCACAGCACGTATGACCCACCTTTCGTCCCTTGGGTGGACGGTCCTTGATTGCCTTTGTAGGCTCTGTTCTTATCTGGCCACTCCATGTGGCTTCTCAAGCCCGGACCCATCTCCTTTGATTTCACTTTACGCTCTCCCCAGGGAAACGGCCCAGCTTCAGGCGCCATCCACCAACCCAGCACCCACTCCCTTCTTTCTCCAGCCCTGGTCTCCCCTGCGCTCCGGACGTGTTTCCAGTCACTAACTGGGCATCTCCACTTGGAAGCTATTTGACAACTCAAACCTAACGTGGCCGATTCTAATTTCATGATCCCAACCACAAGTCTCCACTGCCAGTGCCGAAGTCGTTCCTCACTGTGTCCTCTGTCAGAGTGAGTGACAGACCATCTATCCAGCTGTGCAAGCCCAGCTTCCAGCATTGTTCCTGGAATGCCTCTTTCTGTGCTAGTTGTGTGCTGAGTTAAAAAAAATATTTAACGTTTTATCTTATTTTTGAGAGAGAGAGAAAGAAAGAGAGAGGGCGAGCACAAGCGGGGTAGACAGAGACAGAATCCAAAGCAGCTCCAGGCTCCGAGCTGTCAGCACAAAGCCCGACGTGGGGCTTGAACCCACGAACTGTGAGATCATGACCTGAGCCAAAGTAAGTCGCTCAACCGACTAAGCCACCTAGGTGCCCCAGTTGTGTGCTGAGTTGGCTTGTATTTGATTCATCACAGCTGATTGTTACATTTTCCAGAATTTTGTGAGCTGGTTGTTAAATGCCAAATAATAAAAATGTGATTATTAAAAATAAATGTTATTAACTTGCAAGTAAGAAAGTTATACTAAAACAAAGGTAATAAATATTTGAAGCCATCACTTCCTATTTCACTGCATGTTGCTATTATCTATGCTCTCGAGATTATTTTCCTCTGAGGCGTCTGCCTGGAGGTAATGCCATCCCTCACACACATCTTCCCAATTCTGTCTCCAGTGACGTCACGTTGGCCGCCTGAAATCTGCCATGGCGGGAACATTTTCACCATGGAGATGGGCAAATGTTACCAACCAGAGCTGGATTAATTGTTTTGTTAGTTGTCTAGACTTAAAGTGTTGGAGGAAATGTCAATACTGTGGATTATGCTTTAGAGGGTGTCATGCCTTTGACCATTATGATGAGAATAACTCAAGCACTTGAGAAAAGCAGCTTCCAGAATTCAAAAATTCCTGGCCTATTCAGGAAAGAAATAGGTCAGGTCATTGACCAACAATTGAAGTCCTGACCTACACTGTCATTATTCCACTTTGTGTTTCTTGTAAACGAAAACAGAGACCAGTATTTGTAGCGGAAACCTTATCAGTTGGAACAGAGGTTCTCTAGAGATTCAAGCGTTCTGCCGAAATAAATAAGACATATTGTGAGCATCAATTTGCGATGTGGAATTGACCATAAAGAGTATTCTGCACATGGCTATTATTTGCAAATTGTGTGCTGCAATTTTTTATGACAATAAAGTTCCCTACCTTACTCTAGTCACTGCCTCCTCCCAAATGAATTACCATGCTGGACCCTAACGCCTCCCTGGAGCCACTCCTGCTTGGCCTTGGTGTGGATGTCCCCTGGCCCCACCCTGTGGCTCTTTCCCTCATCCCCTGTCCCACTGAGGCACTGAGAAACCAGCCTGGTGAAAGCCCCAGGCTTAGAGCTTGCTTGAGAAAAGAATTTGAATAAAAATCTGGTGCCTTATTCTTATTTCAAGTACAATTTGTTACCCAACATGATTGCTAGAGGGAAAATGTCTAGGGTGAAAGAAAATATCAGCGGAAGTGTACATATTGTAAATGAAGGAGGTACTGGATTGTGTCACACAGTGACTGTGCCACAGAAGCTATGCCCTAACAAATGAGCCTTTCTTTCCGGCTCACCTGCTGTCAGTGGGCAAACGATGGCCAGTGAGTCTGCGATGCTCTTGCCAGTGGGAAGGAGGGCCTTGTCCTTCACTGCGGCTGCGCAGGTCCGTAAGTTTCTATTGCTGCTGTAACAGATCGCCACTAACTCCGTGGCTGACGACACAAACCTATTAATTAGATCACAGTTCTGTAGATCAGAGGCCCAGCAGGATGTGGCTGGATTCTCTTCCTGGTGCCTCACAAGGCAGGAATTGAGGTTAGCCAGGCTGGGCTTTTATCTAGAGGCTCTATGGAAGAATCCTCTTTTGGGCTTGCTCAGGTGTGAAGATTCATTTCCATGCATTTGCAAGACAGAAGGCCCTGTTCCTTTACTGTTTCTAGAGGCCTCCACGTTCTTTGGCTCATAGCCCCTTCATCTTCAAAGCCAGCAGTGGCCTATCAAATACCTCTCCCGATTCAAATATTTCTGCCTCTCCTTTTTCTTCTGTTTCTCTTACGGGTTCATGTGATGTCATTGGGTTCACTAGGATAATCTAGCATAATTATTCTATTTTAAAGTCTTATTTATTTATTTATTTATTCATTTGAGAGAGAGAGAGAGAGAGAGAGAGACAAAGCAGGAGAGAGACAGGGGAAGAGAGAATTTCAAGAAATCTCCACACTCAGCAGGGAGTCTGACATGAGGCTTTATCCCATGACCCTGGAATCATGACCTGAGCCAAAATCAAGAGTCAGATGCTCAACTGTCTGAGCCACCCAGGCGCCCCAATGTCTTTATATTAATAGCCTTAGTTACATATGAAAAATCCTTTTTGCCAAGTTACATAAATATTCATGGGCATAGCACTAGGGGTCAAAGTCATGGGGACCAAAATCAGCCCACCCCAGTCCGCCTGTTTCCGAAGGCCGACATCCATCCCTCTTACCTCCTGATGTCCTCAAAGGTCCCATCTCATCACATCATCAAGCCAGAGTCCAAAATCTCATCTAAATTTCATCTGTTCTAGAGAACAGCACTCTTCATCTGAATCAGGTGCAGCTCCTGGCACATTCTTCTCCATCTACAGGCCAGTGGCTGAAGAGACAAGTCACCTGCCCCCCACACGGAGCAGTGGGACAGGCATAGATTAACAGCGGAAAACATTCCCCTCTAAAATCTGGTAAATAGAAGGTTGGGTGAAGTCACCAGTCCCAGCCAGGTGAATTTTCTTTTTCTTTTCTTTTCTTTATGTTTATTTTTGAGAGATGGAGAGAGACAGAGAGTGAGAGGGGTAGGGGCAGAGAGAGAGGGAGACACAGAATCCGAAGCAGGCTCCAGGCTCTGAGCTGTCAACACAGAGCCTGACGGGGGGCTCGAACTCATGAACCGTGAGATCATGACCTTAGCTGACATCGGACGCTTAACCGACTGAGCCACCCAGGCGCCACACCCGCCTCCTTTTTTTTTTTTTTTGCCAGGTGAATTTTCTTAATTTCCAGGCCTGGGGCTAATCCTCTG
The DNA here is from genome assembly GCA_028646485.1 of Cryptoprocta ferox. Lineage (NCBI taxonomy): Eukaryota > Metazoa > Chordata > Mammalia > Carnivora > Eupleridae > Cryptoprocta > Cryptoprocta ferox. Next base: position 4,485,732 of record CM053573.1, read on the forward strand.
GGGCTCTCAGCTCTGCCTCTGGGCTCTTCTTCCTGCCTGGAGTCACCTTTCTTTTCTCATGAAAGGTGGCTTGCTCTTAGCTCAACAGTGGTCAACCTGCTTCCTGCCAGTAGAGTCTGTGGGGAGGGTCCAAAGCCTTTCATGTCATCCTCTTGCTGTCCCTTCTGGTCCAAATTTTCAGTGCCTCGGCTCATCTAAAATTCTCGAAAACCGTGTGGGCCTGCTGGGAATACCACAGAGTTCACGCCATTGGACGAAAGTTTCCTTCATGACCAAATGGGGACCCTCATCCTAAAATGGCCAGTGTCATCATAAAATCATTATCGTGGAATTGCCCGTTTAGAATGTCTTCGTTTCTCTCCCCTGATTTTGGCAAATTAATCAAGGAGTGACGGGAGAGAGCAGATATTCATTTGTTTGACGTGAACTTGATTTCTGGAAAGTTGACTTTAGGAAAATAATAATCGAGGAAGTAACTTGATTCTCTTTTAGTCTTGTGGTTATGGAATTTGGCAATGTTGTAGCCATAAGCCCCCATGGCTGATCTGTTCTTCGTTTTCCGCAACTGTGGACCATTTCATACCAGGAATAAGAATATTACAAAATCTAGGGGCTTCTGAGAGTGGCTTAGTCGGTTGAGCGTCCAACTTTAGCTCAGGTCATGCATGATCTTGTGGTTCATGAGTTCGAGCCCTGTGTCGGGGCTCACTGCTGTCAGCCTGTCAGCGCAGAGCCCCTTCGGATCCTCTGTCCCCCTCTCTCGGCCCCTCCCCTACTTGTGCTCACTTAAAAATAAAAATAAGATATTAAAAAAAGAGAATATTACAAAATATCACTCAAAATTGCACTTTGAGAACCCCTGGTTGGAGATAAACGCAAAAATATCACGTATGTAAATTAGATAGGCATATGTAAATTAGATGGTCACGACTGGGATGTGTTCATGGTCGGCCCTTGAAAAAGCGGGTAATTTGGCATAGGTAGTCACTAGAACACCGTGAATGACAAAGAGCGCATTGAGAGGCGCCTGAAATCAAGAACATAGCGGTCAAAGTGCAACTGAATTAATAGGGAAGCAGGAAATTTAACAGGACAACAAGAAACACATTATAGGAGCATCCTGACTGGGGTGTGTGCATAGACATTTGAAGATTGTCTAATTCCTCAGTTTGACACTTAATGAGACTCTTTGAGGGTGAAAAAGGTTAGAGGAGGAAGTAACTGGAAGGCTAACAGAATATAAGCCCAAATGTAGAAAAAGTTCCAGGTAAGTGTTCAGATTCCAACACACTGATAACATTATGTGTGTGTATGTGTGTGTGCGCGCGTGTGTGTGTATGTATACAGGTATCCCCCAGTCTTCAAAGGTTTAAGTTAAACAACTTTGCTTTTACAAAAAACCTGCACTGGTCCCTGTTCTCACTAACTGAAAGAAGCCCAGAGTGGATTTTCACTTTTACAATAAACGTGAAAAGCGGAAAGAGCACCCAGCATTGGTTTTGCAGTGAGCTATACTGGAGGCAGAGCACAACCCAGCAGTGGACGTGCCCTGGGAACCACACGCAGCATCTCAGCCTCCCGCCGCCGCAGCCCTGAGCTGTGTCCGTGAGCATCTGGGCTTGATCTCGACTGATTTTGCGCATCCATTTAGCAAAATGTGTCCTAGAGGATCAGAAAAGCCTAAGAGAGGTGATTGTTTTGGGTCTGGGAATGCTAAAAATTTTTTCCATGTACATTAATGGCAATTGCTCCTTTGCTTTACATCATTTCAAATAGTGGGGGGAACCTGTATATGGACACACACACACACACACACACACACAGCCTCCAAATGTCTGATTCTGTTATTTCTCTGATGCACCTGAGCTGAAATCTGAACATGGCCACAAAATGCAGGAAAATCCATCCTTTGTCAGGTTGGACATTCATCTCTGTATTTTACGAATCAGAGGTTTTCAAACTGAAGTCCTAGGACCAGCTCTATCCATCTGCTCTATCCACCCCAAAGATGATAATTCCTGAGATCCTGATACTCAAATTTAGAGATTCCCAGCCTTGGTAACAGATGGAAAATATTAAGTCAGTTGGGCTAGAGATGAGTATTCCTATCCTCAGTTTAAGAAATGTTACTCTTCTGAATCACTTATTTATTAGTGTACGTGGGAAAAAATGCCATTGAAGCATAGAATGGGTTTCCACTGCCTTTCCTTTCCCCAGCCTGTTAGGCAGATTTCTTTTTCTTTTTTTCTTTTTCCTTTTATTTCTTTTATTTATTTTTGAGACAGAGACAGAGCATGAGCAGGGGAGGGGCAGAGAGGGGGAGACACAGAATCCGAAGCAGGTTCCAGGCTCTGAGCTGTCAGCACAGAGCCCAACGCAGGGCTCGGACTCATGAACCGCATGACCTGAGATGAAGACGGATGCTCAACAGCCTGAGCCACCCAGGTGCCCTGTCGGATTTCTTTTTAAGTCCTCTGAGGAAGAGGGACAATGGTTAGGAAGCCAGAGGCTCTGCATCAGTTCACACAGAACAGAAAATGGGATTCACTGGGGAAGAGGAAAAGAAGAAAGAGAAAAGAGCCAGTGGGCATAGTGTTAGGAAGGATTAGTGGGCATTGTGGAGACAAGTTAGGGGTGTGCTCTGTCCATCTGATAGACATCAAGTGTGTTGGGTTGCAATGGTGACCCCAAAATGATAGACCCAGCAGACACCTGTGAATGTAACCTTATTTTGGAAAAGGGCCTTGGCAGATCTAATTACGGATCTCAGATAAGATCACCCTGGCTTAATGTGGGGTCCACATGAACGGCAGGTGTCCTTATCAGAGAACGGAAGGGAGGAAACACACAGGGAGAAGATGATGAAGGTGATGGAGGAGGCGGAGACAGAGGGATTCAGCTACAAATCAAAGAACACCATGGCCATCCCGGCCCCTGGAAGTTAAGAGTCATGGAACCGATTCTTCTCACAGCCCGGCGAAGGAACCAACCTGCCCACGCCTTGATTTCAGACTTCTGGCCCCCAGAATTGTGAGAGGGTAAGTTTCTCTTGTCATAAGCCACCCAGTTGGTGGTAAATTACTGTGATGCCCCTGGAAACAAATACACCATTGCATGAAGTGGGAACAGGTAGGAGAGTGAGGGGAAGAGGGAGGAAGCAGGGGGAGAAGAAACAGAGGCTTATAACAGAGATCTCACCCTTTACGGGATTTTAGTAAGTACTCTTCTTTTTAGTACTTTAGATTCATTTAACACATATTTCTGAAGTCCCTACTTCACACCTGGGGTTGTTCTAGGCACTTGGGATGCAGTAGCCAATGGGACAGCTACATGGAATTTACATTCTGTTTCAAAATGCCACACCGTCTTAGGGTGAGGACCAACATATGCAGCTTCATGTGAGTTACGTTCTGGAGGCGCACCAGTGATCTGACTTGAGGCACACTCCAGCCCTGGGTTATCATCAGCCCAGAGCCAGCCACATGGCGTGTGGTGGGCTGGTGAGCAAGTGAGGCGCAGGCTGACATGAGTGGGTGGGCGGAGGCGTATGAGTCACGAGCAGAGCTAGCGGAGAACCACGAAAGGGACTGAGGTGGTCCTGGCAATGCTTCAGAGGACGCGCAGAATGCATCTGAGGGAGAACCAAAACTTCATTGTGTTCCATGAATTCCCTGAGCCGAGGAGGGCTGAGAAACGTCCTTGTGACATCGCTAGCTGAAATTAGGAGTTAACCTAGTTAACCTGGTAGTTAACCTCGTCTCCATGGACAGCCAATTTCTTGAGAAATTAGAGTCTTTTCTGGACAGAGAAGCCTTGCAGGGACCAAGGCTTCGTTTCCTCCCTTGGAATCACTGATAGACATACTTACCAGCAGGAAATCCACTGTGAGCAAGGTAGAGACAGGGAGCAGGTGCTAGTGGCCAGCACGGAAGTGGAGGTGGGTGGTTGGAGGGGCAGAATTAGAGGGTGCAGGTCCATAGGAGGGGCTATTCATGGACTCGGAGTCACAGAACTTCTGTTATCATAGCAGATGGTGCCCCTCCAGGGAATGGGCACAGGAGGGGAGAATCCACAACTACCAGGAAGACACCATTAGGCTGAGAATTTTCGGGTAAGGGAGGCACCGGACTGCCCCAGGATCACAGGAAAGTTGGAAACACAGGGTCAGGTGAGACCAGGAAGATCTACAATTTTCCAAACCCATTGAGACCTCACCTCAAATCTGTAAGGCTGCCTGTGGTCTCCTTGGACTGCTGTAAGAAATTGCTACAAACTGGGTGGCTTGGAACAACAGAAGTTTTCTCTTTCACTTCAGGCGACAGCTAGTTGGAAATCAAGGTGTTGGCAGGATGGGATTCTGAGGAAGAATCATCCTGGCCTCTCTCCTAGCTTCTGGCTCCAGGCGATCCTTGGTGTTCTCTGGCTTGTGGACACATCCTTCCCGTCTCTGCTCTGTCTCCCCATGGTGTCCTCCTAGTGCGAATGTGTGCATCTCTTCTCTTATGAGGATGCCAGTCATTGGATTTAGGGCCCGCCCTAATCCAGGATGGCTTCATCTCAAGGTCCATAACTCCATCACATCTGCAGAGACCCCATTTCTAAAAACGTGCACATTCACAGTAGCGGGGTTTAGCAAATCTCTGTTGGGGTCACCACTGAACCTCGTACCGCGTCGTGATTGCCACTCTTGTCTGCCTTCTCAACAGGGGCAAAAATGAGTTGTTGGGGCAGTGGGGCTGGAGGGAGAGTGGGAAAGGTCCAGCTGTGCCAGGCTTGAGAGAGCTTGGAGGGGAGAGGGGAGACAGTGAGGCATCTGGGAAGAGAAATACAGAAAGGGCCTAGGGAAGGGGGGATCTTAAAGTAGCAACACTGTGCACTGCACATCATGAGTGGAATCTTCCTTGGCCAAATTTGAAAGACTTCCTTAAAGATTTCAGTTGCATTTCGATAACCATCTGGTAGCCAGACTTGGGATTCTTTGTGACATTGTTGCCACGTAGAGAGAGGTGGTCTTCCGGGCAAGAGCGAGATGGCTGGTTTTATACTTTTGTAGCCGACATGAAACAATTGTTTTCCCACCAGGGTAGTAAACCAAAAACCTGTTTATTTATTTATTTTGAGAGGGAGAAGGAGGGAGGGAGGGAGGGAGGGAGAGAGAGAGAGAGAGAGAGAGAGAGAGAGAGAGAGAATCCCAAGCAGGCTCCATGCTGTCGGCACAGAGCACGACACAGGGCTCAATCCCACAAACCCTGAGATCATGACCTGAGTCAAAATCAGGAGTCAGATACTTAATCGGCTGAGCCACCCAGCGCCCCCCAAAAACATATTGATTTAACTATTATTTTTCCTACCGGCCAGAAAGAGTTAATTGCAAGGAGTCAAAAGGTTTTGCCCAATCACCTGAAGACTCTGAATCATAAATACTGAATGAGCAAGATTCTGTCCCTGCCCGACTTTATCTCTGGGACCCCACACTACACCTGTTAGTGTCTCTTATGGAGAAACACGTTTTCTGGAAGAGTCAAGCTTCCATCCCCTGCTCTCCTCTGATGAGCACTCATGTTTGACGGTCTCTGCTTCTCTTCTGGAAACTCCCTGCAGTAAACCCCATGCACACACTGAGCGGAGAGCACGTGTCTGCCTGAAGAGCCGTGACTTGACCCTGGCAGAGAGGAGAGCCACAGCTCAGTTTCAGCCACATTACAAAGAATTCGCTCAAGTTAGAGGCAATGGGGGTGTCATTACATGCTGTATGGAACTGGGATGCCATCACAATGTCTTAAGGAGTCCTTATTTTATTTTATTTTCCTCCATAAAAGCAAATATGGAATCCCATATTTGGGATTCCCACATATGTATCCCATGGATAAAATATTCCTTATATTTCCCAGTTTTAATGTAGTTGATTTTCATGCATTCGTCCAGTACATATTGCTTGAATTCCTACTGTGTGTTAAACTTGGCTGAGCTAGTGGATCAAACACGTTATTTCTCACACCTCCGGCAGCTGAATTGGTATTTTGGTGCTCACTGGCTCTCTTTTCCTGTTTCCGTGCATGGCCACATGGAGTCCCCTGTTTCTCAAGTACACTGTAAAAAGCTGAATTCTCTTCTTCCACTTTTCTAAAGCAATAGCAATAATGATTACAGTCAGAAGAGGTCAAGCTGATTTAATATATTAAAATATTAACTTGCTAGCCAATTTCAATGCCAACATTTAAAACCGCTGATACAAAAAGGGCTAAGCATGACAAGAAAAATAGAAAACTCAGGTACATTGTGCCCGTCAATGACCTTGGGAGCCTGTTATAAAGTCTCTTAAATTTTGAAAGGATAAAATAAATGGTTGGAGAGAGACGTTTAAAAAAATCATATGCCGTTGTAACAGTGGGGGCCTGTTTGCGGTAATGAACCAACCTGAGGTCCATCAGCCACGCATCAGTCAGCGTTAACAATGGTGACATTGTGTGCTCACAGGATGCAGAAGGTTGTGATGTGAAAATTATCCTTCTTTCGGCTCCTTCAACCCTGGTTCCAAATTGAACCCTTGGAGAAATATTTGGTTAGGCCTGTGCTTTCAAAATAAAGCAAATGTACTTTAAAAACATTAAAATAAGTTAGAGACAATGGCTTTACCAGAACCCTGTGGATTAGGTGGATTTCACTGTAATATTAGACGAAACAAGGTTAGCTTCAGGAAAGCCTCCAACGGTAGTTTAAAAAAGTTAAACAAAACCCGCCAATATGTTGGCATTCCACGCTGGCTGCCTGGGGGTGGATGAAGTCATGGCCTCAAACAGGACTATCTCAGAACTGTAATAAATGACTTATTAAGACCAAGGAAAATCAACAGGTATAGAGTATGCCTAGAGTTTTTGAAGGCTTTTAATGACTTTGGGGCGCCTGGGTGGCTCAGTCGGTTAAGCGTTGACTCTTGGTTTTGGCTCAGGTCATGATCTCACAGTTTGTGGGTTCGAGCCCCACATGGGGCTCTGCACTGACAGCTCAGAGCCTGCTTGAAATTCTCTCTCTCTCTCTCTCTCTCTCTCTCTCTCTCAAAATATATAAATAAACTTTTAAAAAAGAAAAAAGGAATTTAATGATTTCGACTAAAATTATCAGTAGACAAAGATGAATTTGCACAAGGTCTTCCAATAGAATGTCGAAGCAAGTTTATTATACACAACTCAAAAGGAGCACCTGTCTGAAGTCAAACCAAAAACAAACTAGCTGATATTGAAGCAAAAAGGGGACTGTTTTGCCCAGAGTGTAGAGATTAACGACAGGTACTGGCATCCCCAGGCATCACTTCATCCCACACAGCACTTGGAAGGTCTTTACAGCAAGGTGGGCTCACTGCAGCAAGTCCAGTCCAAGGCTTTGCCAGTGTCCTAATAGCCACAGAAAACCCATGCTCTTTACCAGGTGTCCAAACCTGGGCTCCTGTCTGTGGTTGCTTCCTCCAGCCCACATATCACCGACAGCGAGGCTCCCTCCTGCCCCTTTGCTTTTCTTTCTGTCCTTTCTGTCTTTTCACTCCCCCCCCCACCCCCAGCACCCAGCACATTCATTAAGACCAGGAGCCCTTGGCTCATAGGAAATCTGGAAACCTCTCTCCTGTCTTTAGGAGTCTTGAAGGGTGTCCACTAGTTTCTTGTGGCTGCTGTGAGAAATGACCACAGATTCTAGCTCCAAACAGCAAGAATGTGCTCTCCCACGAGTGCTGGAAGTCGGAAGTCCACCAGGGGTCACGTGGGGGCAAAATTCATGGTGTCACCAGGCCTGGCTGCTCCTGGACACTCCGGGGGAGAAACTGTTCCTTTGCTGCTCTTACGGTCTGAGTGTTTGTGTCCCTTGCCCCAGATCATATGCTGAAATCCTAACTCCCAACGTGATGGTATGCGGAGGTGGGGCCTTTGGGACGTGATTAATCATGACTGTGGGGCCTCACGGTGCGATCAGTGCCCTGATGAAAGGGACACCCTGCCAGAGTCTGGCTCCAGCAAGTCCAGGGGTCCCTGAAGGATGGACGGTGTCGGCGAATGAGGGAGGGAATGAGAGAGCCACAAGTTTCTTTCTGCTCACCAGGCAGGCATCTCTGCTCTGACCGGAGAGTCAGCTTTATTTACGGTAAAAAAAATGTACGGGGCCAGCACAGAAGTGGCGTTTGCCTTAGACAATGATTTCTGATGACAAATTTCTTTGGCATGTAAAAATTTCCCAGAACCTAGATTGGTAGAAGACTCATGCGTAATCTTTATCAATAGTGATTGATGTAGGTGTTTAGATGCTTATCACATGGGGAAGGAAGGTATCTTTAGCATTCAAATACAAGACAATGTTTTTAGCACAGCAAAGGCAAGAGTTAGTTCTTTGTGAGCAGGGGTCAATAGCCTGTTTTCTTGAGGCGAAGAAAAACAGATTTCTCAGGAAATGTAATATTTGCTCCCATAATCACAAAAGAAGAAATTCCTATAATAAGTTCCTTCACAAGGTGCCATTAGCATATTTTAGGATAAGGGGACAAGTCACTCCTGATACCAGTCGACAAGGTGCCTTGGGGGGGTCGGTGCTCAAGCAAAAAAATTGAGTGGGGGGTAGACATCGGTCACCCATCTGACGGCGGGAGGCCTTGCAAACCCGTCTTAACCTCACAAGGAGTTTTCTCGACTTAGTGAGTTCAGAAAATGGCTCCCAACAACACCCCTTCCCCTTGCTGTTCCCTCACCTTCTCTGCCAAGGGGGGGAGGGGCAGACACAGGAAGACATCTGCCATCTGCGCCCCACAGGAGGGCTCTGTCCAGACCCCGACCATGCAGACAGCTGGTCACAGACTGCGGCCTCCAGAGCCGTGAGGAGTAAATGCCTGTGTCTGGAGTCTCTGGCCGGTAGCGCTCGGGTCAGCAGCCCTAACCGACTAAGGTGCTTGCCTTTCTCAGCTTCTGAAAGTTGCCTGCGTTCTTTGGCTTGGGCACCCCTTTTTCACATCACCCTGACCTCTGCTTATGTCATCACGTCCCCAACTGCCTCCCCTCTGTCCTGCCTCCTTTTTATAAAGACCCTTGAGCTTGCCCCGGACCTACCCACATAATCTAAGATGACGTCCCCATCACAAAACCCATAATTTAACATAGTTGCAGGTTCTTTCACCAGGTAAGTAACATACTCACTGGCTCCGGGGGATTAGGATGCGGACACCTTCAGGGGCCATGGTCCTGCCCACCCACAGGGCTCACCAAATTGTCCACCACAGAATGTGTGCTGTCTCTTCCAGCAGCTGGGACCTGCCAGCCTGCCTGAGAAGTTTCCAGCCCCTCTTTGTGATGCGTGCTGGCCATTCGGAGCTCTGGTCCCTAATGCGGCGGGTCTGGCCCCGTAACCCGGCCCCCAGGCCTTCTGCTGGTGTCGGGCTGGGTTCCTGCAGGGGGAGGGAAGGAAGAGCCAGGGCATTTCATATCGCTGTCTGGGTGGGTGAGGCCACAGGCATCGGTGCGCGGCCTCCGTGGTTTCCTTCCTGCTCGTGGCCCCCCTCCGGCTTTTGTCCCCTGCCCGGGCACCTCCAGCCGCAGGTGTGGGTGTGGCTCCCCTGTGCGTCCCTTCTCCAGGTTGTCTAACGTCTCCCTGTGTCCTCTTTCAATTCTTCTCAGCACCTTTGTATTCAATTCTCCCAGTTATATTCCTTCTATTTAATTTATCTGATAAGATTTTGTTTTCCTGACAGAGGCACCATTTCAAAAGTGTCGGGGAGGTAGAGATAGAAAGTGGCTTGACCCTTTGCTCTCAGAAGCTGACAGTGTGGCTGAGGTCACACTGGATCAAATGGCGTCGTGCAGTACAGGGGGAGGCGAGGCCACAGTCCTGCATCAGCAAGGCGCCGTGGGGCGTAGAGATGGGACCCTTCTGGAGACTTGAAGCCTAACTCACCTTTGGCTTTGAAGACAATGGCCGGGGAGGACATTTCAGGAGGAGAGAGGGAATCAGCAGGAGCACAGAGGTGGGACTGGGCAGGGGCCCTGAGGAGTGGACAGTAGGCCAGCGTGGCTGCAGGCCACGCACGTCCCTAGTGGGGGAGGGGAAAGGAAGGGCAGTGAAAGGCGTCAAGGCTGTCAATCCGTGTCCTGGAGCTGCTGCAATGAGTTACCGCAAACCCGGTGGCTCAAAACAACAGAGATCTATGGTCTCGCATTTCTGAAAGCCCGTGGTCCCTTATGAAGGTGGGGCAGGCTGTGCTGGCTCCAACCTCTTCCAACTGCCGGTGGCTGCCGGCAATGCCTGGTGTCCCCTGGCGTGTGGCTGCCTCTCTCCTGTCTCTGCCTGGGCTGTCACTTGGCACCCCAGTGTTTATCTCTGTCTGGGCTCTTGTCCAAATACCCGTCTTCTCCCAAGGACACCAGCCACTGGAGCTAGGGCCCCTCTGCTCCAGCCTGACCTGCTTGTAACTTACATGCCATCTGCCATCTGCACCCTGACCATGCGGGAGCCTGACCTTTGGGCAACACGGGTTTAAAACTCATGGGTTGGGGGCATTGGGTGGTTCAGTCACTTAAGCGTTCGACTCTTGATTTCCGTTCAGGTCACGATCTCACGGTTTGTGGGTTCGAGCCCCACGTCAGGCTCTGGGTTGACAGTGCTGAGCCTGCTTGGGATTCTCTTTCTCTCTCTCTCTCTCTCTCTGCCCCTCCCCCATGCATACCCTCTCTCTCAAAAAATAAATAAACTTAAAAAAGTAAATAAAATTCAAGGGTCCACTTAGACGCAGAATTTGGGGGGTGTAGATAGCACTCTAAATATATTTCCTCTTCCTTATGCTCTTCTTTCCTCTAGCTTATTTTAAGAATACAGCATTTAATACACATAACAAAATATGTGATCAATGACTTTTGAGGTTATCTGTAGGGCCAACACTAGGCTCAGTAGAGCAGTTTTGGGGGAGTCAAAAGTTATGCCTGGATTTTCAGTTGTGCAAGGGGTCAGGGGTTGTTCAAGGGTTGACTGCATTTTTAAATAATATTATACTCACGAGTACTGGGGGTTAGGGTTTCAACATATCTTTTTTGTGTGGGGGACACAATTCGGTCCACAACAGGCAGGTGATGGAGAACCCTCAGGGCCTTGCTGAGCCATGCCTGTTTGGCGACAGCTATGGTTTTACTGGAACCATCCCCAGTCAGGAACACAAGGGATATCTTATCTGCTGCTACCTTTTCATGAGCATTTAAATCAACCAAAACAGAGCTACCTTATGGCCCAGCAATTGCACCGCTATATGTTTAACCAAAGGATATGGGAGTGCTGATGCAAAGGGGCACATGCACCCCGATGTTTATAGCAGCGCTATTGACAACAGCCAAGGTATGGAAAGAGCCCAAATGTCTATCAACTGATGAATGGATAAAGAAGATGTGGTAGGGGGCGCCTGGGGGGGGCTCAGTTGGTTAAGCGTCCAACTTCGGCTCAGGTCACGATCTCACAGTTCGTGGGTTCGAGCCCCGCATCAGGCTCTGTGCTGACAGCTCAGAGCCTGGAGCCTGCCTCAGATTCTGTGTCTCCCTCTCTCTCTCTGCCCCTCCCCCACTCATGCTCTGTCTCTCTCTATCCCTCAAAAATGAATAAACGTTAAAAATTTTTTTTAAAAAAAGGAAGGGGACAAAACATAAAAGACTCTTAAATACAGAGAACAAACTGAGGGTTGCTGGGGGGGAGGTTGGTGGGGGATGGGCTGGATGGGCGATGGGCATTAAAGAGGGTGCTTGTTGGGATGAGCACTGGGTGTTATATGTAAGTGATGAATCACTGAATTCTACTCCTGGAAGCGTACTGCACTGTATGTTAATTAACTTGGATTTAAATAAAATGTTAAAAAATAAACAAAATAAACCAACCTAGTCTTTTATCAGCAAAAACGAAACAAGACAGAAACCTTCCGCAGCCCCACATGTTCACATGTCTCTCTTCCTCTTAGGAGACACCTTGTCCACACCGGCTGTCCCCTGCCATTCACATCCCATCTACTCCTTTACCTGCTGGTTCTGACTCCCATGACTTTCTTGTGCTCTCCAAGCCGTCACCCTCCATCTCTCCATCTGCTTGCCGATGATACTCCACCCTGCTAAATAGTGGCACTTACCTGTTCTGCCCCTCCCTGCAACTCAAGTTCTCCAAAACGGAACCATCTACCTCCTCACCCTTGAGTCGCCCGTGCCAGTGAATGACCCTGCTAACCCCTAGCTCTCCAACCAGCTCCGGAGTCACCCCCAGTGCCATCCCCTTGCTCATGCCAGGTCCCCTCACCCTGGAACCTCACCCCCTGGAACCTCTCTCACGGGGGTTGCTCCACCATCCCCTGAATGATTCCTGCCCCTCCGTCTGGCTGCTCTGATCAGAGCAGGGATTTTTTCTTGAACGTGAATCTGCTGTGTGCCTTGGACTACCTGTAAGACACAGGCTGACGGCTGGCAGGCCGCAGGGGCTGAGCCCGCCGACTTCCACTTCTCACCCTGCAGGTGTGTGCTGCCTGCACGCACCCACTCAAGTACTATGCTACCCACACTTCCATCCCCCAAATATGCTGCTTCTCGCCTCTTTAAGGTCTCTGTCCAACGGAAGGACTCCCTTCCCCTCCACCCAGTCAATGCCTACTCATTTCTTTTTAATGAAGCAGTGATCAGAGAGACAAGCGAAAAACAAGATTGCAGCTATCCTCCTGTGACTACCTACTCCCTCCAATCCTCCTCACGCAGGACAAAACCCAGGTGACTCATCTGTTCCCATCAAGGACCGAACCTGACGCGAATGCGGAACCAGCCCCCCGGCCGGCCTCCATCGCACACACAGTTTCCTAAATGATGGGAGCATTTCAAATACCCGTCGGATCCCTAAGGGAGGGGGTAGAGCTGGCGGTTCAAATTACTCTCTGATGTCCAAGCCAAGAAGGTCTAATTTACATAAATGACAGAAAACGCGGGCTCCTTTACATCAAAGCCCTGTGCCGTTCCGCACGGACCTGACCATCTGTGAAGGGTTTGGCTAACAGAATCCACTTCTGAAAGCACATCTGAGGGAAAACCACCATATGATTTCCGGAGAGAGCAATCATATCCATGCAGAAAAGGGCCTTGGCCGTCACCTGTGTGACCACTTTGCTCTCTGCAGGCCAGAGCAGAGGGGCGCAGCGAAGCTGACCCCCTCAAGTGACTCAGCTCATCGTGGGGCCAGCAGACACAGGTGGTGGGTGTCACCTGCCCAGGTACCTGTTCGTTCTGATGGCAGTCCTCATCCTCATCAGAGCGTAGAGAGGAAAAGTCTACTGAGACTTAGAATCTGATCCCAAAGAGCGACTCGCCAGCTCCATGATCCTGGGGGAGCTGCCTGTGTCAGTGCGGGTAGCCCATCTCTCCCTGGGGGGTAGAGATCTCTTTCCCGCCAAGCTCAGGGGTCTGTTCTGTCCGCCATTATTCGTCTATTCCAACATGCATTCCTTCTATGGCTGGGCGTTGGGTCCTGCACTGTGTGGTGTAATCCAGCCAAATAAAATGTGGTCCCACCAGGAGTTTCCAGACCCATCTCCCCACCTTGGGGAACCCCACCTTGCTCCTGACACACACAGGAAGCACCGTGGCTAAGGCCTGTTTTCAAAGATGCTCTTGGGGGGCACCTGGGTGGCTCAGTCGACTGAGGGTCCAGCTTCGGCTCAGGTCATGATCTCGCAGTTCGTGGGTTCGAGCCCCGCATCGGGCTCTGTGCTGACAGCTAGCTCAGAGCCTGGAGTCTGTCTTCAGATTCTGTGTCTCCCTCTCTCTCTGACCCTCCCCTGCTCATGCTCTGTCTCTCTTTCTCTCTCTCTCTCTCTCTCTCAAAAATAAATAAAACATTAAAAAAATTCAAAGATGCTCTTGGCAGGGAAAAGCTGGGCTGTGCCTCTGACATCAGGCCTGGGTCCTAGTGCTCTCCAGGGGCTTCTAGACAAGACCACTGTCTAACCCTGGACCGCAAATAAGAGACACCCCCTGCCCCAGAGATGCTTCCTCAGGGTCTCACGTGCAGGAAAGAGAGAGTGCTCCCCCACCTGTCCACACAGGTGAGTGTGGGCACCTCCTTGCTCTCCAATAGGGTGTTCATTGAAGAAGGAGCAAGAATTTAAAACATGCGAAAACATAATCTCAGAGTGCTCTTTCCATTTTGTCCTTTGATCTAAAGCTAGAAAATAAGTAAGAGTGACATTTTCAATTCAGAGGGCAGAGTTCAAGTGGGGAGTGGGGCCAACATCCTAGTTTCTGCTTCCAACTTGGAGAGATGCTTCCCAACTGGTTAGAAGAACAAATTCTGTTTAAATCAAGGGCTCAGACTTCGAATTGGAGAGAGATTGCTTTCCCCTAGGCCTTACCCCCCACCCCTCCCCTACCAAGCATGTGTGAATCTCTTGACACATGGAGCATCTGGGATTTTCAATTATTGAAAGGAAGCTCAGAGCCAAGCACTTCCTTGAGGAGCCCAATGAGATGTAGGCTACAGGTTCTGTGTAACTCCTGGCATTGATCAACATTTCCAATACATTGTCTTAAATCTGGGTGTTTTAGATTGATTTGGTGGTGAGCACGGGCATGGTGAATGTAAGAGGAATAAATAAATTAATAAAGGTGTGAGTGAAGAGAGATTGGCAGGTCTCAGGCACTCCCACCCTGAGGACCAGGTTTCTTGCAGTGATTTATACAAACAACCAGAGGGGAGACAGGTCAAGCGTCCAGCTCCATCATCCGCTCGGGCCGGGCCCCTCGGCTGCTGCTCCTTCCCCAGCCCTGCCGCACCCTCCTCGGAACGATCCAGATGGCGTTCCCTGGCCTCGCACAGGGATGAGTTTCCCCAGTGTCTGCTGCATCTCCTCCCAGCCCTTGTGGTTGAACAGGGCTCTTTTGCTTGTTGGCTTCCTTTTTCCCTACAATGGCCCAACTCTTGTTGCCTCCTAACACTTCTGACAAATGAAGTTTGTGAGGTCATGATTTCCCCCGGGGCAAGTAGAAAGTCCTCTCCTACTCCCCCATCAGAAGGAGAGATTTCTTCCCCCAGCTCCAATTCATCAGATGGGCTTGACTTTTAGGCTGGTCTCTCTGCTGCCTTTTGAAGCCTCTTGGTGTGAAAAGGCAGCCAAAGGTGGTCACCTGGACACTGCATGAAATTGTACCAATGCACCATGTACAGTGCAAAAGATGGCGCCCCTAGTGGGCTGGGCGGTCCTGCGGTGTTGCCCCTGGAGTCCATTATCACCCCTCAGATTCTACATGATGTGGTGCCACTTAATGGCAGAAAGAATCCTGTTGGGTGCAAGTATGCTCCAATGCTGTCACTCACTGTGCACACCAATCCACAGGAGCAGGGCCGTCTATTCCTCTCGTACCAGGCTTTCTTCGGAATTCACCAGCTGGGAGTGTCAGGCAAGGACAGCCACAGACCCTCTTCCTTGGGTCCTCCTGCATTTACATCTTTCCTTCCCTACGAACATACACTTACGTCCCCTTCCTCAGACCAGAACGAGGCAGCTGGTCAACCTGACATTGAAGGGAGGGAAGATAATGAGAACGGGAAACAGTCTTCAGAGTCCCAGCTCAGGAAACATATTTACTTTTTGCCTTTCTAGAGACATTCAGAACAATCCCTGAAGGTTAAAAATCCATCTGGAATCATTGGAATTGAAATGTGGGAGGCGTTACGTTGTGCTAATCCATTTACAGTGGTGTGAATTGCTTCTCAAAGCCAACCGTCAGACGGGCTGCTTTATTTAATAACCGGAATGCTGAAGTTCTTTTGGGTGAGGACACGGTTTTGCCACCAACTGTGGAATTTTTCCCCTTTCTCCTTTTGTCCCGAGGCGGCCTGGCTGTGGTCCAGGCTCTCCCAAGATCTCGGTACCTGCTCAGTCTGCTCCCAGCACAGCACAGATTTCATCCCACACCTGCTGAGTCTCGAGGAGACAAAAAGGGGATAAAGAACCCATCCTGTTTTGTTCCCATGTGGTGATGGCTCAATTCTCATAGTTTATGGGAATAAAATATGCATGGCTGTGATACCTGAAAAGAGGGAAGAGGAATCCTTAGCAATTTGTCTGCAAATAGAACCATCAGCGAAAGCGCCTGAACCAAGACCCCCCGGGGGAAATGGTGTCGGGAAGACAGCTGTGGCGGGCAGCACCAGGCTCTGGGAATCGCTTCTCCTAAGAATCAAAGTACTCAGGGGCCGCAGCAGGATGGCCTTCCTGTCTTCTTCTCCCAGACCCTACGATCCTCCTGCTGATCAGGTTTGATACCGAGTCCATTCATTTGCCTCGTCGCAAAGATTTGAGATTGTAGAGATGTCAGGGCATAAAGTGAGGACAGCAGTTTTCCGCATGGGGGCCATGGACCTGTGGGAATATCAGACCCCCAAATGCTTTCACAGTACAGTGTCGCATCATCAAAACGATTGTCTTAATGCGATACACAGATGCTATTTGCCTTTTTTCACTGAGTTGACTTTTGCATTGATGGTGCAGAAGCATTAATAGGTGCATTAGTCTCCAGAGAAACAGAACTAGTGTGTGTGTGTGTGTGTGTGTGTGTGTGTGTGTAAAGGGGAGACAGAGAGACAATGCTCTTTGGTGGGATAATACAAACATATGTAACATATATTAGATGGATACATATAGATAATACACACACACACACACACACACACACACGAGAGATTTTAAGGAATTGGTTCACATGATTGTGGGAATTAACATGTTCAAAGTCTGTAGGGCAGGTCAGCAGGCTGGAGACCCAGGGAGGAGTGAATGTTGCAGCTTGAGTCTGAAGGCAGCCTGGAGGCAGAATTCCCTCTGCCGCAGGGGACTTCCGTCTTTTCTTGTAAGCCTTCAACTGATTGAGTGAGGCCCACCCACATCCTAGAGGGTCATGTGCTTTACTCCATGTTCACTGATTTAATGTTAATCGCATCTAAATAATCTCTAGACTGGTGTTCGATGAGGCAATGGGGAAACATAACTTAGTCAAGTTGACACATAAAATCAACCATCACGGCAGGTAAAACTGCTGATGCCTTAGCATGAATGAAGGCCATGACATCAAATTGGACAGCAGTCATTGGCTTCTTCACTACTATGCACTCACAGGGAAGACAGAGAGAAAGCAAGTAAGCAAGCATAAAGGTAGGAAGGAAGGAAAGAATGAGAGAAAGAAAGAAAGAGAGGAAGGAAGGAAGGAAGGAAGAAGGGAAAGAAGGGAGAAAGAAGGGAGGAAGGCAGGCAGGAAGGAAGAAAGGAAAGAAGGAAAGAAAGGAAGGAATAAAAGAAGGGAAGGAAGGAAAAAAGGAAGGAGAAAGAAATAGAGAAAGAGGAAGGAAGGAAGGAAGGAGGGAGGAAGCAAGAAAGGAAGGAGGGAGGGAGCGAGGGAGGGAGGGGGGAGGGAGGAAGGAAGGAAGGAAGGAAGGAAAGTTAGGAAAAAAGAAAGCCAGTTTCACTTAAGAATATCTTTGATGAAATGCAGAAAATAATCAATTTTATTAAACCTCAACACTTGCGTGCACTCTCTTCATCCCCCGTGTGACAAGGCGGGAAGGACACAGGAATATCCCCGCTGTGCGAAGCATGGTGCTTGTTGCCAAATGGGCACTTGTGTGACTGCATGGCCAGCACAGCACATCTGGCTCTTCATGGGACGCCACCTGTACCTGAAGGGACACCTGGCAGGCAACGTACAGTTTCAGACTTGAGTGCTGGGCAGACAGTGTCCTAAAGGCGAACGTACCAAGTTCGCTTGTCATTTCAAAGACCAACTGATGGGTTGTATTTGCGGCTAATTATAAAACTTATCATTTGAGTAAAAATGAGAATTAAAAAATTTTAAGCCTAATGCTTTTCCAGTAGAGAAAGACTTTCCTGATGTTATATTAACCGCTGTGATTTTTGATATGGTGTAATGCATACCATCACGAACCAGTATTTTCCAATGACCAGTGCATGATGTCACACAAGCGTGCACAGGGGCCCCGGGGATTTCGGTGTAACTGTACAAAAAGGCAACTGCTTGCATCTCAGCCCTGCAGGAAGGGATGACATCACCCCTGGTGGGAGGGGGCAGGACTGCAGAGTGGAGGGTCCCTCCCAGGACAAGACAAACCAGTACCAGGATGTACCACTCAGAACCGTTGTAAGTGATGGAACACGAACGACACCTGTTCGGGATGGGGGACGTTCTCTGGGGTGACGTCGGGTTGTCCTTTGGCCAAATCTCAGGAAAGGCAAGAGAGCATCGGAGTGTCCAGGAGACGTGGAAACGGCGTCACGCGGCCGTGGCTCCTGTGTGTTCTCTCTGCGTCTCCCTGTGCGCTGGGCCATCTCCGCGCAGGTCTTCCTCCCCTGCCGGCTTTCTTCAGCCGGTGCCCACATGGCTGCTGACAGCCCGGAAATCGCGATGCTAGAAAATGCTTCTGTAGCTCCAGTTTGAAAAATTCTAGAGAAAAATCTGACTTGCCCTGTTTAGTTAGGGCTCATGGCAATCCCCGCACAGATCATTTAATATTTTTTTGATGTTTATTTATTTTTTGCGAGAGAGAGAGAGAGACAAGTGCAAACTGTGAAGGGGCAGAGAGAGACACACACAGAATCGGAAGCAGCTCCAGGCTCCGAGCTGTCAGCTCAGAGCCCGATGCAGGACTTGAACTCACAAACCGTGAGGTCATGACCTGAGCTGAAATCAGACGCTTAACAGACTGAGCCACCCAGGCGCCCCTATATTTTTAATGCTTGTTTATTTTTGAAAAAAAGAGAGAGAGAGACAGAGCACGAGTGGGGGAGGCGCAGAGAGAGAGGGAGACACGGAATCCAAAACAGGGTCCGGGCTCTGAGCTGTCAGCACAGAGCCCAACGCGGGGCTCGAACTCACACACCTAGAAATCATGACCTGAGCAGAAGTGGGACACTTAACCAACCGAGCCGCCCAGGCGCCCCTGTGACCGGATCATTTAAAGACAAATGTGTGTGTGGATAGAATCACCAGGTACGGACATGGCCACTAGTGCGCATCGTGTCTAAGTATCCTCTTCAGAGAAGGAAGTCCCGGGGGGAGGGCAGTGCCTATGTGCTGTGAGCTGCGAACGGAAGAAGGTCGCTGAGCCGGAGGGGCTGGTCCTGACTCATGTCAGTTCACTGACAGTCCCTCTGTGTTACCTCTTGTTGTCAAGTAATAGCTTGTAGTCAACTGAGCTATGTGGAATTAAGCAGAAGCTTCTGTGTCCATGGCGGGGGTACCCCTGTGTCCCTTGAGAGCCAGTATAGCATTGGCAGAGGCAGTTAGAGAGAGAGAGAGGCCCCATTGCAAGGTCAAGGACAAGAGTCCATACATTTCTTGTATGATTGGTTTGGTGGTGATGAACATTTTTAACATGTGTCTGCGAACTCTTTGTTTCTCCTTGTATTTTGAATGATAGCTTTGCTAGGTAGAATATTTTTAGTTGCAACCCTGGGGCCTCTCTCTGTAGAACCAATCTTTCATTCTGCTATGGAAGAATGAGGGAGGAGGGAGCTCCTTTGCTTGGCCATGGGTGGGCACGGGTGGCCATGGGTGGCCATGGGTGGGCACGGGTGGGCACAGGTAGGCACGGGTGGCCATGGGTGGGCACGGGTGGGCGACCCATTGTAGTCTGCACTGGCCAGAGCTTGGAGGCCACTTGACGGTGAATGAGAGGTGGCAAGACGTGTGTCTGACTGGGCCCTGATTCCTGCATCGAGTCACTCTCTGGCTGTGGCTCCTTTGCAGGAAAAGTGGAGGAAGCGATGTGTTTGAGGGGAAAATTGTAAGTTCAGTGTAGGGCGTGTCGCATCTGAGGCACGTGTGACATCCAAGCAGGGACGTCCTATGTTCAGCTGGAAATCTGGGAGGAAATCTCCAAAGAAAAGTCTTCCTGGAGACCCGGTCAAGACAGGCGCATACACCGGGTGTGGAAACCTCCCTCCGGCGCGGGGACAGTTGCTGCCGGCTGCACTTGTCCGCCCGGCACTGGCGGGCAGAGTCCAGAATTTTCTCCTTCCTTGCCATGGAGCCCTGTAATCAACACAAAGCGCTTTCATTTTTCATCCCTCCTGTCTCTCTCCAGCCACACGCACCAAGCTGTATCCCGGATTTCTTATTTTGGCTCCTGCAACAACTCACTTTGCCTCACTGGTAGCCCGACCGCCGGGCACCAGGCCAGGTAAGGACCACGTGTGCCACGCCACGTCTGCGGCATCTCCCCACCACGTTTCGGACCCTCGACCCCTTTCCTGGGCAACCTCCTTCCTTCCCATTCCTTTCGTCATTTCCTCTCTGCTGAGCACCGTGGACTCTCTGATTCCCGCCAGCCTGCCCCCTCCCCCCCAGACCCGGAGGATGTCCAACACCTGTTCTGTGAATTCAGCTCAGGGTCTTCCCACTTGTGACTTCTGCCAGGAGCGTCCGTGTACTTGCACGCCGCGGTCCCTCCCTTCCCTCCTTATGCATCCTTGTCTCTCAGACCCTCCCTGGACACACTGTGTGAAGGGACACCTGGGCATTTGCCCCTTCTCACCTTCTCCGCTCATCAGCCCAGTGATATCACAGCCTTCTCTGCTTTCCTTAAAACGGGGCCTGGCACGGAGCACAAAATGCTTGCTGAATAAGTGAATTCGCTCGCCAAGTCTCCTCTTTCCTCTCTGTGTACAAACAAGGGTCCTTCAAACATGTCTTCTATTTTATTTTTTTATTTCATTATTTACTTTAATGTTTATTTATATTTCAGACAGAGAGAGAGAGACAGTCAGACAGAATCCGAAGCAGGCTCCAGGCTCCGAGCTGTCAGCACAGAGCCCAACGCGGGGCGTGAACTCACGAACCGTGAGATCATGCCCTGAGCTGAAGTTGGACGCTCAACTGACTGAGCCCCCAGGCGCCCCCAAACATGCCTTTTAAACTCTCATTCTTACATGACCGCCTTGTCCCCTAACTCTCCCAACCTGGAGGACACACACTTGACTAATTCCTGTCTCTCTGGGGGGATGTGGACGGGGAGCGGGTGGGGTCAGCACATTTGTTTTATTTCAGGGTGACATGGACTTGGGCTCATTCACTCAAGTCAGAGAGGACCTCTGTTCCCACACCGGGAAATTCTCAGGTTGGTGCCCGCAGAGGAAGCAGGGAAGGGAGAGGAAGGAAGCATTTTATAATCCATCAGCATCTTAATTCCAAAAGTTGAAGCAAGTGAACGATGACAGCAATGCATGTACGTCACAGAAACTTTGAGAAACACAGAAATTTAATTTACTGATTGATTTTATTTGATAAACACTTAGGTAATGTTTACTCTGTGCTGGACACTATTTTAGGAGGTTTCTTCATAACAACCATATAAGTAGATACTATTATTATCTTTTTTTTTTTTAAGATAGGGAAATGCAGACACAGAGAGGTTGAGTCGTTTGCCTGAGATCACACAGCCAGTCACGGGTAGAGGTGGGATTTGAACCTGAAGTTTGGCTCCGGAATCTATGCTCTTAAACGCTATGTGAAAATAACATAACAGGTAATGTACAAACATGCCAGTGTTGACATTTGGGTATTTTTCTCTTCTCCACGGGCTTTTGTTTTCTTCTCTCTCTCTCTCTCTCGGCAATTTCTGGCTCATATTGTAGTTGCTGTTTTGTTCATAAGTAACTTAATTCTTAAGATATTATAGAATTAACATTTTTCCATGTCATGAAATAATCTTCAAAATATGATCTTAGGGGCGCCTGGGTGGCTCTGTGGGTTGAGAGTCCAACTTTTTTTTTTTCTTTTGAGAAAGAGAGAGTGAGAGAGGCAGAGAGAGAGAATCCCAAGCAGGCTCCACACCGCCAGCACGGAGCCCAGTGTGGGCCCTGAACTCACAAATTGTGAGATCATGACCTGAGCCGAAACCGAAGTCAGATGCTTAACTGACTGAGCCACCCAGGCACCTGGAGAGTCCAACTTTTGATCTGATCTCAGCTTTACGTCTTGATCTTAGGGCTGTGAGTTCAAGCCCGCCGGCAATGGGCTCCATGCTGGACACAGAGCCTAGTTTAAAACAAGTAAATGAGGGGAGCCTGGGTGACTCAATCAGTTAAGTCTCCGATCGGCTCAGGTCATGCTCGCATGGTTCTGAGTTCAAGTCCTCAGTCGGGCTCTGTGCTGACAGCTCAGAGCCTGGAGCTGCTTCGGATTCTGTGTCTCCCTGTATCTCGGCCCCTCCCCTGCTTGCGTTCTGTCTCTCTCTCTCTCTCTCTCAAAAATAAACATTAAAAAATAAAATGAATAAATAAATACAATTAAACTATGATTTTAGTGGCTTCACGGCACGTAGTCCTACGGATGTGTCATAGCGAACTCAACCAGCTCCCACTAGTGAACACTTAAGTTTGCTCGTGTTCGTCGCCTCCCGGAAGCCCCCTGCGCCCCGGGCGCTCCGTGTGAAACCTCACGCTGCGAGCCCATCCCCTTCGCCTCCACGGACACTTTGACCTCTGCTGCCCCGGTTCCGTGGGGACCGTGGGGACCGTCATCAGGTGCTCGCGGTGTCTGTGACGCTATCACCCCCGAGGCTGACTACGACCTCCCACCAGCGCCAAGGCCTCGAAATCACAACGTCGTCCGGACTCGACGTCCGGAGAGCAATCATCCCGTGCCCGCCCCCTCCGGGCCCGCTCGCCCGCCCATCCCCCCGACCCTCCATCCGCGCGTGCGCAGTGTTACCGCTCGCGTGCCTCCTGCACCTAACAGAAAGGCGCCCCTTCGCTGCCATCGCCGAGAGCGCTGCTGTGGCCGCTTTAGCCGGGAATATCGCCCAAAGTCAGCTTCTGCAGGGCAGGGACTTTGTTGTCACGCTGTCCCCACGGTCTAGAAGAGCGCAGGGCCTACGATCAGGCACCGAGCTCCTCCTTGTTCATTTAACAACGGTCCGAAAATGCTTACGGTTGCTCCAGGCTTCTGCAAAGCGACGCTGCCTTAAGCGGCTGGCGCGACTGAGCACGACGGTCCTCACCTCGCGCCCACGCTGCCTGGGCAGGTGGCCCCGCGTGACCCGCGTCTGCTCCTGCCGCTGGGCTGCCTCCCGCTGGCTCCCGCGGCTTCTGGATTTTTCCCTCCTCCCCCACTGCCCTCGGCCGCCTTCTCACCACCGCCCTGTCCTGCCGGCGGTGCGGCGTCTCCGCTCAGGTGGCACAATCGCTGCTCACGAGTGGTGGCAGACAGTGCAGCTGGCAAGTGCTTCTTGCATAGACGGTGTAACGAAACCAAAGAAGCTTATTAGCGTTTTATGGGCATTTCCTGTGTTCTGAGGAGCCCCCTCGGCCCACTGAGGACAAACCTGTGGCCTGCAGAGGTGTCGGGAGGGGCCGGCCAAGCTGCAGGTGCATCGGAGTCCATTTTTGTGGTTATTTCCCAGCTGCGCGTGGACGGTTGCTGCAATTCATGCAGTAGCTTGAATGGCGGTATTCGTGCTTCGAAAGAAAGAGCGCATTTATGAGAACGGGAGCAGGAGAGGGACGGCCGCCAGAAAGGAAGATGGTCTCAGACAGTGCCTGGGGAGGGGACGGCTTCTGGAAGCCTCATGCATACACAGAGGAAGAGGGGCCTCTCTGTGTGAGGCGAGGTGGGGATCCCACCTGCTGGCGGCTGGGCCCAGCGGATGCCTCAAAGCTTGCAGTCATCCTTGGTACTTGTGTGGTTCTGGGTCCTCAGGAAGCTGTGCCCTGAGCAGTTGGCCGGGCAAGGGGCTTGCAGCGGGGGAGGGAAGGGGAGGACGCGGGGAGTCTGTGCAGATGAACCCGACAGAGAGCCACAAGCAGCGGGGGAGGAGCACAAGCAGCCGGGGAGGAGCTCCCGGCGCCGGGTTCCCATGCGCAAGGGGCGGGGCTCCCACGCACACCGAACGTGGCTTTTATTCGCACGGAGCAGGGCTCCCGTGCGCAGGAAGCGGGAGGAGGGAGGGCTGTGTAGGAAGGGGCCTCGCACTGAGACGCTTGGCCAGGGAGCCCCAGTGCGGAGACGGCCTTAGAGCAGCCCTGGGTTGGGCAGAAACGGCCTGGCTCTTGCAACCCGACCGGGGCGGCCCCGGGAGCGTGAGGCCTGCCGGCTGGGCGCTGCCACCCAACCACGCACCTTGCTGCTGGTTTCTCTCCAAGGGCGAGCTGAGTGGGGCATGCCCGTGGCTGCCCCCCGGGGCCTCATGACCGCTCACGGGCAGAGCGCCCCCCTCCCCCGGAAAAAGGAAGCCTGGGGCGGCCCTCTCTCCCTCCCCTCTGACTCGTCCTGAGCTGTCCTCAGATGCCTGGTCCTGGTCGTGCCCCGTTTCTGTCCAGCCTCCCCCAGGAGTGTCCTGGGCCCCATTAGAGAGCGGGCCGTGGTGAGAAAGAAGATGCCGCTAATGGAAAAGTAGAGTCATCAGGAAGGTGTCAGGGAAGACAACATATTCTGGTGACATCATTTTCCAACCCTCAGTTCCTGGGAAAGGACCCCAGACCATCACTGAAACACCAATGACTGAGAAAGAGTGAGTCGTTTGAAGGAAGCCATCGCAGGGTTGGCAAAAGAAACACGTGGGGGGGGGGGCGGACACGAACCCCCCTGGTGGGTAGAACTGGCAGGATTGAAAAGCCACTGCCAGGTGAATCATTACCTACGGCTGATAGCTTTTGTTGGTTTTCTCTTTCAAGGGCATTGGTCAAATCTATACTGTCTTGCTAGAAAGGCAGTTTTTCAGTGCTGGCTGGGCTGTGAGGGGCTGCTGTGGCTTTATACGGTGGTTCCGCCTGCAGTTATGCAGTATACAACCTGGAGCACTGTGCCCTGCTGCCCTGCGCCATGGGCAGCTGGGGCCTGAGCTGAGATTAGCAGTCACAGCTGTAGCGGCAGCTTTTAGCTCGGAGGGTGAGGACACATGCTGAGAACCATGGCGGCAGCTGCGTCCTTCCAGAAAGGGGAGGTAGCTCTTAACAGGTGAACTGATATCACTTCCATACCCTGTGCTTTCCTCTGCCCTTGTCTCTTAGTTCCTGGGCTTTCATCTGTTTTCGGGTCCTGGGTGTTACTGTTAGGTTTGGCCCTACTGGTCTCCACTGGAATCTGTCATTTGCTGCAGATAATCCTGGGATATATATATTCATTTATTTATTTACCTAAAGATGTGCATTTGTTCAGCTTAAATTTACTTACCTAATGTATTTAGGCTCAAATGTTACCTTCTTTTGCATGTGAAACAGAATTGCACTTCAATGCACATTTGCTGTTTTTTAGGAACATTTTGAGCACGCCAGTTTTCCATTTTTTTTTTAAGTTTATTTATTTTGAGAGAGAGAGAGGGAGAAAGAGAGAGAATCCCAAGCAGGCTCCACGCTCAGCATGGAACCTGATGTGGGGCTGGAACTCAGGAACTGTGAGATCATGACCTGAGCCCAAATCAAGAGTCGGGTGCTTAGCTGCCTGAGCCCCCCAGGCGCCGGAGCACACCTGCTCTCCCGATGCGCTGTGCCGTGGCTGCGTGGTTTGGGTCTGGAACGGATCTGTAATTGACACGTGCATGGAGAAGCTTAATTACCTAACGATGGCGTCTGTTTTTGCTGGTGGAGGTGAAGCTCTTGATGCCCATGTTTCTCCCGCTCCTGCTCCCCCAGCTTAATCATTGTGGGGGGGGGGGGACTGGTTAAACACCTCTACACCGGGGCTCTGTTACCAGCAACAAATGGGATCTGGAAATGTTTCAGGAGGATTTTCATCCTCCGGATGCTGGCAGCCTGGTCAGAGATGAGACACAAGGAATTCTTATTAAGGATAGACACCGACTAGGTAGCTGATGAGAGTCTGTGACATTAAATTCCACCAGGAGGAAGAGTCAGCGACAATGCCACACTTGGCTTGTGGCCATCCTCACGTAGCAGAAATTGCACTAATAATATTTAATTACTGTGATAGTGTCTGAGCGGAGTATTCCGGGCTGGGACTCCCGAGATGGGAAGGACACGAGAAAGTGTGACAAGGAGCCACATGGCGCTCTGGGCAGGGAAACCACATAGAAAGGTGCCGGCTGACTGAGGATGGAGCTCTGACCCCTTTGATTGAAGCAAAAGGTTCGTGAAAGTGGGGTGGTGAGAAATGAGTCTGGAAATTCGGACCAACACCTCAGAGCTGAAAGTTCCAGGATGTGCTAATTCTCCAAGTTTGCTTGGATTTCAGCATAGATGGCCAGCCTACCTGTAGCCTGGGACTCCTCAGTGTCTCTGCCATAATTTTATGTAAAAAGTAATCCCGATGTGCCACTGATTATTTGATCTGGAGTTACAGTGGCCCACGTTTTCAGACAAAAATGAAGGGGTGGTGCCTAACGGGCATAGATACACATCCTAGAGGCAGGAACAATGGGGACACTCAGGACTTCTATTTTATAAGGATCTTCTAAAGGCTGTGTCTTCGTCCATTCGGGCTGCGGGAACAGAGTAGCAGAGACAGCGTGGCTTAAAACAACAGGAGTTTATCGCTCCCAGTGCTGGAGGCTGCGGAAGTCTGAGATCGGGGCCCCTGTGTGGTTGGATGAGGTTGATCATCGGGTGGCCAGCCTCTCGTCGTCCTCACAGAGGGGAGAGGTGGGGAAATCTGTGGGGTCTCTTTTGTAAGAGCACGAATCCCATTCATGGGGGCTCCACCCGCAGGAACTGATCACCTCCCAGAGGCACCCCCTAAAACCACCACCCTGAGCGTTAGGACAGCAGCATGTGAATTTTTGCTGGGACACAGCTGTCCAGACCATAGCAGTGTGAGTTTACCATTGTTGCTAAAGGTGGTGGTCTTTTCCTACTACACATTAAAACTATGTCCTTTTCTTAATCCATCCGCTTGCTCTTGCTTTCGTCTTTGGCCACATCAGACTTGAAGCTGATGGCTGGGAAACCCATTTTTGTTTGGCAAATCGGTTTCATTTCCTACAATATCTTGCTTCGTGACAAAGCAAAGAGGAAGTCGATGCAGTGTGGTTAGACACTCAGGTTTGGGACTTGCTCCTCCCATCAGGTCCCATTGGGGAGAATGAGAGAGCTCACATGCCCATTGACTGAGCTGGTGACTTGAGATTGACCCATCCTGGGTGTTCTCTGCTCTGCTGCGCTTGCAGGTTGACTTCCATGGCGGTCTTCCCAGCGCCCTTGCCCACTGGCTTCCAATGGGGTCACCGGTCGGAGGCGGAGTGAAAGACGAGCGTGGAAGGGGGGAAAGAGGTTTGGAAGTGACTTCAGGTGAGTCCCCAGGTAGTCGGTAGCCTCCTTGTCTCCCTGCATCTCAAAAGATGGTTCTTTTATTGAAATCTCTTCCAAGAGACCGATGAGAAGTTGAAGGCACTTCCTCTCTAATCTTGAGGGCGAGGGACTTGCAATGAAAAGAGCCAATCCTTTCTACGTGCCAGGGATCAGGTACTAAGCAGTAAGCACCTCGGCATTACACACATCGCCTTACTTCCTTCTCACAGCAACCCTTTGGGTTTCAAGGCCATTTGGCAGAGGGGGAAGGGGAGGCTGAAACCCGGGGTCTCTGACTCTAGACCACATCCAACCGTGCCTGTGCTTGCCCTCTACGATTCTTCCACATCCTGAGTTTTCTTTGATTTCCTCAAGGAGATTCCCAGTTTTCTTCATAGCCATGAATAGCTAAGTGGACATCATTTTGAAATATTGAAGTCTGATGAAGTATGTATTCCAGTTCAGATAGGTGGAACAAAGATATCATTTTTGGTCATTTGTCTCACGAGTTTCTCAATTCGATTAACATTTGTATTACACTGTTCAAATGACCCGGCTCCACTTTTCACAGCAGCAGACCTGGTACACACTGGACTTCGCTCTGTGATGTTGTAAACAAATAACAAGGAGTGTTTCCGAATCTCGTGGAGGCGTTTGGATAAAAGTTGTTTTACGAGGTTAACGAAACAGATTCAAAATGTACTATACTGGGTGACCTGGCTGGCTCAGTCGGTTAAGTGTCCTCTTTGTTTCCCCTCAGGTCATGATCTCATCACGGTTCGTGGGTTTGAGCCCCACGTCCGGTTCTGTGCTGACAGTGCGGAGCCTGCTTGGGATTCTCTCTCTCCCTCTCTCTCTGCCCCTCCCCTGCTCATGCTCACTGTCTTTCTCAAAATAAAAATAAACTTTAAAAAAATGTATAAAATGAAATACATGCATAATATGCCATCCATCTGGTCAAACTTATAAGCAGACTTTTCTCATATGCTTTCTTAGTATAATTTATTTGTGAAAATTATTTTTATAAATTGGTCAATCATAAATGTTTTAGTTTATTATTATTTTTAATGTTTATTTTTGAGAGAGAGAGAGAGAGAGACAGAGCATGAGTGGGGGAGGAGGAGAGAGAGGGAGACACAGAATCCAAAGCAGCTCCAGGCTCTGAGCTGTCAGCACAGAGCCCGATGTGGGGCTTGAACTCACCAACCGTGAGATGATGACCTGAGCCGAGGTCGGATGCTCAACTGACTGAGCCACCCAGGTGCCCCTAATCATAAATGTTTTAAATATTGGGTTCTTTTTTGGTTTAAACAACAGGTATTTATATTCTTTTGTATTGAAAGATGATATTTTCTGTTTTTTGGTAATACTGGGTTCTCATTCGAATGTGTTACTTATATTGAAGTAATGGCTTGCACTTCCCTTTTCACAGGTTGTCTTCCCTATATTTATTTTTTTAAAATTATTTTTAACATTTATTTATTTTTGAGAGACAGAGAGAGACAGATCATGAGCGGGGGAGGGGCAGAGAGAGAGGGAGACACAGAATCCGAAGCAGCTCCAGGCTCCGAGCTGTCAGCACAGAGCCCGACGCGGGGCTCGAACCCACGAACTGTGAGATCATGACCTGAGCTGAAGTCAGACACTCAACTGACTGAGCCACCCAGGCGCCCCCCCTTCCCTAAATTAAAACCAATACAAACAGGAAAAGAAAGCTCCCTAGCACCTTCTCTAAACATGTTCTTCTTTTCAAACCCGTCATGTGTGACATGACACCCAAATTTGTCACAACATGGCAAGAGGTGACACACTGTACCTTGGCTTTTAGCTCTGCCACCGAGACGAACTTACATATGATAAGCCTATTTCACTTCACTGGGACAACCTTTTTTTTGTTTTCGTCATGCATTATGTATTGTGGCAAAATACACATAATAAAACATATGCCATTTTAGCCACTTTGGGTGAACAGGTCAGAGGCATCAGGCACGTATACACTGCCCTGTGACCGTCAGCACCGTCCCTCTGCGGACTTCTGTCTCCCCCTCTGAGGCTCCGCCCCCTAGGAGCAGTGGGGTTTTTTTTTTTCTTTTTCTTTTTGTTAATGTTTATTTTTGAGAGAGAGAGAAACGGGAGACAGAGCACAAGTGGAGAAGGGGCAGGGAGAGAGGGAGACACAGAATCCAAAGCAGCTCCAGGCTCCGAGCTGTCAGCACAGAGCCTGATGCGGGGCTCGAACCCACGAACCGTGAGATCATGACCTGAGCTGAAGTCAGCCGCCTAACCGACTGAGCCACCCAGGCACCCCTCTTTTTCTTTTTTAAAAGTTATTTATTTTTGAGAAAGAGTAAGAATGAGTGTGACCAGGGGAGGCGAGGGGCAGAGAGAGAGGGGGACGGAGGATCCAAAGTGGGCTCTGTGCTGACAGCAGAGAGTCCCGTGTGGGGCTTGAACTCACCAACGGTGATATCATGAGCTGAGCCGGTCGGATGCTCAACCGACTGAGCCCCCAGGTCCCCCAGCAGCAGTGGTTTTAAAGCTTGATTCTGCATTCGGTGCAGGGTCACCTGTAACGGCAGGTGTGGCTCGGGCAGGCAGTGAGCACACCATCTTTGTCCGGCTGGGTGAGGAAACATGAACTCTGGAAGTCAAGATCATGGTCAAGATCATGGTCCGTTAGTATGCCAGTAGAGAATGCACCTGTCCCTGTAACAACCCGTGGCCCAGCCCTCTGGAGGCAGTGCCCAATTGGCTACCATCGAACTATTCCAGGGGTCTCCTGCTCATAGCTTCCACTGTGTTACAAGAATGTCACCTCTTTGGGGCGCCTGGGTGGCTCAGTCGGTTAAGTGTCCAGCTTCGGCTCAGGTCATGATCTCACGGTTCGTGGGATCGAGCCCCGCATCGGGCTCTGTGCTGACAGACAGCTCAGAGCCTGGAGCTGCTTCGGATTCTGTGTCTCCCTCTCTCTCTGCCCCTCCCCTGCTCGTGCTCTGTCTCTCTCTGTCTCTCAAAAATTAAAAAAAAAAAATGTCACCTCTTTGTCAAAGGACTTGCCTAAATCAGGCTAATATCCGCCTGTGATCTTGATCCCTGAGATCTGACAGATTCTCCTGATCTAACAGATCCATAATCTTGCCTTCTTTTTTAAAGATGCCTTTAAAAAAAAGTTTATTTATTTTGAGAGAGACAGAGCGTGAGTAGGGGAGCGGCATAGAGAGATGGGGAGAGAGAGAGAGAGAGAGAGAGAGAGAAAATTCCAAGCAGGCTCCACCCTGTTAGCACAAAGCTTGATGCGGGGCTCAAACCACAAAACTGTAAGATCGTGACCTGAGCCAAAACCAAGAGTCAGACGCTTAACCGACTAAGTGACCCAGGCACCCCCTTTTTAAAAAATGCTTTGGACAGGACTTCCTCTTCATGACTCCATGCTGGCTCTTAAATATTCGTAAACACACCTGCAGGTTCTGTGTGTCCAGCGTGTTCGGTTGTCTTCGGCGGGGAATTTGGAGGGCCCACTTGTCTGTGCTGCAAAATGGCAGGTGTGGTCTCATGGTCTCATCTAGAGGCAGTGTCTGAATACGGAGTCTCCTCCAACACTGCCCACTGGCCGGCACCCTCTGTTGCCATCCGCCACCCCTCCACACCCTGGCACTGCCTGATAACCCCCTGGGCTGCCTGCCAGACCGCTAGGCATCTCTGGACCCTCCCAGCTGCCACCATCCCCTGTAATTCTTCTGTGATGACATCCTTTCTGAATTCTCTGGGTAGCTCAGATTCCCCGTTTCTCAGCCAGCTTTGTGTGTCTCATCTCCTAGCACCTACCACTTGCCAGGTGTTGTCGTAAACTTCCAATCTCAAAGCAATCTTTTGGGCTGAGTAGTAGTTACAACCTTCCTCTTTGGGTGAGGAGGAGCTGATCATGGAAAGGCTAAGTAACTGCCCAAGAACGGGGGCCACGTGAGGCTCCAGCGCCCCCGCTTCAGCCTTGCGCTCTGTGGGGACCCCTGAACAAACCGGGTGTGTGTTGGCATTTGTATGATATGGCTTCTTGTCTCTTCTGAAGGCTTCTGAGATACAAGGGTTAGCCTTGCTGGCAAGCCGATGATTTATTAGACATTGTCGCTCAAAGGAATGAGATTTCCAAGGGGCGCCTGGAGGGCTCAGTTGGTTGAGCGTCCGACTTCAGCTCAGGTCATGATCTCGCGGTTCCTGGGTTCGAGCCCCACATCGGGCTCTGTGCTGACAGCTCGGAGCCTGCAGCCTGCTTCGGATTCTGTGTCTCCCTCTCTCTCTGTCCCTGCCCTGCGCACACTCTGTCTCTCTCTCTCAAAAATAAATAAACATTAAAAAAACTTCCTTTGGATGGTCACTCGGTGGAAACCCCCAGTGCTGTGGTCACAAAGGAATGCAGCCGGTGCTTTCCTCTGACCGGCTACAGGAAAGCCCCGCTGTTCTCCACCACCACATGCTCTTTGTGGTTTCGTGGGCGTTCGCATAATCATGTGTCTTCTGGGCACAGGGCGCCACAACTTAATCTCCTCAATTAAATATTGAATTTGGAAAGGAATAAGGCAACAGTAAGTGTCGTAAGACCCAAAGGAGACGTATTCGTATCTTTGATCTAAAATTCTAAGTGCTCCCTACGTAAGGCCCGTGCCATCTCACGTCTGACCACGGACGCAGGCCGGGAGTAAGGACGTTGCCTCCTGGGATGCCGTGCAAGTAACCAGTCATGGTCCACCAATTTGCAAAGCTGTAACAACAGCTGGGGCATAATTATTGCTCCTTATCCTTCTCACTAATATTGTTTCCTGTCAATTATTCCCCAAACACTTTGAACTTAAATGCATCAGGGGCATTTTCTCGAGAACTTATTTTGCCTTCAAATAAGTTTGAAGGGGCTTACGTCGTCGAAAGGCACTGAAATCTGGTCTCCCTTTAAGCAGCAATCCCAGTAAAAAGATTGACATCAGGACTTACCGTATAAATACAACCATTCAGGGAGAGCTTTAGTAAGCGCAAAGAAATTACTGGAGTTTTAAACACCTCTTAAGTCTTACAGTCTTGGCTCTGAGAAAGCACGGGCTAAACTCCAAAGCTTCAGGTAAATAGACACTTCTTTTTTTTCTTTTTCTTTCTTTGTGTGTGTGTGTGTGTGTGTGTGTGTGTGAGAGAGAGAGAGCGAGCGAGAGCGAGCGAGCGAGAGCAGGGGAGGGGCAGAGAAAGAGAATTCCAAGCAGGCTCCATACCCAGTGCAGGGCCCATCATGGGGCTCCATCCCGTGATAGTGAGATCATGACTGGAGCCGAAATCAAGAGTCAGACACTTAACTGACTGGGCCACCCTGGCGCCCCCAAAATAGACTTTTTAGTCGACCTGGGGCTCAGAGGGGTTGATGAACACTGGATAGCTCTGGTTACATTTTGATAAATCATGTGTCTCCACCAGACGTGGTCTCTTCCTTCGTGTTGCCTGCTGTTCCAATTAATGATCTGTAAGTTCACTTCTGGATCAATCGTCTATGATCCTTTTTTAAAAATTTTTTTAATATTTATTTATTTTGAGAGAGAGAGAGAGAGGAACACAGAGTGTGAGCAGGGGCTGAGAGGGGCAGAGAGAGGGAGACAGAATCTGAAACAGGCTCCAGGCTCTGAGCTGTCAGCACAGAGCCTGACACAGGGCTCGAACCCACAAACTGTGAGATCACGACCTGATCTGAAGTCAGACGCTTAACCGACTGAGCCACGCAGGCGCCCCTGTAGTCCATGACTCTAAATTGCCAGAAGGAAAACCTCTATGTGTACCACATGGATTAACCTCTTGGCCTTTCTGGGTTATTGTGTTTCATTCGTCTTGACCCTAAAAAGTCAGGCTTCAGGCTTTTCAGAAGCAAGTTCTGCCAGTTCTTTTGTGGTTGATTCGGAGGGGGCTAGGCTCACCCTTTCCCCCCGTCTCCAGCTCTCTTAAACAATGTGGGGGTTTCCCCCTCTTAATAAACCATTTTTAAGAGCAGTTTTAGGTTCACGCAAAAAAAAATTGAGCAGAAAGTTCAGAAAGTTCCCATAGTTCCCTCTGCCCCCACGCAGGCGTGGCTGTGGGGCACCTTTGTCACAGCTGATGGACCCACTCCTCCTTGTCACCCGAAGTTCATTGTTACTTACACTGGGGTTCCTTCCCGGTGGTGCACATTCTTCCGGTTTTGATAAATGCGTAATGATGCGCGTGCACCATTACAGTATCATGCAGAGTAGTTTTGGGGACCCCAAAACCCTCTGTGATGCTCTATCGTCTGTCCCTCCCTCCCCCACCCCTCACGACCACCGATCTGTTTACTGTCTCTGTAGTTTTGCCTTTTCTAGAATGTCATATAGGTGGAGTCACACAGTATGCGGCCTTTTCAGACTGGCTTTGTTCCCTGAGTGACGTGGGTCAGCTTCCTCCATGTCTTTTTGTGATGTGATAGCTCACTTCTTTCTAGCACCGCATAATTTTCCATTGTCTGGATTTACTGGTTTATTTATCCCTTCACCTACTGAAGGACATTGCGGCTGCTTCCAAGTTTGATGGTTATAAATAAAGCTTCCGTAAACACCGTCCACGAGTTTTTGCCTGGATCATACGTTTTTAACTCCTTTGGGTAAATATCAAGGGTGTGGTTTCTTTTTTATAATATTTTAACGTTAATTTTTGAGAGAGAGAAAGAGAGAGTGCAGCAGGGGAGGGGCAGAGAGACAGGGAGACACAGAATCAGAAGCAGGCTCCAAGCTCTGAGCTGACAGCACAGAGCCTGATGCAGGGCTCGAACCCACAAACCATGAGATCATGACCTGAGCCAAAGTCGGACACCCAACTGACTGAGCCACCCAGGTGCCCCCAAGGATGTGGTTTTTTTTAATGCCCAGTGACAAATGTCTGGCTCTGCATTGGGCAGAGTTCCTTGAGAAGTGACAGCTTGTCAGCATCCTTCTCTGACCCCCTGGGCCCTGTCACGTGACAGGATTTACAAAATGAGCCCCTACCATGTGAACAGTGCTGTTTAATGCTGTGGGAGTGACTAAAGTTGTCCCATGTGGAGATTGCGCCTAAGGACCTCAAAGTTTGGACTAGGACACAAGACGCGGACTCCCTAGGGTACATGAGTGACACTGAGAGTGGTCAGCCAGGATGGCTCTGATTGGGACGGGCGCAATGGTCTGGGCTGCAGCGAGCTGGAAAGGCTCTGGGAGTTGCTGGCGGACGCGTGTGCCCTGAGGGTGAGCCTTCATCATGGAGGACGGAGCACACTGTGAAAGTGTGCTGGGCGTGACCTAGAGGGTCCCTCGTGGGGAGGAGTTTTAAAGGAAACTGGGGGCAGGAAGGTTGAAGACATCCGCTCTGACCTCCTGAGGTGTCTACATGCCTCCCAGAGTCTCCCTCTGGATGCTGCCTTGATCACAGGGCTGCTGATGGGCCTCAGGGTCCTGCCAATGGCATTCAGCCTGACTGGGGGGCTGCCAGGAATTCTTTAGTGAAAAACAAACGCTGTTTTTCTTCTAGGTAGAGGAGAGGAAAACATGGAGGCCAAGCACGGGCAGAGTGGCATTGTGCCAAGCTGCTGCAAAGGGAGGCAGGAGAGGGGCTGGGACAGGGAACGGTGGCTTGAGGAGGAGAGTCTGGGGGAAGGGAAGCAAACTGACCAACATGGAAACCGACCCAAAGCGGTTAAGTTAACTATCAAAACTGCAGACCCATTCTAGCACCCAACATTCCGCCGTAAGTGTGGGTGGTCATAGTTTCCTTTCTCACCCACCACCTTGTCTCTTTTTTTTCTATTAAACGTTCTCTGTCTTGTTCAGAATTACGCATCAAAATGCTAAGACGCAGTCCTGTATGGCCCTGGTGCAATGAACACATTCTGAAAAGTCATCTTTGAGATATTTCCTATGGCCACGCAGAAGTCACGATTTCCCTGTTGCACAAAGCATGATTTAGGACGTTGGTTGTCTTGCCTTCTTCCTCTTTTTCAGATGTAGTGAATAGTGAATGGTCTATTGCTGCTGATCTTGGCAATGCCCGTGTGCCTTGGCAAGGTTCAGTCCTCACCCCATTGGCAGCAGGAGATAAGCCATGTCCCCGGGGGGCCAGCGCACAGGATAGACTCCAATCTGGCATCTTCCCTTTGCCGTCTTCATCCGCGCTCCCTGGAAACACCATCTCCAGTCCCAGGGATGAATGCACTGTGGAAAAACACGTATTTGGGTAAAACCCAAAAGCTTCACAGTCATCATTCATGAGGAAGCCACGGCTCAGGCAGTCTGCTGTGATAAACCGGATTCAGTGGCGCAACCGCGGGCATCACAACGATTCCCAAATGCTATGGGAACAGGTCTGTACCATCTGAGGCCAGTATTTGGCAGCAATGTGGCTGGTGTTCTGGGCCAGCCCTGTGTCAACTTTTGTGTCTGTACTTTTTGACAGATATTGGCTTCTGTGGTTTACCTGTAGTCCCACCATTCTGTTGTGTGTTACACGCCGTTCTTCCAAACGTTATGCTTCCCGCCTGGTCTGAACTGGCCAGGCCCCCAGTGACGGGAGCCTAGCGTCTTCCTCGGGGACCCTCCTACAAAGTTACCTTAAATCATTTTTGTCCATCTTATTGATGTGCATCTTCCCCACGAGCAAAGGTAACCATTAAGACAGAAACCTCTCTCCCCGGTTTACGGTGTCGCATCCAGGACCCAGTAGGGGCTCTGTGACCACAGGTCGAAAGAATGATGTCATCCCGGGGAGGCACTCCGGTGTCCCCAAAAGAATGCAGGACAGGCTGTCACCCCACCAGTAGTGACACACAAATTAGCAGACAAGCCATTCTAGTGTGTGTGGCCTGTTCAGCTCTCAGATTTGAAAGCCTGGAATTTGGTTTTTTTGTTTTTTAATTTTTTTAAGTTTATTTTTTTATTATTGAGACAGAAACAGAGCATAAGTGCGGGAGGGGCAGAGAGAGAGAGGGAGACACAGAATCCGAACCAGGCTCCAGGCTCTGAGCTGGCAGCACATGGGTTCCATGCTGGGCTCGAACCCACAGACTGTGAGATCACGACCTGAGCCGAAGTCGGATGCTTAACCGACTGATCCACCCAGGTGCCCCAGAAAGCCTGGAATTTGGATCTTTTATCTCTACTCCGGGCTTGGCCTTCTCTCCCGGAATGAGATGTACCTTTTCGTCGTTCTGGCTTTCTGCATTTTGAATGCAGTTTGATTACATAGTGGAATAGAACACTCTGAACTGAAATAGGTCCCTTAAAAGGAAACTACTCTTTCTGCCATATATATATATGGAAATAGTCTATTTTTTCCTTCTAAAACTTTGCATATTTATGGTACTTTTCTTAAGTATCCAAATAGGGTCCCACGTAGTGAATCCATTTCCTTTGTATCGTGTCCTAGAAATCTAGAGATATGAGGGAGGGACATGTACACCTGCTTTCAAATCTGCTGTGACTGAGTGTTTTCAGACGGGACGAGCACAAGACACTATGCGTGCCTCTCTGCTGGATGATTAATGAAGCATCTGTTTACTGGAGATGATAATTCTGGAAAAGGAACACCCTCTGGCCGTGAGCCCTTGTCATTCTCTTTTTTTTTTAATTTTTTTAACGTTTATTCATTTTTGAGAGACAGAGCAGAGCGGGGGAGGGGCAGAGAGAGAGGGAGAGAGAATCCAAAGCAGGCTCCAGGTTCCGAGCTGTCCGCACAGAGCCCGACGTGGGGCTCAGACTCACGAACTGTAAGATCATGACCTGAGCTGAAGTGGGACGCTGAGTGAGCCACCCAGGCACCCTCAGCCCTTGTCATTCTTTGGGTTGAAGTGGGGATGATCGTGGGCCATTTTCAACGCAGAGAGATCATTAGAGGGATAATAAAGTTGTACAAAAAGGGTGATTTTGATCCTGGTTTTGGAGATTGGGAGGGCGGCCTCCCTAACAATATATAGGAGTCATTAGGGAGATTGGGCACAGTGCTCACACGCTTTAGGGCCCCGAAATAAAGCTGTGACAGGTCATTGGGACAGAGTTTTGAGGATGCTCACGGTAGAAGCTTCACTGAGAAGAGCAGTTTCTTTCTCTGCAAGCAGGGAAATCCAGGCGGTGCCAAGGGCTTTGTGTTTCATTGTTTGTTCTTCCTTATAGTCTGGCCTCTTCAAGGTTCAAGCAAATATGTAATCACCACAATACCCGAATATGCTCCCTTTGAAAACGCCCTGCAGAGCAGAAACAAGTGTAGCTGGTTTGGGTTCTGCAAGCCAGGTGGCTGGTGGCACCCCCGGAGCCGGGTCCTGGCTGCGGAGCACGGTGCAGCTGGACCATTGAGCCCGGAGCCAGTAATCCCAGCAGCTCCCGGGGCCTGGCTCTGCGTTGGCTGGGGTTGCCTGATCTCACGTGGAGTGCCGTTTTTTGCCAACATGAGGTGACTTCAAATTAAATCTCAAAAGCTCTTCAGCACGGTTGTTTTGTACACCTGCCTCCAACGCGTGTGCCCCATTTGGGTACCAGATAGTGAGGGGTCCTTGGAAACCGCCCTCTGGCTTCGGTAATTGACCTTCCCTCTCTGCGGAATGTTCTGGGGACATCATCTGTTCAGAGCGTGCATATTCCTGCCATATTCTGAAACACGGGCTCT
This sequence comes from Cryptoprocta ferox, assembly GCA_028646485.1. NCBI lineage: Eukaryota > Metazoa > Chordata > Mammalia > Carnivora > Eupleridae > Cryptoprocta > Cryptoprocta ferox. Next base: position 4,523,674 of record CM053573.1, read on the forward strand.
CACGGTATTTTCTGTGTCCCCGAGCAAGCCAAGTGAGCCCAGCAGCCTCTGTCCAGGGCTCTGGGGGAGGCTGAGCTGCCCTGCCATTTCCCTCCTCCCGTGAATGCCAAGCCGAGGTTGAATGTCACGCACGGGCTGGCCAGCGGTGCTGCGACTCATGATGAATATATCCTAGCAGCTGACGTGCATCGAGCACTGCCCACGCCCAGAGCCGTTCTGAGCTCTTCCCAGGTACAGACTCACTTCATCTTCTCGGCCACCCCATGAGGCCAGGCATCAGCTAGGGCTTGGCCAGAACCGTGGGGGAAGGGGGTCCCGTGTGCTCACAGCGAGGAAGTGCCTGAGTCCCAGGAGGACGCTTGGGAACCCCGGCAGATCTCCGCACCTGATGCCTGCCCAGCCGCCTTCACTGAGCCTGGGCCCAGCTCTGCACAGTCTGGGGGAGCCTCTCCGGGGCAGAAGCTAACAGGATCCCACCCACGGGTAGAGGGGGTGGAGACCGAGTCTCCAGGCTTTGCCCCTAGGGGGGCAGGGGAGAATTTTTGAGGGCAGCCTCAAATGTCAACATGTAACATCCAGGAGTAGGTGGTACTGCTATTACGTCCACTGCACAGACGGGAAACTGAGGCACAGAGAACTCAACTCACATAGGACTTGTCCAAGGTGTGCAACTAGTAAGAGGAATCCACACCCGGGTCATCAGCTTTGTGGGTCACACTCCAGCCACCTTGACCATGAGATCTGTCTTCTAGATGCCAGGCGTCCCCCCATCACAGAGGTTTCTTGCCGGGTGGGGGTGGCGGAGGGTGTGAGGTATGTTCTTGAAAAACCCATGAGCTGGGGCACCTGGGTGGCTCAGTCAGTTAAGCATTGAACTTCCCGGCTCAGGTCATGATCTCACAGTTCCTTGGTTCGAGCCCTGCGTCGGGCTCTGCGCGGACAGCTCAGAGCCTGGAGCTGCTTCGGATTCTGGGTCTCCCTCTCTCTCTGCCCCGCTCCCTTCACACTCTGTCTCTGTCTCTCAAAAATGAATAAACATTTTTAAAAGTTTTTTTTAAAAACCCACAGGAGCAGCCGAGAGGGAAGGAGCTGGGCTTCCGGCGTCTGCCCATGACAGCACCAGCTGAATCTAGACAGTTTGTAGCCCTCACGCTTCCTTCTCACTCAATCCTGGAGGCCTCAGGGAGGGGGCGGCGGGAAGATGATCAAGGAAGGTTGAAAAGACACCCTGCAGATTCCTTGCAGGCTTTCAAACCTACGTCACAGCTCAACCATGGGAAAATCAGGAAAGATATTGAGATTTAGGAACTAGGCGAGGCCGACTTTTTAGTATTTGGAAACGAAACCTTACAAATACCTGAAGAGGATGGAGAAGTGATGTCCCAGGGACACATCCAGCTCTGAGGAACAGGGATCCGGAAGCGGGTTTGAAGATGATGATGCGGTGAACGCAGCAGGACAATTTCCCGATTTATGCCACCCACACCCCGTTTGGCTCCTTCCATAAACCGGTTCCCTGGACATCATCACCTCGATCCTCTCAAAACACTCAGAGGTGATGTCATTACCCCATTTTACAGACAAGAAAGCTGAGGTTTCAGCGTTAACTGAGTCGCCTGGTGTAAGGTCACAGGCTGGAAGACAGAACGAGACAGACACCGTGTTAATGCAGGTTAATGGGTTAATGCAGGTAAGCCCGGTGAGGACCTGCCTGAGGTCAGATGTGCTGAGTGAGTTCTCCCGAGAGAGTTTGTTCCTGGCTAGATGTTGGACACTTGGTGACAGCATTGTCATAAAACCTCGTGGAAGCCATTAGATCAGTACTTAATGGGAAACTGGTGTGTCGTTAATGAATCCTTAATATTCCAGCGAAGCAGCCGCTAATCGTGATATTTGGTAAAGAATCCAAGTCTAAGGAGTTATTAATACTGGAATCCAACATTGATTTATTCAGAAGGGCACTAGAGCGGGATTTTATTACTTGGCATGAGACAGAGCTGGCTGATGCGACAGACCTGGGAGGCCAGTAATGCCGTAGGGATCAGTGATCAGCTGGGGGAAAAGAGGGTATTGTGAAAACCACAATATAATATTGCAGACTCCGTTCCACGCAGGAAGGTGCCCAGGTCGGAACCCCTGCGTGTGCACCTGACGCTTGGCGTCTGAGAGGAAATTGTGGTAAGTAAAGTCCTTGCAACCTGTGTGCCAGAGCCACATGCTGCCCTGGCTTTCTAGCGTCTCCAGATGCGTGACACCAGCACAGTCCTTGAGCCAGCTGGGGGGTCCTGACCCAGCTGGGTCTGCCCGTCCCTCCCTCCCTGCTGCCTACACGTCTTCATTCCCCTCCCTGTCTTCAGGATTCCACTTATCTGCGTATCTATTCGTCCTAAATAATCACTCCCCGGATTATTATTGTTATTTTTTAAATTTATTTATTGTTTAATTTACACCCACGTTAGTTAGCATACAGTGCAACAATGATTTCAGGAGTAGATTCCTTACTGCCCCGTTTAGCCCATCCCCTCTACCACGACCCCTCCAGCAATCCTCTGTGTGTTCTGCATATTTAAGCATCTCTTATGTTTTGTCCCCTCCCTGTTTCTATATTATTTTTGCTTCCCTTCCCTTATGGTCATCTGTTTTGTGTCTTAAAGTCCTCCTACGGGTCACTCCCCAGATTCCTATTGTTATTGTTTTTCCTGTTACCACTTTCTCCATCATCACCATCACTAATCACTATATCGTACGTGCCCCCAGCCCCCAGAATATCCGCACTTCTTTCACAATCCTATTAAAGTCGTGCCGGAAATCACATGATTCTGTCCCGTGGAACGCTCCAACAACCTCTGGGCACAGCAGTCACGCAGAAGGGCCAAAAAGTCTACCACGCGTAGATGTACAAGAAAACACAATATACACAATAGCACGCACTGAGGAAGATAGTATCGAAGAGCAGAGTGGAAGATGGAATATTAGCCTCAAGATACGTTATTGTGCTGCTTTTTCATTCAGCTTGTGTATTTGAAGCCATGTGCCTGCTAAAAACATAAAATAAAAGGCTGCTCTCTTTGGGCAAAACTTCCTAACTTAGAGCAAAATTGAAGAAATTACTACTGAGTCAAATAAAAGTGTGTCGATGATTCATAATTCTGCGCCCCAGGCTATTAAGAAAATTTCTAGGCAACGTGAAAATGGTGTCTTCCGTGCCTCTAACCTGCAGTGTGGGGACGTGGTCATTTGACACTGGCCCCGTGCCAGCCAGGGAGGCGCGTGCTGTCTGGTCTCGTGCCCGAGAGCTTTGCCAGTGGGGGATGGAGCCCACAAATGATGGCTGGACTCGATTTCTGTTGCCCTTGGGCATGAAATTCCACGTAGGAATGACAAGTTAGAGCTCACTTTCAAGGGTAAACCGTAAAGATTTGTTGGAAAACCCGAGTGCACGGGACGTGTCTGAGACCACTGATGACCCCCCACTGTTAGACGTGCAGCTCGACCTGGAGTAGAACTGTGTCAACTCCACACTCAGCATTTCCTGTTTGATGGAACAGTTATTTTGTGGCTCCTGGGTTGGAGTGCACTTTGCTTCCGAATCAAACAGAAGCTGTTTCCAGCCCTTTGAGCCGCCCCTTCTGCATTACGGAAACAGACCTCCTCAAGATCGAGCGAGCTGTGACCCGAAATGAGTGGGATCGTGAGGAAGGTGCACAGGGATGATTCTGGAGTAATAGGTGAGCCAACGTGCTAAGCTCTCTATTTGCAGGATATAGTGAAGACTGTAAGTACTCAGCAGTGGATGGGTTTAAGATGATTTTCATCATCAGCTTGGGTAGGGACAGGGCAAAACTCTTTGCTGTTAATACCGTATCGTTCAGGAGCCTAAAACACCTTTTTTTGTTTTTTTAAATTTTCAAGTTTATTTATTTATTTGGAGAGAGACAGAGACAGCGTGAGTAGGGGAGGGGCAGAGAGAGAGAGAGAGAGATCGAAAGAGAGAGAATCCCAAGCAGGCTCCACACGATCAGCTTGGAGCCCAATGTGGGGCTCGAACCCACACTGTGAGAGCATGTGCAGAGTCAAAACCGAGAATCAGACACTTAACTGACTGAGCCACCCAGGTGCCCTAACCCTAAAAAGTCTTATTAAATCACTTATAATAAAAGTAAGTAATTTTTTAAGGTTTATTTATTTTTGAGATAGAGAGTGCGTGTGTGTGCATGGGCATGAGCAGGGGAGGGGCAGAGAGAGAGGAAGAGAGAGAATCCCAAGCAGGCCCTGCACTGTCAGCACGGAGCCCTGAGGTGGGGCTTAATCTCATGATGAGATCATGACTGACCTGAGCTAAATCAAGAGTAGGATGCTTAACTGACAGAGCTACTGAGGCGCCCCCAAATTAAGTAATCTTATAACATGTACAATTATGAGTACTTTGAGCTAAATATGTTTAGGTTTGAAAAGCATGAATAATGAATCAATTGTTTCAAATAATTTAGATGGGATTTAAAATTTTTGTTATGAGACACCAAGATCTCCAACTTTGGTTTTATGAGGCATTGGAGTTTTATTGATTATTTATTTATTTATTTATTTTTAAAGTTTGTTTATTTTGAGAGAGAGAAAGAGAGAGAGAGACAGAGACAGAGAGAATGCCAAGCAGGCTCCACACTGTCAGCCCAGAGCCCTAAGTGGGGCTCAAACACACAAACCGGGAGATCATGACCTGAGCTGAAACCAGGAGTCGGGTGCTTAACCAACGGAGCCACCCGAGAGCCCCAAACATTGGTGTTTTAAGCATAACAAGCTTACTATCCGACACCCTTTTAACTAGAATTCTCTGTCAGCTTAAAAAAAAATCTCTGGGTGCCTGGGTGGCTCAGGTCATAATGTCATGGTCTGTGGGTTGGAGCCCCGCGTCAGGCTCTGTGCTGACAGCTCAGAGCCTGGAGCCTGTCTTCGGATTCTGTATCTCCCTCTCTCTCTGCCCCTCTCCTGCTCACGCTGTCTCTCTCTGACTCTCAAAAATAAATAAAAAACATTTTTAAAAAATCTCTCCACTATGAAAATTGATGTTCAGAATAATGGCTATGGAGGGGAACAGGTGAAGCTGGTTGAGTTTGACTTTGAGGGCCCTGGCCCGACGTTCTGGATTCTTCTCCAGCATGGCGTTTCCTTTTCTTTTTTCTTCCCTCAGAACTTAAGACCTTTTTATTTCCCCAGTAAAGTTCTGCTTTTTATATCAGCAAGTTTATGTGCTTAAGGAGGTGCAGTGTGCATGTGCCCCCAAGTGTGACTGAGATCTATCTACAGGAAGGAGCTCACGTCACAGACGTGAAATACTATGAAATTCTAGGCACTGAAGAGTTGGAAAGTATTTGGGAGGGAGACACAGGAATACAATCTTGCATCCCTGAAGCCGTGTTACAGACACTGCTGTCCCATTCTGAAAATGCCCTTGGACTCAGAGACGAAGTTGTATTCCAGTGGTTGGGATGCAAGGTACTTTAGTGCAGTCTTTTGCATTTAACAAACAGTAATCGGCTTATATAGGATGATAATTTTTTTAAGAGTCTGCATCAGTGGAGTGCCAGGCGTTGTGTTAAATCTTTGTGCATTTGTCATCTTGTGTAAGCCAACTCTTACACGTGCCCAGATATCACCACGCCCCTCCTCCAATTCTCTCTGAACCCATGCAAGTCCTTGACCTCCAGTAACCCTCTTCCGATCTCTCCTGCACCAGTGATCTTCAGTCCTATTGCAAGCGTTACATTTGTGGTAATATGTCAGTCCAGGCCTTAGGAAACCACGGCCCATAGACCAAGTCCAGCCAGCCACAAGAGTGGTTTTAACATTTTTTTAAAATTTTTTATATGTTTTATTTATTTTTGAGAGAGAGAGAGAGAGAGAGACAGCGTGAGCAGGGGAGGGGCAGAGAGAGGGAGACACAGAATCTGAAGACCTGCTCCAGGCTCTGAGCTGTCAGCACAGAGCCTGACGTGGGGCTCGAACCCACGAACCGTGAGATCATGACCTGAGCCGAAGTCGGACGCTCAACCGACTGAGCCACCCGGGCGCCCCTTAACATTTTTAAATCATTGGAAAATCAAAAGAGGCATATTTGTGACACGTGAAAATCATGTGAAATTTAGATTTGTGTCCGTGAATAATGTTTTGTTGGAGTAGCGTCACACCCATTCATTTCCACGTTGTCTGTGTCTGCGTTTGTGCTACTAAGGCAGAGTTGAGCAGTTGAGACTGAGGTGTGGCCCACAAAATCTGATCCTTTCAGAAGGAGTTTGTGGACCCCTGCACAGGCTTTCACTCTCTTAGGTCTTCAACCTTTCAGTTCTTGCCCTGAAGTTTTACTGACCTTCTCACATACTGAGAAGCACAAAGGGACCGTGTGCCTCATATGAGGCTTAAGAAGTGATTCCCAAGAGAAATGGGTAATTCAGAGTGGATAATTGGGATTTGACTCAATATTGGAAAATGTAGTCAAAGCCATACATAACACTGGCTGCATTTACCTAGTGCTACCTATGATCTAAACTCTTGACCACTATCTCATTTAATGGTCACTTCGGTCCTGTGTGGAAAGTATTATTTTACACCCATTTTACAGGTGAGACAACTGGGGCACAGACTGGTTAGATTTCCAGAAGTCAGCTAGTCAGCTGTGGAGGTCGACTTCGAGGCCAAATCAACCTGGCTCTAAAGACCATAATCCTAGCTACTTTGCCCGGCTGTGTCAAACCTTTGGTGGAAAGTCAAAAACTGAGTTCAAATCGCAGCCTCCCCAGTGATTAGCCATGTGATCTTGGGCAAGTCTTTAACCTCCCTGGGGGCACGGGAAGAGTTTCCACACAGGCCTGTTGTGAGGCTAAAAGAGGTGGTGTCTGAGGATGTGGCTGGTGGGCCTCATGTAAAACGTGGTGGCCAATGTCAATGAGTTATGGGCTTTATAAAATGTCCAAATGCCCAGCAACATTTATTCTTGATTTTAAATGAACTATTTCCATTAATCACAGTATTTTACTTATTACAAGATTTTATTTTTATTTTTTTAGTATAATTTATTGTCAGATTGGCTTACATACAACACCCAGTGCTCATCCCAACAAATGCCCATCACCCATTTTCCCCTCTCCCCCAGCCCCCATGCTATTTCAAGATTTTAAAAGTGATGTGGCTTTGGTGTTGGTCTACATTGTTGGGAAAGGCACCTGCCACAGACCCTAAGGCCCGGAGTCTGGTGTCTTGTGCCTGCACCCATGAAACAGTAAAGGCTAATGTATTGGCATGTGGGTGGGGTCGGGGGTCTCCTCCTTCACAATTCCTGACCTATACCTGCTGCTGAGTTACAGGCAGTGGTGGAAAAAAGTATGTGGACCTTTCATTAGTTGATTGTATTCACAAAATAGTTTTCCAGGGCATGAGTAAATAATGATAATAATAATAATAATAGTATCTGATGTGTACTGAGCCAAACACTGTTCAATGTCCTTTGTCTGTATCTCTTTTTTTTAATGTTTATTTATTTTACAGAGAGAGAGAGAGAGAGAGAGCTAGCAAGTGGGTGAGGGGCAGAGAGAGAGGGAGAGACACAGAATCCAAAGCAGGCTCCAGGCTCTGAGCTGTCAGCACAGACAACCCACGAACCATGAGATCATAACCTGAGCCAAAGTCAGACACTTAACCACCTGAGCCACCCAGGTGCCCCTGTATCTCTCTTTTTCTTAAAATTTACTTATTTATTTTGAGAGGGAGAGAGAGAGAATTCCAAGCAGGCTCCACACTGTCAGCACAGAGCCCGATGAGAGGCTCAAACTCATGAAACGTGAGATCATGAACTGAGCCAAAATCACAAGTCAGTTGCTTAACCAACTGAGTCACCCAGATGTCCCATGTCTGTATCTCATTTATTACTAAAAGCACCTCCATGAGGTGGATACTTATCACCACCATCATTCTGCGGATGAGGGAACTGAGGCGCCAAGAAGCTGTGTGGCCACAGCTAGTGCATGGTGAAAGTGGAGTCAAACCACCCTCCTGACAGGCTCCTGCCCCTGAGGAGCGCGGTCCATGTCAGGTAACAAGAGTGTTGGGTCCCAGAGAGACGCGGGCAGAAAATCATCCTGGATTGTACGACTTTCAAAAAACTGTTACGTGTAGTAGTGTACACACACAACATACAACAGTTCAAACATGGACTAGAACTAAGACCTTAAACAAATAGAGGAAATGATATAGATCTATTTGAAAGACCTGCATTCAAAATATTGAATGACCTGCATTTCAAAATATTGAAAGACCTGCATTTGAAAGACCTGATTTTTACCAAGAATGAAACAAACACTATACGGGGAGCGGGCCCACCGGTACACAGTGGTTTGACTGGACTAAGGAGGGAAAGTTCAATTCAGTAACATTGTCAGACACGTGGTTTAGTTAAATTATTTATTCTGTCCATTGAAGGTATCAATATTGTAGATGCAACATGAGAAGAGGTCCAGCCTGACCAAAAGGGGTCCAGTGCCCTCCTGGACCCCTCTCTCCACCCCACCCTGCAATGGTGCCCCAGCAGGTGGGGGTCCATGCCACCCTTCCCAAGAGCAGGCAAACATTTCCACATCTTCTGGCATTTGCAGCCCCAAAGGGCGAGGGAGGCATGGAGTCTGACCCAAGGAATTAACCAAAGCGCCTAAAATCTGAGACAAGAGGATCCAAGAAGAAAAGGCACATGGAATGTGACACTGAGGAGAAGACCAAGATGTGACTTTAAAACTGTCCCCAAGGTCATCAAGGGCATTTTATGGACCATGATGCCTGTTCTAGAATATCGCTGAATAAATGAATGCAAATTATAACAACAATGAGTTAGGGGAAGAAATAAGACAAAACATTTTTTTTTCTGAAAGAAAAGATTTGTTAAACACTGACCTCATTAAAAAATATCATACAATTTGCTCTAGACTGCTAAAGAAATACATTGTCAACTTTTTTTTTTTAACTGAGAAAATTTAGCTTTACTGTGTGCTAGGAAGTTGGAAAGGGAACCTGGAAAAGATTCACAGAAGGTAACCCTTGGATGGTCTAGTTCTACTCTGCACCGTGGTGTTGCTGGTTAGTCTGGGCTGGCGTGACAATTCTTTTTCCTCAGATATTTAGTCACAGCTTATAACACTCTTGTCCCTTAAATGTTTTATGATTTTAAGAAGTAATACAGTTACTACAAGTAAAGTTGAAACAGGAATCCTGTTGTTATGAGCCAGCATTGGCTCATATTCGGTTTTAGAAAATTCGGGTAGAACCTAGGTGATTCTCTGTCCAGGGGAGGAAGGATCTGGGGAGAAGGTTGAGACCAGAAGGGAAACGGCAGGAGACCCCAGTTCAAAAAGTGGTAAGATAAAGGATGGGGTTCTTTGTTCCCAGGATTTCTCCAGTTCACCTTGCTTGGATCAAACCCCATCAGACAGATGCCAGGTGCCCCGTCACCCAGAGAATTCAGGAATTGCCGCCACTTTCCCGGGAGTCCCGGAGAACCCGACAACCCCCAAGCTGTCCGGTGTGTAGGTAATCCTGTGCAGGCATCAGCTACCAGGTGGTGCCCAACAGCACAAAGGACCAGCCCAGATTTGGCCGTGTGCCCAGAACCCCTGGACAGGCAAGCTCACCTTGGATATTCATTAGCCTTGAAAGAATGCCACCCCGCATTGAAATCATTGATTTATTTTAAACACATTTTTTTAAATGACATTTTACTCTGGCATTCCCCGATTACTTAAAAAAAAAAAAAGTACATAACTCCACCCTCCCCACCCCCAGACTGCATTCCTCAGCAGCTATTTTTTAATTTTTTAAGCCTTTTCCCCTTCCTGGTATTTACCGCCGTATTTCTCAATAACCTGCTTATATTGTGATCTCTCCATTTTGTTCAGGTGAAGACATTGTCTACTGACTTCCTTCCTGTGACTAATGGGGTTTTGGTTCTCTTGTATGTCTTTCCACCCCATCAGAGGTCCCTTCCCTTCCCTCCTCACTCCCAGTATGCCTGTTGACTATGGTTAATTCAGTTCCACAGTTCACATACTCACCATGGAAACACTGGTCGTGGTTGAGCCGATCGAGTCCCATTATTACGTTCCCTTTCCCTTTCTTGTATCAATTTTGTGATTCCTGGAGATAGCAGGTGCCCCATTTCTTCCGTTTGCTTTGTTTGCTCTCGCCGTCACTGACCAGTTCCAGACCTTCACACAGAAATATCATTCTCTCCATTCACTCAGAAACATCAGGCAATCCGCTTGTAACCGTGTCGCCCTCGGAGCTGGCTCTTGCCCCTGCGCCCGTGCTCCTGTGGACTGGCTGCACTCACCAGTGGTTGACACTCTTGTCCTGGGACCTCCTTTATCAGTCCTTCTGTGGGTTCCCTTGGACTTTTCCCTTGTAGGGATGCCTGTCTTCCTGAAAGCCACAGAGGAGGTCTGTAACCCCCATGTTCACTCCTTCGTTGCGGCGAAGGAAGACTTCCAGGAGCTTTGCGAGAAAGGTTTCATGGGTGTGTGTAGGGGAGGGGTAACACCTCAGAGATCCGGTTTATCTTTATTCCACCCTTACACGGTGAGATTGGGTTCAGCTAACGATCCTTTCTGCTCAGATTTCTAGACATTGTGTCCTAACACTTGGGATTGGTATTGAGAAATACGAATGCTCTTCTGAATCATTGTCCTTTAACGTGGACGATTGTAGGAAATTTTAGTGTATTCCCCTTATCCCTGGCAGTCAGAAATTTTCTCATGAGTGCTTTGGAATTATTTCTTTATTTGTTTGGTTTGGTTATTTATTTATTTATGTTCAGGGTACTAGGTATGCCTTTTTTTAATGCCAAAAGCTCACATGCTTTGGTCCTGGGAAACTTTCTCGGATAATTTCCTTGATATTAGTTTTACCTCTACATTCTTTTTTTTTTTTTTTTAAATTCCTATAATTCAGACATTGGATCTCCTTGATTTATTTTCTAATTATCGTTTCTTCCCCCCAGTTTCCATCCCTTTCCTTTTTGTTCTCCTCGCTGGGAAACTTCCTCAAACTTTTACCTTCCGATCATCCTACTGACCTGTGAAAACGTTTCTGCTATCGTCTTTCAGTGCTCAAGAGGTCGTTCTTTGTTTTTAAGTGATATTCTCACGACGCGGGATTCTTGCTTCACAGTTGACGATGTTTTGGTTCTTTCTCTGGGGTCTTCAATTGAAGAATTTTGTTTTGTTTTGTTTTACATTCCCTTCTGCCCTGTGTTTTCTTGCTGTTTCTTTGCACGAGTCTCTTGTCTTTCGTGTTGGAACTCGCCTACAAGTGTCTGTTAATCCTCGGACATACATTTATATTTCAGAAAGAGAATCAGCGTGTTCCCAGGAAACTGAGCACCACGTGTATGGGGTGGGACAGAGGAGCCTGTTAATTAGTGGGCTTCTCTCTGGAGGCATTAGTTGGCTTTACCCCTGGGGGGCTGCAATGCCAGTATCTGTGAGTCTTTTCACCTGCAAAGATCACTTCCCCAAAGAGCAGTCTGAGTCTCCGGACGGAGCAGAGGGTTCAGGCAGGGATAGAGTATATTTTGCAGCCTGCGTCCTGGAGCTGGAGCAAACAGAAGGGAGGCTACCAGCACAGGGATGTGGATTTCAACTGAACTACTTCTTTCCAGAGGACGAACCACACCTGTCCACAAGGATCCTGGTGACTGAGTCCACATGCTCCCTGGAGGTTTGCCTAAGTCTCCTGCCAGGATCTGGTAGACACCTGCACCAGGCTGCCTGGGGAAGGAGGTACCTGCGATATCACTCTACCTTCAGGTGCCCCCAGGCCCCTCAATCATCCCAGGGTCCTAGAGTAAAACTGTCTTGCCTCTTGTTGACGCTTCCCCCACAGGCAAAGGACCCAGATTCTCCCCCTCGTGAGCCACGTCAGTGAGCACACAACCTCCCTTTCCATGCATGTTCAAATTATATTGGTACCTTTTGCCTGCAGACATCCCCTTCCATTCTCTCCGTCCTTTTGGATTCTCAAGTGGGGTGCCTGAAGGGCACTTGTGACCAGCCCTCCGTGGTTACTGGAAATCCCTTAGCTTCTATCAAATCTTGCATATTTTTAGGCCTTTAGAGAATGATCCACAAGAGTTTAGGAAATGTTTGCTAAAAACAAAAAATAGTTAGGGACTGTGAAGACAATGTGAACAAGCCACAGAATAGAACAAGGGCCCTGGAACACTGGCCAGCAGCTAGAGAGTCTGAACTTTGCTTGTCAACCACTTGCTTATTCATGAACCGGTCACATGTCTCCAAATCTGTTTCATCCTCTAGAAAATGAGCCTAACCTACTAATACCTGCGTTATACCATTACCCTAAAGATGAGGAGCAACTGGGAATGCAATTGTCCTCTCAAAACTCAGAAGTGTTTCATCGTAAGCAGCCTGTTTTGAACACCTATCTTAAAGATGGCATATTTATGAGTGCACTAAAGGATTTGTTTAGCCTTTTGAAAAACATGCTAGAAACAATGATGTAAGGCTATCTTGATAAAGGACCAGACTCTACGAAGGAGCAGACTGGTGCCCTTTAAATTTTTTCCAGACTGGGCACCTGGGTGGCTCAGTCGGTTGAGGCACCAACTTCAGCAGGGGTCATGATCTCCAGGTTTGTGAATTCAAGCCTCATATTCGGCTCACTGCTGTCAGTGCAGAGCCCACTTCCGATCCTCTGACCTCCACTCTCTCTGCCCCTCCCAGGCTCTCTCTCTCTCTCTCAAACAAACATTTAAAAATTATGGGGCACCTGGGTGGCTCAGTGGGTTAAGACTTCAGCTCAGGTCGTGACTCCTTCCTGGTTAGTGAGCTCAAGCCTGGCATGGGGCTCTGTGCTGATGGCTCAGAGCCTGGAGCCTGCTTTGGATTCTGTGTCTCCCTCTCTGCCCCTCCCCTGCTCTCTCTCTCTCTCTCTCTCTCTCTCTCTCTCTCAAAAATAAATAAACATTAAAACAAATTAAATAAATTTATGACATTTTTCCGGGTTGAGCCTACTCCCTCCCTGCTGTTCAGCCTCCCTGGTACCCTGGGCTCTCCGCTGTTGCTGGTTTAAGACCGTAGAGCGCCGCAGCCGGCCCAAGGCCGGGGAGGGGCCATTCAGCCTGCAGGAAAGGCCCGCCCGCCTGCTGCCTGGATGTGGAGGCGGCTTGCTGCCTGCAGTCGGGGCGCTGGGTGCCCGGGATGAGCCCACGACCTGCCGGCGCCCCGGAGCTGACGGCGCACCTGGGCTGCAGCCCCGCTGGCCCACTCTGGCCTCAGCGTTGGGCGCTGCGCCCGGGAGCGGGTGTGCAGCAGCGCAGCCCTTGCCCTGGAGCCCGGCCGCGCCGCGTGCCCAGGCGCCTGGGCACCAGCTGTGGCGGCCCCAGGGCGGGTGGCGAGCGAGTGGAGCCGGGCGGAGCGCGGGGGCGAGGTCGGGGTCCAGTGGGTAAGCTCGCTCTTCCCCTGAGTGAGCCGCGACCTAGCCACCGGCGGAGGTTGCTCGGCGGCTTCAGTTTCTAAGAATTCATGCGTGTCCTAAAAAGGACACCCACCTTCTAAACCGCTTTCCAGTGATTTGGCCTCGTTTATGTTACCAGCTGACAATAACCGTGCCCCCTTGCAACCTTCAGCGAATGGCCCTTTAATTTTCGCACCACTGCTGCCCCTGGGCCTCCCCACCCCCCAGCGCACCTGCCCCCCTCTCTCCCCTAACATTTCGGATGGGTCTCTATTTCCTGCCAGGTGCCTCCTCGAGGCGGCTCGACAGGGACAGAGTCTGGGGTTGTGCACAATAGAGGCGCTCAGTTGTATACTGTTGAAAACGCACTGGGTAGAGCCCGCTGAGGGGGCCTATGGCGTTGTCTTCACTCCACTTCCGCATTGGGCTTAAATTAGCGCTGACCTCTCATCCATCGCTGATGTAAACCACTTCTTGGTTTTGCTTTTGCAGTTGGCTGGAGAGCATCAGCAACGAGTCTTTCCTGGACAGAACAGGAAGTGAAATGAGCTGTTTCTGGTCATTATCCACTGAGGCTGGTCTTTTGTGGAATACAGGATGCTAAGGTTTGGGCTCTTTGCTGTCTTAAAGTGCTGAGAAAGGCATCCCGATGAACCAGGTGTTTCAAGGTCTGGCAGAGTATTCTTTGGTCCCCCTGGCTGGTATAGGTGTCCTCTGTGGATGCTCTTCTCAATGCTTTCTCTCACTAATATCTGTGAACAAGCTTGCCATTCCTGACTGACTCATGCCGTTCCCTGCATGTGCCCAGGACAGAGAAGAGAGGCAGCTTCTGTCCTCATCCAAAAACTGGTTCCTGTCTAACTGCCCTGTGTCTGCCCTAACTTACCAACCTGCCTGCAGTGGACCTTCCCTCTCTGGGGCATGATTGGTGATTTGCAATTCATATGTTTTGGTCACTTATGTTGTCTTCCTGCCAATGACCAGCCATGGCAGGTCTGCAGCATTGCCTGAGCACCTGCTGTGTACTCTGAATCCTGGGCTGGTACCCTGTAGGTATCAGCTCCAATGATCCACTCATGGGTCTTAATAGGCGAACATTATCCTCCCCAAGGTACAAGTCCAGCACCGCTGTTGGTAGGTAACCTGCTGGTCACACAGCAGTACGTTCTGAACATACATAATCTAAGAGAGTGACTTATAGGTTAATCTATAAGTCGGGGCAGGAATTAGCCCCGACTCTCATATGTTGCTGGTGGAAATGTACAGTGGTGTAGCCACCTTGGAAAACAGTCTTTGAGTTCCTCAAAAAGTTAAAAATAGAATTACCATATGACCCAGCAAACAGTTCCATTCCTATCCACCCAAGTACCCACCCAAGAGAAAGGAAAAGGAGTCTCCACACGGAGACTGCATGAATATTCAGAGCAGTGTTATCTCTAACAGCCCAAAGTGGAAACAACATCAGTGTCCGTGATCTGATAAATAGAGAAACTGAATGTGGAATATCAGTACAATGGACTATTATTCAGCCATTAAAAGGAAAGAAGTCCTAGCACAGCTACTACATGGAGGAACCTTGGAAATGCTGTGCTAAGTGGAAGAAGCTGGTCACAAAAGAGCACTTACAGTACAGTTCCATTCATATGAAATGCCCAGAGTAGGCAAACCCACAGAGGAAACAAGTAGAATGGGGCTTGTCTGTGACTAGGGGGTGGAGGGAAATGGAGACAGATAGCTAGAGGGTACAAGGCTGCCTTCCGGGGTGACGAAAGTCTTCCAAAATTAGATTTGATGATGGTTGCACACCTCTGTATACATGCAAAATTATTAGAGTGTTTAGTTTAAGTGGGTCAAGTGTAAGATGTAAATTGTCTCTCAATAATGCTGTATATACAATATCAGCTCTCTGAGTCACAATCGCTTGGACATACTGAATGTATAGCAGCCGCCCCCCCTTATCTGTGGGGGATCCATTCCAAAACCCCCAGTGGATGCCTGAAACCGTGGATAGTACCAGACCTTATGTATACTATGTTTTCTCCTATACGTACATTCTTGAGAAGAGGGGAGCAAGGGTGGGGTGGGGGGGAACCACTTTAAGTGACTTAAGGCTTAGGAATAAAATACTTGTCCTTAAAAGGGAGGAACAGAAAAGAATTGCCCTTTGGAAATCTCAGAGGTATTACAGTTTTTGTGGATTTATTGACACATAGGAATATGGGTTTGAAAAATTGTAACCATCCTTTTCTGAGTAAAATATTCATCTGTATTTGCATGAACAAATGGGCAATAATCAATCCACACTATTTGCTCCTTAATTTGGTTCATTGATGAAACAAACAAACAACTACTCCTGGATCACTGTGGAATAAAAAAAACTGCGTTAGTATTTGAAAAAAAACTGTCTCAGAATTTAAATATTAATAAGCAAGTCATATTTTCTGTTTTCTATTTCTTCATAGCAATAAAAATAGAGCAATAATAACAATAATCTGGCATTCCTGTAGGCTTTTGTAGATTCTTAATAATTTTTAAGTATTCATTTTTTTTTGTTTTAAAAATGTATGAAAACAATGGCACAAGCAATATTATTCCCATTTGACAGGTGCTTAATATCAAGGGTTAGAGAGGTCAAGTGATTTATGCCAAATCAAAGAATTTGCTGAGGTGAGTGAGCCTAAAATCCAGGGCACCACACCCCTGCTCTCTCATACTGGGTTGCTTCATTTTAACGCAAAGAGGTGACTTTGTTTCCCCATCCTTATGGACACTGAGATATACACATGGAGATCGTTTTATACTTCAAATCCCTTCTCTAGTCCTAGTCCTCAAATTATATATGCATTCATGCTCCTAAAAATCAAGTGCAACACTGGGGGTGAACACAGACACGTGATCCTAGATAAACTATCTCCCTATGGAACCCCCTGGGCACCCTGCCTCATTTCCTCGCCTGGAGAATAGGTTGTCCCCTGCAGGAGACCAAGGGTCTGGAATGCCTCTATTCTTGGAGGCCCACCTTATGGCCTCTTTTAATTCTTTTCCTGTTTATAGCAGACTGAGGCCTGGAGCTATAAAAAAGGAGACAAGCAAAGTCACACCATGTCTCCATTCATTACCCATGTCCAGCCGTGGGCCCCACATCCAGAAAGGAGGTGCTGTGTGGGAAGCTGGGCGCGTGTACTGGGGTCAAGACACCTGGCTTTGATCTCAGCCCCATCACTGCCTGGCTGTCATTTTGAGTGAACCCTTCTTGGTTCTGATTATTTGCACCTGTGAACGAGAGCTGGGTTGCTGAGGATCTTACCAGAAGCAGTGCACGGGAAGGCAGTTTGTGAACTCTAAAGCCAAATGTGATTGTGTCCAGTGGACGTTCTAGTGATGAAGTGTGCACAGCCTGGAGCTAACTGACGGTGGGGGAGGGGCGAGGCTTATCCTTGATGTCCCTGCATCAGAGTCCTCTGGGCACGCAGTGAGTGACCCACTGGAAACTCACGCATCCCATCTCCATCCTTCCGGCTTTGGGAGGAAGGAAGGCATTTCCTGATGAGTTTGTGAGTTTGTGGCACTCTGTTAGGAAGTTGACATCTGGTCCCCCTGCTATGGGGTTGATAACAGAGGCTATATCAGATAACCTGGTAAGGGATTGAGCTTTATTAAACCAACTGGCAGTCTTGCCAGCCCCCGGGGGGTGCACAGATAAGAAGCTTATGCTGCCAGCCTCGTGAGGAGTGCGTGATTTGATGTCCGGCTCCCAGGTAGAGTGAGGGCACCTGGAGGTGGCCCGGCAGTTTTAGCATCTGGTCTCCGGTGGCCACTAGCCATGTAACTTTGGGCAAATTCTGTAACTTTTCTACATTTGGGGATTCTTGTCAGTAAAATGGGGAAGGCGTTCTCTCTACCTCCTAGGGTGTGAGGAGGACACGTGTAAAAAGCCTCTCCACATGGGAGGAGCAAGGAGTGCTCGGTAAAGAGCTGATATTCTTGAGTGTGATCAAAGCATGGGGGCATTCAGTGGCCCCCGCCAACGTGCAGTGGGTCAATAGCCAGCTGTGTGGAAACTGTGGGGAACTGGAGAGGGTACTAGATCTCAGTCTGGGTGACAAGAGGTGACATTTGAACTGGGTCCAGAAGGGCTAAGGGTGGGCTTGCCTTAGAGGGAAGAAGGGAATCTCAGAGACCAGCATGATGTCTTTGGGGTGTTTGGGGAGCTGCGACTATCTGGTGATGCCTGCACCCGAGTGACATGGGGAAGATGAGTGTCCAGGTTGGGATGAGTGTCCAAGGGCCTTCCATGCCATGGGAAGGAGTCTGAACTTTATCAATGGGAAACTGGTTTAATCAGAGTTCCCAAAATGTGTTCCCAGAACATAAATCCTTTAGGACTGCTTTTTACCTTATAAATGCTTGGTATTAAATTTCTCTTTTTAATTTTTTAATGTTTTTTTTTTTTTTGAGAGAGAGAGAGAGAGACCAAGTGAGAGCAGGGGAGGGGCAGAGAGAGAGAGGGAGACACAGAATCAAAGCAGACTCCAGGCTCTGAGCTGTCAGCACAGAGTTCAACTCGGGGCTCCAACTCATGAACCGTGAGATCATGACCTCAGCCGAAGTCGCATGAGCCACCCAGAAGCCCCTTAAATTTCTTAAAACAAAGTACTTAAGTAGTACATATTGTTGCAGCAAGCAAAATGGTGCCATGCAATCAATGTCAATAATCTCTCTGCTGCCAGCTCTCCTCCAGCATCATCTCCCGAGGTCCCAAGCATTGTCAGCGGCCGATGTCTTTCTCCACACTCATACATGTGTGGACACACCCTTAGACAAACCCCTGATTGGAGGGATGAGCCTGTCACCGCACACGGGCCAGTGGAGGGGCTGGGACTATCAGACAGCCCTCTGCCTGGAGGTCCCTCCGTCATACCATTCCCACGACTGACTTCTCTTAAAGTCGGCCTTCGCGGAGGTCACGAAGAGATAGGCTCATGATACATGAAATGCCATCAGTAGTTCTTATATTGGGCCTTTCGGTTGCTATAGAGGAGAAGCTTCTAAATACCTCTTGGGCTAGCACGATGAGATCTGGTATTATACAACCTGAAGGGAAAGACCATACGTACAGTCAATTCACTTGGGAG
The DNA here is from genome assembly GCA_028646485.1 of Cryptoprocta ferox. NCBI lineage: Eukaryota > Metazoa > Chordata > Mammalia > Carnivora > Eupleridae > Cryptoprocta > Cryptoprocta ferox. Next base: position 4,542,315 of record CM053573.1, read on the forward strand.
GCAAAACCGGATTTTAAAGTACAACTCTGTTGCTCTCAAGGGCACCTCTAGTCTGCTGGCAAACTGGAAGCCAAGGCCACCAGGTGGAACCCCTGACAAACACGTCCTGGCCTGCCAACGCGGATCTGCGCGGCCAAGGGCTACCGGTGTTTGTGGACACACAAACGCCAAAGGCCGGACGTGATGTGATGAGTCTGAAGGGTGGAACTAATTCCTCTTTTGACCCCAGAGGCTTCGTGTTGAGGAAGGAACTGATGTGAAATGCCCTGTCTCCGCTGAGGACCCAGCAGGAAACAGCAGGCCCGGCGGTTGGGGGTACTGAGGAAGGGCACCGATGAGAGATGAGGAGGTAACCAAGGCATGGTCCCAGGGGAGAGCTTTTGTACTTCCAAGCATAAGGGGCCAGGGCGCTGGGGGCTGGGAGATGTTATAGGGCCCTAGACAGAGTTGTGGGGGACAGGATGGTAGGGGACAGAAATTGTAGTTCCGACCAAATCGGCTATTGCCAAACCGTGGCGTGGCCGGGAGGAGGAGGGATACTGAATGAGGCCTCTCTCTCCCTGCCCTGTGGTCTCCTGCCCTTCTCTGTTGGCTGAACCTAGGGAAGCCAAGATACCAAGGGGTGGGGATGGTGCAGTCCACGGAGGTCAGCTGCTGGAGGCGCAGGGGCAGAGAAGGGTAGAGGGGCAGATGGAGACCATCCAGTACACGCAACGCCCAGGACATGGACATCACATCTGCACCTTCATTATACTTTTAACGTTATAAGTAAAAATGAGTTGAACCTACGTTTTAATTATTATGTTTCTAAACTTGTATTTCTTCTAAGATTTTATTTTTTTCAGTAATCTCTGCACCCAACCGGGGCTTGAACCGACAGGCCCGAGATTAAGGGTCACGTGCACTACCAACTGAGGCAGCCAAGCACCCAATTATTTTTTAAGGTTTATTTGTTGTTTTTTTTGTTTTGTTTTGTTTTGTTTTTTAGTACTCTCTCCACCCAATGTGGGGCTCGAACACATGACCCCAAGATCAAGAGTCGCCTGCTCTTCCAACTGAGCCAGACAGGCACCCCTGTTAAACTAGTATTTTTAAGGGATGATGGGCTATTGCTATGAAACATTTGATCTTACATGAAGAATATCATGGCTTCAGGATGGAAAAACGTAATCAGCAAAGAGTGTCTATGCTCACTGAGAAATTTGGGTAAACATAGTCTGCAACATTCTATTGTCTCTTGCTTAAGTATTTTTTAAATAGCTGTAATGAAATATAAATCACATACCATGCAATTTACCCATTTAAGGTGTACATTTCGATCGTGGGCTCTTAGGATATTCACAGAAATGTACATCCATCATCAAATCTAATTTCAGGACATTTTTGTCACCTCTAAAAGAAACCACTTACCCATTACAAGCCAATCCCTTTCCTTATAATACTTCCTCAGCCCCTGGTAACCACTCATCTATTATCTCTCTCTATGATTTGCCTCTTCTGGACGTTTCATATAAGTACAATTGTATAGGACATGGTCCTTTGTGACTGGCTTCGCTCGCTCAGCACGACATATTTTCATCCATGTTGTAGCATGTATCAGTCCTTTATGCCTTTTTATTTATTTTTATTTTTTTAACATTTGTTTATTTTTGAGAGACAGAGCACGAGCAGGAGAGGAGCAGAGAGAGAGGGAGACACAGAATCCGAAGCAGCTTCAGGCTCCGAGCTGTCAGCACAGAGCCCGATGCGGGGCTCGAACCCACGAACCGCGAGATCATGACCTGAGCCAAAGTCAGATGCCTAAGTGACTGAGCCACCCAGGTGCCCCTGTGCCTTTTTATTTTTGAATGATATCTCATCAAATGGATATACCATATTTTATTTATTCATCATGATAGTTACGAATTACTATGAATAACATCTCTAAAATATTTATGTACAAGTTTTTGTGTGGACTTAAGTTTTCATTTCTGTTTAGTAGATTTCTAGGTTATATGGTAACTCTGTGTTTAATTTATTTTTTGAGGCACTCACAAGCAGTTTTCCAAAGTGACTGAATCATTTTACATTTCTAGCGATAGTGAATGAAGGTTTCAGTTTCTTCAAATTTGCAAACATTTGTTATCTCTTTCTGATAATTCGTGAAGTGATTTCTCATGGAGGTTTTGATTTGTATTTTTCTGATGACTAGTGATGGTGAGTGTATTTTCACCTGTTATTGTCCACCTGCATATCTTCTTTGGTAGAATGTCGAATTGAGATCTCATTAACTTAAATGGATTATTCTTAAATTTTTTTAATGTTTTTTTTTTTTAATTTATTTTTGAGAGACAGAGAGACAGCGCGAACAGGGGAGGGTCAGAGAGAGAGGGAGACACAAAATCCGAAGCAGCCTCCAGGCTCTGAGCTAGCTGTCAGCACAGAGCCCGACGCGGGGCTCGAACCCACGAACTTGTGAGATCATGACCTGAGCCAAAGCCGGACGCTTAACCGACTGAGCCACCCAGATGCCCCAGTGGATTATTTATTCTTAAATTATTGTGTTGTAAGAGTTCTTTATCCTGACCATATCAGACATATGATTTGGAAATATTCTCCCATTTCATGGTTCGTGTATTCACTTTTTTATAGTATCATTTGCAGCACAAAAACTTTTATTTTTGATACAGTCTGATTTATGCATTTTTCTTTTGTCCTTTGTGCTTTTTGATGGTGTATCTAATAAGACTTTGCCTAATGCAAGATCACAAAGAGTTATTCCTCTGTTTTCTTCTAAGAGTATTATAGTTGTGGCTCTTACATTTATTTCAGCCTGTGATCATTTTGAATTAATTTTTGTGCATGGCGTGAAGTCAGGGTCCAATTTCATTCATTTGCATTGCGATATCCAGTTTTCTCACGCTATTTGCTGAAAAGATTATTCTTTCCCCCCTTGAATTATCTTAACATCCTTGTTGAAAATGTTAGTGTTTATTTCTGGACTCTCAGTTCTGTTCCATTGACTTCCAGACCATACTTTCTTCATAACTGAAGCTTTGTTGTAAGTTCCTCCTCTCAGTTTTATTGAGATATAATTGATGTACAACATCATATAAGTTAAGGCATATGGCATAATTGTTTGACATATGTATATATTATAAAATGATTACCCCAGTAAATTTAGTTAACCTCTGTCACTTTACATAATTATAATATTTTTCCCTTGTGATGAGACCTTTTAAGATTTACTCTCTTTGTAGTAAGTTTTTGAATTGGGACTGTGAATCCTCCAACTTTACTCTTCCTTTTAAGAGTGTTTTGACTATCCATTTACATATCAACTTTAGGGTTAGTTTGTTAATTTCTGCAAGAGAGCCAGCTGGGATGTTGAGAGGGATTGCATTGAATCTGTAGATCAATTTGGGAAGTATTGTCATCTTAATGATATTGTCTTCTTTTTTAAATTAAAACAATTTTTCAAATATTTATTTATTTTCGAGAGAGAGATAGAGCACAAGCAGGGGAGGGACAGGGAGAGAGGGAGACACAGAGTCCGAAACAGGCTCCAGGCTCCCAGCTGTCAGCACAGAGCCTGACGTGTAGCTCCAGCCCATGAACCATGAGATCATGACCTGAGCTGAAGATGTCGGACAATTAACCGACTGAGCCACCCAGGTGCCCCTTAATGATACTGTCTTCTGATCTGTGAACATGGGATGTTTTTCTTCTTTACTTTTTTCAATAGTGTTTTATAGTTTTTGGGGTGCATGTTTTGCATTTCTTTTTTTAAATAACATTTTATTTTTACCTTTGTGTTTTTTTAAAGTAAGGTCCACACCGAACGTGAAGCTTGAACTCAAGACCGCGAAATCAAGAGTCACATGCTCTACTGACTGAGCCAGCCAGGCGCCCCACTATTTCTTTTAAATATATTACCAAATATTCTATTCTTTTTGATGCTATTGTAAATGGAATTGTTTTCTTTATTTCATGCTCAGTTGTTTGTTGAAACCATATAGAACTATAATTGATTTTTGTATATTGACCTCATATCCTACAAACTTGCTTAAATTGTTTACTTGTTCTAATAGTTTCTTTTAGTGGATTCTTCAGGATTTTCTATATACAAGATTATGTAATTTATAAATAGAAATAGTTTTATTTTTCCTTTATAGTCTCGATGCCTTTTAACTCTTTTCTTGTCTATTTTCGTGGGGAAAATTTCCAATACCACGTTGACGAGAAGTGATGAGAACATATATCCTTGCCATGTTGTTGATCCTGGGAGAGAAGTATTCAATGTTGCACAATTAATTATAATGTTAAGCTGTGGTTTTTGTAGATGCCCTTTATCAGACTAAAAAAAACTCACTTTTGTTCCTAATTTGCTGAGTGCTTTCATCATGGAAGTATTTGAATTTTGCCAAATGCTTTCTCTGCATCTACTGAGGTGATCTTGTTTTTGACCTTTATTCTATTGACATGTACGTATTCTGTTAGTTGATTTTCAGATGTTAAACCAACCTTGCATTCCTGGGCTAAATGCTATTTGGTTATGGTGTGCAGTTATTTTTATATGTTGCTGGATTCATGGGGGAAGAGTTAAGAAGGCAGAGCATCCTGGAGACCCTGCACTTGTCTTGTCCCTGAAACTCAGCTAGATCAGCACCAAACCATTTTGAACACCTAGGAAATTGATCTGAGGACTAACACAACAATCTGCATTACTTGAGCCACAGAACTTGGCAGGTACAGGGTTGGAGAGGTGAACTTGGGGAGGGAAAAGCCGTGGAGGGTAGGGAGCTATTTTTGCAGAGAGAGGACAGAGAAAGAGAAAGGAGGAGAGTGTAGTGCAACGGGATCATGCAAGAAAAGCATTCCCCTGAAAGTAGCTGGAGAGAAAGAGAGAGAAATAGTAAAGACACTTGCAGGGAACTGAACAAGAAATCTGTTTCCCAAAACCTTGGATGGGAGGAAAGGAGAGGGTTTCAATACCACCTGGATTCTATAAACAGTGGAGCACAGAGTCTGATGTTTTGGAGCTCAGTGCCTAGTGGTGCTCTGGTGAAGAAGTAGGGAGAATCCCCAGGAGCAGACAGAAGGGTCTGAAGGGTCTGTGTGCCACATGGGGAGAAGTAGTTCCCCTGTTTGGAGCGCATTTGGTAGAGGTCATACTGCTTCCCCATAGGCAAAGGTCCCAGTGGACCCTGGAGCACAGGCACGTTTGCTTGTATTGGGACAAAGACACCAAGGTGTGGTGAAACCTGGCATCAGCTGTGTGTTGTGATTTGCCATAATCTCTGAACTTGTGCCACTGCACGATCACATGAATGTTTTCTGGGGCAAGCCAGCACTCAGCCATTGCTCAGCGAGACCCTCCTCCAGAGAGTCGGTATGGGTCATAGCCCCAGGGGTCTCTGAAGTGTGGGGTTTTGAAACACAACCATATCTGAGGTAATATTTGGGAGGGAGGTGATGCCTGGTGGGCAGGCAGCTTGGATATGGACAGGGTAGAGGTGGGGAGTGGAAGGAGGCCTCAGACAAAGAAGGGGTGCTTGATCATGGGTTGGTGAGAGTACAAAGTTCCTGTGCCAGAGGCTAGGGAGCTGGGTGAAGCCATGAAGCCATTTCTACTTCTCTTGCACACACGCACATAGGCGTGCCACACTGATCCACCCCAGTAAGCTAAGCAGTGCCACCTAATGGAGAACGGAGCTGTTACACCAAGCCCGGCCCAACTGTTCCCTCCAAGCACATCATTTAGAAGACGAACACAAGTCCCTCCACCTGCTTAGTGTATGGACTATAGAGGCTTCATAGTTTCAGTTCTAGGGGAAACTGAATGTAACTTCATTCAGGTTTCACTCTGTTTTCTAGTTCAGTTATTTGTTCATTTTCTTTGCTTTGGTTTTTGCTTAAATTATTTCTTTTTTTTCTTTCTTTTCTTCCTCTTTCTTCGGTACACAAAGTGAAAATTTTATTTTTATTTTTTACTTTATTTTTATTAAAAAATGTATTCTATTTCATTTTCTTTATTTTGTTTTATTCTATTTTATTATATAATTTTTTAAATTTTTAAATTTTTTCTTACTTTTTCTTCTTTTCTTTCCCTTTTTCCCTATTCTATCAAGATTCTTTCAACAAGAAGACCAAAACATATCTAGGATCTAGCTTGCATTATTTCATTTTTTGTTTTGTTTTTAAATTTTTTAAATGTTTATTTATTTTTGAGAGAGTGCTAGTGGGGGAGGGGCAGAGAGAGAGACACACACACACAGAATCTGAAGTATGCTTCAGGCTCTGAGCTGCCAGCACAGAGCCTGACATGGGACTCAAACCCATGAACCATGAAATCATGACCTGAGCCAAAGTTGGATGCTTAACCAACTGAGCCACCCAGGTGCCCCAAGTTTGTGTGTGTGTGTTTTAAATTTTTAATTATAGTTTTTTATTTTATTAATTTTTTCATCCTCCAAAATGACAAAAGGAAGGAATTCACTCCAAAAGAAAGAACAGGAAGGAATGACAGCCAGGGGTTATATGTATATAAGCAAAATGTCTGAACTAGAATTTAGAGCCACAATAATAAGAATACTAACTGGGGTTGGGGAAAGCATAGAATCCCTTTCTACAGAGATAAAAGAAATAAAATCTAGTCAGGATGAAATGCTATAACTGATATGCAATCTTGAAGGTTGCCATGATGGCAAGGATGGATGAAGCAAAACAGCCAGTCAACAATCTAGACCATAAAATTATGGAGAATAATGAAGCAGAAAAAAAGAGGGAAACAAAGGCAAAAGATTATGATACAAGATTTAAAGAACTGTGACTTATTAAAAAGGAATAACATCCGAATCATAGGAGTCCCAGAAGATGAAGAGAGAGAAAAAAGGGGCAGAAGGTTTATGTGAGCAAATTATAGCAGAAAACTTTCCTAATCTGGGGAAGGATGCAGACATCAAAATCCAAGAAGCACAGAGAACTCCCACTAGATTCAGCAAAATCTGACCATCCCCAAGGCAGATCATAGTCAAATTCACAAAATACACAGACAAGGAAAGAATTATGAAAACAATGGGAACACTTTTGGCTGGTTTTAGCCTCAGTTTAATATTGGCCTAGTATGAATTGGGAAATTTCCCTCTAATTTGTGGAGGAGTTCATGAAGAGTTAGTTTATTTACTCTTTAAATGTTTGGTAGAATTAACCAGTGAAGCCATCTTAGTCTGAGCATTGTGGGTTTTTGGTTACTAATTTAATCTCTTATTAAATCTATTCAGATTTTCTATTTCTTTTTTTTAAATATTTATTTATTTATTGAGAGGGAGAGAGAGAGAGAGAGAGAGAGAGAGAGAGAGAGAATATCAAGCAGACTCCACACCATCAGTGCAAAGTCTGACATGGGGCTCAATCCCACAAACCGTGAGATCATGACCTGAGCTCAAATCAAGAGCTAGATGCTTAAACAACTGAGCCACCCAGGTGCCCCTTATATTTCTTTTTGAATGGTGTCAGGAATTTGTGTTTTTTAGGAAGTTGCCCGTTTTGTATAAATTATATAATTTGTTGGCATATATTCCCTCATTGAGAGTGAGAGAGAGAGAGACAGGGTGCAAGCAAGGGAGGGGCAGAGAGAGAGGGAGACACAGAATCCAAAGCAGGCTCCAGGCTCTGAGCTGTCAGCACAGAGCCCATCACGGGGCTCAAACCCACGAACCGTGAGAACAGGACTTGAGCCAAAGTCAGACACTGACTGAGCCATCCAGGCACCCCCAATTTTGTTGCTCTTTTAGGGAATTTTTATTTGATTGCTCTTCTCTATTGTTGGGATTACTGTCTGGTGTCAATTTCATTCAGTCTGAAGAACATCCCTTAGTATTTCTTGTAAGTCCAGTCTGCTAACAATGAATTTTCTGAGTTTTTTTTTTTATTCCTTTCTAGGAATGTCATTATGGCACTTTCACTTTGGAAAGATAGGCTTGTGGGATATAAGATTCTTGGTTGACAGTATTTTTTTTTCCAGGTAGCAATTTGGATACATCATCCCACTGCTTTGGCCTCCATTGTTGCTGACAATCAGCTGCTAATATTGGCGGGGTTCCTTTGTATATGATAAACTGATTTTTCTCTTGCTGCATTCAAGATTCCTCTTTGTCTTACGCATTCAAAATCTTCTCCATAACAGATACAGATTTAGATCTCTTGCATTTGTCTGACTTGGAGTTCATTGAACTTCTGAGATGTGTAGATTAAAGATTTTCATCAAATGTGGGCAGTTTTTAGCCATTTTTAAAAATATCTTTAGTGTTCCTTTCTCTCTCCTCTTCTGATGCACTCATTACTCTTATGTTGGCGTACCCAATAATTTCCAACATTTACTGAGGCTCTCTTATTTTCTCATTTATTTTTATTATTTTTCATTATTTTTAACAACTTATTGTCAAGTTAGCTAACTTACAGTGTATACAGTGTAGTCTCATTCTTTTATCTCTGTTCTTCAGATTGTGTGATCTCTATCAACCCATGTTCAAGTTCATTGATACTTTCTTCTGCCAGCTCATAGCTACTACTGAGCCACTCTAGTGAGTGTTTTATATTAATTATTATGCTTTCAACTCCAGAATTCTCCGTTGGCTTGTTTTTGATTCCCGTCTCTTCGTTAATATTCTCGATTTGATAAGCCATTTTTATCATACCATCTCTTAATCCTTGAAGCATGGCATCCTTTAGCTCTTTGAACATATTTACAAGCTATGCTTTGAAGTCATCTACTTAATCCAAAATCTGGATGGGAAGAGGGAGCCTCATGTTCTTGTCTATATCTGCCTGGAGTACAGCTTCCTTTTCATTTTTTGGTTTTTGTGGGGGTTTTTTGTTTTTTGTTTTGGTTTACGTTTGTTTATATATTTTATATATTTTTATTTTATATTTTTATTAAAATTTCTTTAATGTTTATTTATTTTTGAGAGAGACAGAAACAGAGACAGAGACAGAAAGACAGAGTGCAGGCGGGAGAGGGCCGGAGAAAGGGAGACACAGAATCCAAAGCAGGCTCCAGGCTCCGAGCTGTCAGCACAGAGCTCGATGCAGGGCTCAAACCCACAAACCGCAAGATCGTGACCTGAGCCAAAGTCAGACACTTAATTGACTGAGCCACCCAGGAGCCCCTGCAGAGATAGAGTCTCTATCACACTGAGGCTGGAGTGGGGCAGGGAGTGAGAAAATCACGGCTCAGATGCTCAGACACTCACCGTTTTTACCGAGATATAGTAGATTTTCTTTTTTCTTTTTCTTTTTTAAATTTTTAAATGTTTCTTTATTTTTGAAAGAGAGACAGAGCATGAGCAGGGGAGGGGCAGACAGAGGGAGACACAGAATCTGAAGCAGGCTGAAGGCTCTGAGCTGTCAGCACAGAGCCTGATGCAGGGCTCGAACTCATGAATCATGAGATCATGACCTGAGCCAAAGTCAGACACTCAAAGGACTGAGCCACCCAGGTGCCCCTACTATAGTTTCTAAAATAAATGTTTCTCTATTTAATATATGTCTGCTGTAGTCCTTTAGGACAATTTCCAAAGACATTTTTTTTTAAAATAATTTTTGCCAATTATGGTTATTTCACTGGGGAGAGAGTGCACGTAGTTTCTCATGTCACCATTCCAGAAGTGTTCCTCCATATGTTGTCTATTTTTGTTTAGAATTTTAGTGATTTAAATATTTTTCTCAGACTTACACATGTACTACATTTGAAGTCATATACTTTACAGGGTTTGCTGCAGTAACACTATCCCTACCCCTCTTTCTTTTCTCCTCTCTGGAGAAAATCACTCAACTCTTTTAAATTCACGTAAAAATGATCTCCTTGTTTAGAAGTAACATGCTTATAAAGCATCTTTTTCTTTCTTATTTTTTTTAATTTAAATCCAAGTTAGTTAACTTATACTGTAATAATGATTTCAGTAATAGAATTTAGTGATTCATCACTTACATATAACACCCAGTGCTCATCCCAACAAGTGCCCTCCTTAATGCCCATCACCCATTTAGCCCATCCCCCCACCCAACACCCCACCAGCAATCCTCAGTTTGTTCTTTGTATTTAAAAGTCTCTTATGGCTTGTCTCCCTCTGTTTTTATATTATTTTTACTTCCCTTCCCTTATGCTCATCTGTTTTGTATCTTAGATTCCACATATGAGTGAAATCATGATTGTTGTCTTTTTCTGACTTATTATGCTTAGCATAATACACTCTAGTTCCATCCATGTTGTTGCAAATGGCAGGATTTCATTCTTTTTGACTGCTGAGAAATATTCTGTTGTGTGTGTGTGTGTATGTATGTATATATATATATATATATACATACACACACCATATCTTCTTTATCCTTTCATCAGTCGACAGATATTTGGACTCTTTCCCTACTTTGGCTATCGTTGATAGCACTGTTACAAACTTTGGGGTGCATGTGCCCCTTTGAAACAGCACACCTGTATCCTTTGGATGAATACCTACCATTGTAATTGCTGGGTTGTAGGGTAGTTCTATTTTTAATTTTTTTGAGAAACCTCCATCCTGTTTTCTAGAGTGGCTACACCAGTTTGCATTCCCACCAGCAGTGCAAAAGGGTTCCTCTTTCTCTGCATCCTTGCCAACATCTGTTGTTGCCTGAGTTGTTAATTTTAGCCATTCTGACAGGTGTGAGTGATATCTCATTGTGGTTTTGATTTGTATTTTGCTGATGATGAGTGATGTTGAGTATTTTTTTCATGTGTCTGTTTGCCATCTGGATGTCTTCTCTGGAAAAGTGTCTATTCATGTGTTTTGCCCATTTCTTCACTGGATTATTTGTTTTTTGGGTGTTGAATTTGGTAAGTTCTTTATGGAGTTTGGATACTAACCCTTTATCTGATATGTCATTTGCAAATATCTTCTCCCATTCTGTCGGTTGCCTTTTAGTTTTGCTGATTGTTTCCTTTGTTTTGCAGAAGCTTTTTTTCTTTTTTTTTTTAAATGTTTTATTTATTTTTGAGAGAGAGAGAGAGAGAGAGCGTGAGCAGGGGAGGGTCAGAGACAGAGGGAGACACAGAATCCAAAGAAAGGCTCCAGGCTCTGAGCTAGCTGTCAGCACAGAGCCCGACGCAGGGCTTGAACCCGCGAACTGCAAGATCATGACCTGAGCTGAAGTCGGACGCTCGACCGACTGAGCCACCCAGGCGCCCCCAGAATCTTTTTTTCTTGATGAGGTTCCAGTAGATCAATTTTGCTTTTGTTTCCCTTGTCTCCAGAGACATGTCAAGTAAGAAGTTGTTTTGGGTGAGATCAAAGAGGTTGTTGCCTGTTTTCTCCTCTAGGAGTTTGATGGTTTCCTGTCTTATCTTTAGGTCCTTAATCCCTTTTGAGTCTATTTTTGTGTGTGGTGTAAGAAAGTGATCCAGATTCATTCTACATGTCGTGTCCAGTTTTCCCAACACTATTTGCTGAAGAGACTGTCTTTTTTCCATTGGATATTCTTTCCTGCTTTGTCAAAGATTAGTTGGCCATACGTTTGTGGGTCCATTTCTGGGTTCTCTGTTCTCTATTCATTGATCTATGTGTCTGTTTTTATGCCAGTACCATACTGTCTTGATGATAACAGCTTCCTAATACAGTTTGAAGTCTGGAATTGTGATGCCTCCCGCTTTGGTTTTCTTTTTCAGGATTGCTTTGGCTATTCAGGGTCTTTATGAATTTATACAAATTTTAGGATTGTTTGGTCTAGCTCTGTGAAGAATGCTGTGTTATTTTGATAGAGAGTGTGCTTATATAGCATCTTTAAAAAATATTCTAGGGGTACCTGGGTGCCTTGTCAGTTGAGCGTTCAACTCTTGATTTTGGCTCAGGTCATGATCTCACAGTTTGTGGGACTGATCCCTGTGTCGGGCTCTGCACTGACAGTGTGGATCCTGCTTGGGATTCTCTCACTCCCTCTCCCTCTGTCCCTTCCCCTCCCAAATAAATAAATAAAAACAAAAAAAAAATCCCAGTGTTAGACACTATCTATTAACTTCCCATGATGGATGAGGATTGAGCTCTAGTTCACTCTGACACTGCCCTGTACACATGCGCTTCCATCACGCGTCTTTCAAGATAGTTGTAATGTTGATTAGACTGATATTCCATGTTTATATTTTCAGTATCAAGTGTCTTGAAGTACCATCAGTTTTCACAGCTGAGCTGTTTTCCTGCCCATTTTTGAACATTTGTTTTCCTTAGAATTAACATCCATTTGGGTCTTTTGTTTGCTTGGTTTTTTACGTGCTTACCTCTAAGTCTACACCCTCTTCCATTTGTGTAATTCTCCCCTCAATGTGTTCAGTCACCCAGATGTCCTACCAGTTTTACATCTCTGAAGACATCTCTCTGGGAGCTTCTTAGCAGATACTGATCTCATTGCTCTCCCAGATTGTGGTCCAGCTGCTCCCTGGGGTTCTCACCATAATCCTGGAGACTGCCTGCATCTCTGTCTTATTTAGATCTCTTGTGTTCTGTATGTCACATCTTCTTTCTTGGTTTCAGTTTCATTTTTGTGAAATTCATCCTTCAGTAAGTCCTTGATAAAGGGTGTAGAGAAGGTATATTTTTTGAAACCTTGTATAGTGAAAATGAAATAGTTGGTTTACCTGGGCACAGGATTCTAGGTTGGAAGTAATTTTCCCTGTGATTTTGTATGACATGGTCTTCTGCTTTCTAAAATCGAATACCATTTTTGAGAAATGTAATGCCATGCTGATTCTTAACCATGTATATTAAACCTGATTTTTTTTAACTAGGAGTTTACCGTATCTTTAGTGCTGTGCTCTAAAATTTTACAGCGTGCCTAGGTGTAGGTCTGTTTTCATCTTTTGTGCTGGATCTTTGAAAATCATGTCCTTTGGATCTAACAAAGTTTCTTGAATTATTTCATTGATGACTCTCTTCTTTCTATGTGATCTTTCCTCCTTCTGTTATCTCCTGTAATTCAGGTGTCAGCCTTCATGGACCGGTACTCTAATTAAAAAAATTTTTTTCTCTAAATTTTTGTTTTCCTTTCTAGATCATGCTTTCCAGCCCCTCTATTGGATTTATCAATGTTGCTATCATATTTTCAATTTTTAAGAACTTTGATTTTGATTTTCAACTTTTCCTTTTTAAAAATAGCATTTTTTCTTATTTTTATGGATATAGTATCTTTTATCTTTTTTCTCTGAGACTATTGGTTGATTTAATGAAGTTTTCTTACAGAAGAGTCTCTTTCCTCTAAGTCACTATTTTTTTTCCTATTTGTTTTGGTCACTCTCTTTCATAAATAATGCTCTCTTTTGAATACTTAATCTCTGTATTTTGAATTTTTTAAAAAATTTTATTTATTTTGAGAGAGAGAGTGGGGGGGGGGCAGAGAGGGAGGTGGACAGAGGATCTGAAGCTGGCTCTGTGCTGACAGCTGTGAGCCCGATGTGAGGCTTGAATTCACGAACTGTGAGATCATGACCTGAGCCAAAGTCGGACACTCAACTAAGCCACCCAGGCGCCCCTCTGTATTTAAGAGCGGAATTCTAAAATGTTGTTTGGCAGCTCATCTACTGTCATGGAGAGTCGTGGTTCTCAAGTAGGGTCCCTGAGGACCAGTGCTATCAGCCTTCCAAGGTGCTTACTAGGCATGGATGTTCTGCAGTCCCTCCTGGACCTTCTGAATGTGAACTTCTGGTGGTTGCACCCAGGAATCTGTATTTTAATGACCTTTCTTCCATAATGGTTATTCACGCTGAAGTTTGAGAAGCACTGAAAAGCATAGGGTAGTCTGCCTGGATGGTTTCACTGGGGAGATTCTGCATGCCAGTGTTTTTATGCCTTTTCTTGGACTTCCCAGGAATCGCAGGGTGATCTCTGGATGCCACACTTCACAGAGAGCCTGAGTGGGGAAGAAGCTTGGGAAGTCAACAATCAGGGCAAACACATTTCTTTAATGCCCTGTTTCCAATTGGTATTTAGTTCTCAACTGGGTCTGCTGCCACTCAGTCTAGAGACTCTATCCTTCTCTAGAATTAACCCTTCGGTCTTCAGCTGTGTGGCAGTGGGGGCCCTTCTCTCTTGTCCATCTTACTGGTTCTGCTACACCTCACCCTCCACGACCCTGGTTTCCAGCTCCCCATTTGGCTCCCCCATTCCATATAAAGCCTTCCAGAGCCTTGCAGGATTGGGATGCTGCCTGTGCCCCCACACCTCCTCCCCTTGCTTCCAATGTGCCTGCTCCAGGAGCTCCCAGTTGTTCTGTGACTGTAGCCACCCTCATGGGCTGGGAGCTTGGCACCAGCTTCTTCTCCAGTGATGCTTTCTCCATCCTCCTTCACCTAGCCCCTTTCCTTGTCACTTGTAGTGGGTCGAGATGTGTCCGCCTCCCCCAAAGATATTGAGGTCCTAACCCTCAGCATCTGTGAATATGACTTAATTGGAAATAAGGTCTTTGCAGATGATCAAGTGAAGATGAGATCATTAGGGTGGCCCTAAACCAGTAATCCAATAAAATGGGGGAAATTTGGACAGAGACAGGACTACACACAGAGAGAGCACTATGTGAACACGAAGGCAGAAATTTGGGTGATGCTTCTACAAGCCAAGGAACACTGAGGACGTCCAGGAAACCACTGGAAGCTGGATGAGAGCCCTGGAGCAGAGCCTCCCTCATGGCCTTCAAAACGAACTAACCCTGCAGACACTTTGATCTTGAACTTCTGGCCTCCAGAACTGTGAGAAAATACATTTCTGTTGTGTAAGTTGCCCAGTCTGTAGTGCTTTCTTACAGCAGTCCTAGCAGACTGATATCCTACCCTTTGGTCCTCGTCTGTGATGCTTTGTCTGATCTTCCACCCTTGGTCAAGGACTCCTTTGGTATATCTCCAGCTTGTACTTTTTCACCAAAGTACTTTCCTCAGTACAATTATATAATCGCAATGGACTTAATTAAGTATTGACTTACTTGATTTCTTGTGCAGTTAGTGGTTGTATTTGATCCACATGGGTCTCCTGCATGCAGAGAATTGGGGCCATGTCTGTCTTGTTCACTCCTATGTCGCGGAGTGTCCACCAGCACACGGTCACCTCAGCACTGGATGAAGGACTGAATTTGCTTTTGTTCTACTTTTCTTTCTCCCTTGGAAAAGGTTGGCTTTGGATTTATAAAGCAGTCTGTGACCTTGGCTCATCTGTTGGACGGGATGTCCTGAGCCAGCCCTCCAGCCACACTTACTGCAGGTGGGTCACCTATTGCATCTCCTGGAATGCCAGCAGAGAATAAGGGAACTGACCTTAACTGATAGAATGGGTGGCCCACTGAACTCATCTGGGCAACTTATGTTGGAGTTGCCAGAGCCTTGATCCCACTCCCGACCAACCTCCCTGGATGATTCTAACATGAGGATCACTGACCTTAATCCTGTTTACATATGTCTTAAGCAGAATAGGAACTTACTTGGTCACCCGGATTCCTGGCTCATAGCAGATTGAAATATATGAATATGGAAGGGGAGATTTACCAGAAACTAGTCCCAAACACCAAACAATAGGGTTCCCCAAATGCAACAGGGTCACTGAGGACAAACAGACCTCTGACCTACACTGTGAGGCTCATAAGGATGGGTCTAAGTCATCAGCAAAAATTTTATAGCTCCACATGCATTTGCAAGAAGTCAGGACGCAACAAATCGCTGTCAAAAGTATTGCCAAGTCAAGCATTTCTGATGTTTTGGGCACAGCTCTGAGCAGGGAGGATGCTTTGTTTAAACCTTAGAAGACCCTTCTGGGTCATGTTCTGTTGATGTTTGCATTTTGCAGATGAGGAAACTGAGGCCCTGAGAGATGGAGTGAGCTGCTCGAGGTCCCTTTACTAGTAATCGGAAGGACAAACTGTAGCCCTCATCTGTCTGACTGAAGTTGGTGATACTAGTCTTTATTCGAAGAAATTCCTTTTGTTCACCTAAAAGACAACTTTTGCTAAGAAAATTGATTTATGAAGGACATGTCATTATTTATCAGCATGGTATTAATGAACCATTGTTCGGTTTGCTTAAAAATTACCCATAGGAAAAGGGGCACCTGGGTGGGTCATTTGATTGAGCATCAGCTTTGGCTCAGGTCATGATCTCGTGGTTCGTGAGTTCAAGCCCCTCGTTGGGCTCTCTGCTGTCAGCACAGAGCCTGCTCCGGATCCTCTGTCCCTCCTCTCTCTGCCTATCCCCCACTCATACTCTCTTTCTCTCTCTCTCTCTCTCTCTGTCTCTCTCTCTCTCTCTCTCTCTCTCCCTCTCTCGCAAAAATGAATACATATTTAAAAAATACTTTACAAAATTATCCATAGGAATGGATTGGATAATGGTTGACAAATGTGAACTTTTCAGTACTTATTTAATTTATAACCAGAGCACTTTGGTGGATAAAGAGAAAAATAAAACTATCATGTTTCATTCCTTCTTCTAAACCATGGCAGATCCGTCCCGGGGATGTATGTGCTGGGTTTCCACAGTGTGAGTAACACCAAACGGCAGAAGATTGCTACTTTACCTCATCTTCCCTCTGCTGGCCTGTCCGAGGGGCTACCCCCGGGGAAGTGGCTGGCCCCTGGCGCAGGATGCTCCTTGTCACTGGGCGAACCCCACTTTGGCCTCCCTGCCCTGTGTGGTGAGTTCAGATCAGGTTGTGATGATAAGCCGACGCTCACACAGAAGTCTGGGAATAAGGGAGAGGTGAGATTTATGTTCTTCTCATGGCAGCGAGAAGCTCCCCCAGGGACACCCGCTTGCAGGTAAGACCACGGCTTTGCGTTCTCTCTGCAGCTTGGAAGTTCTGTCTTCTAAGACAGGTCATTGCATTTTCTTCTAGGAAGTCCAAAGATAGAAAACAGACATGGAGTGAAAGAGCATTTTGTATTCGTCCCCATCCCCACTTCTTCCTCTAGTGGTTGATTATGGAAACCCCCAACCTGACAGATGGTTGGGTGTGGGGCTCCGTGTTGAAGATACTATTATTAACAAATGAAATGCGTGTGTCCTCCAGAGAGTTCCAGGAGGCCCGCTCTCCAGCCAGACGATGCTCTGATGTTTTATTGTCTGGGGTTAAGGCGGCTCCATGCACAGAGGAGGGAATAAGCTGTGTTCTCGCTGAAGGGCAAGGATAAGAACTGAATGGCTTATTAGTTTGAATGACTAGAAAATACGTAAGTTCCCAATGGATTGATGAAGAAGCAAAGATGTAATTTTCAGAGTAGGCGTGGGTGGGCGATCCCTAACTGATTTGTTGGTTCTCTGTGTCTTTTGAACCAGATATGCTGATAACAACCCGTAGGGCCCCATGGTTCCTCGAGCTTAACTCTTAGCTGGGTTTATACTTGGGGCTTCTCGGAGTTGGGAGAGTCCTCAGAAGCCTAAACTAGTTAGAGTATGAGGGATCTGAAAAAGGGAGAAGGTTCCAGAATTTATACAGTAATGAAAAAATAGGATGCTTTTGGGCTGTCACTTATTTTCGGTACTTTATTTTTGCAACTAACATCCATAACTATTGATTAATTTAGGTTGCTGGGCAGCAAAAGTACCCAAACATGGTCATACTTAAGATATATACAAGATATTTTAGAGCTGTAAGTCATGACACTGTAATTATTTTTTAATGTTTATTATTTTTGGGAGAGAGACAGAGAGACAGAGAGCAAGCAGGAGAGGGGCAGAGAGAGAGGGAGACTCAGAATCTGAAGCAGCTCCAGGCTCTGAGCTGTCAGCACAGAGCCCGATGCGGGGCTCAAACCCATGAACCGCGAGATCATGACCTGAGCCGAAGTCAAACGCTTAACTGACTGAGCCACCAGGTGCCCCAATTTTCATTTTATTTTAATTAATGCACCTTTAAACATAAATAACAAAGTGTGGCTAGTGGCTGAGATACTGGTTCTGACCTACTGGACAGTTATGGACAGTATCTTCCTATAGCTCATTGGTATCTTTTTATGCTAATGACTTTTAAGTGAAAAAGTACCAATATGCATAGTAAAATGAAATAAGATTAATCAGAAAACATGTATTTGATACAAAAAGACTATTCCGTGAAATTATGTACGCCATGTTTTACTCCAGATCCCCCTCTGAGATGCAATGGATAATACGCAAAATAGCTTCTTGTATCTCTCTCTGGGACTTGTCTGTGCATGTATAAACGTGTAAACGTGTACACACTTCATTATGTAAGTAGGAACAGACAGTACCCACTATTTCCCTCACCCTACTTCTTTCACTTCAAAACATCCCGATTGTGGTGTATGGGCTGTGAAGTTGCCTCATCTTTTTAATGGCTGCGTAGTATTCCTTTGGCTACTTGTACCATATTTAACTGGCCCCGGTAGTGGATATATATTGTTTTTCCTTCCAGTTGCTATCACTCGAATGACTATCCATCCACTTCCATCTTTGCACGTGTGTGTGGCTGGTCTTTTCTGTGATAGCAAGTTGCATGAGAAGCAAAGTCTCTAAGACAACACCAGGATACAAATCAGTTAGGATTTAATAAGTGATCTTCCTTGTGTCGCTCTCCGAAACGAACCAGAGTGAGCAGAGTTTCCATGTGATGGGTGTTCCTGCTGACTTGTAAGCCCCACGACAGAAGTGGTTGCCGCCCACTTGTGCCCACCATCCAACCCCATAACAGGAGCTCAACAAAATCTGTTGAACGAACACAGAGATGTCCCAGTTGTCAATCGTACTCTGAGGTCTTTTGCCAACTTTGGAAAGCACTGGCTGAAGATTGAATGGGTTCCCCTTATCATAGTTTTGATAGCTCTGGTAATGAAATATTAATTAATTAATTAATTTTAGAGAGAGAGAGAGTTGGGGGAAGGGGCAGAGGTTGAGAGAGCGAGACAGAGAGAGAGAGAGAGAGAGAGAGAGAGAATCTCAAGCAGGCTCCATGCTGAGCATCCCACATGGGGCTCTATCCCACGACCCCAGGATCATGACCTGAGCCAAAATCAAGAGTCTCGATGCTCATCCAGGCACCCCAAATATTATTTACTTTTTAATTGCTTCACACCCATTCCTGGAATAATATCTACTACTGTTCCTAGAGAAGTAGTAATAAAGAAGCTAATATACTGAGAGTTGCTCTTCAAAACTTTGCATAAAATTTGGTAAAATTCCCATGGAACTTGGTATGGATAAAGATGCCATTGGCCATTTTGTGTACTGTGGGTTCTGCTTAGCTGCTCCTGTGGGCCTCCCTAGACTGAAAGGACCCCATCCCTGGCCACTGCCACATGCCATGTTTCCGCAAGGCAACGGACTGGAGCCGTGACACAGAAGGGAAGCCGAGTTTGGCACAGAAGGGCCGATGTTGGGCACAATTTCCACTCCTCCCCTACCCAAGGGCTCAGCGTCTGTGGGGCAGTGGGGAAGTGAACTTTCCCTAGGGATTTCGATAAGAGATAATCAGAACGAGGTCTCACCCAGTGCATTCTCAGCTTTACGAGGCAGGACCAGAAAGGTCAGGAGGAAAGGAGACCAGCGAATGTTGACCGTTAGGGTCAGCACGCCTACGCCGCGTGCGTCCTTGGTATTCCGGCGCACAGATCACGTCAGGCTTCCCAGTTAACTTTATTTTATTTCATTATTGTCTTTTAATTTTAGAGCTTCTCAAGAAAATAAAAAGGATCAAACAACCCAGAAGAGGTAATAAGTAAAACATGGATCTCCTGCTACATAGACAAATGCTATTACTATGTTCATTGTAACCTATTTCACATAAAAGGGCTCATGTTATGCATTGTTGTACATGTGGGGTTTGCACACACATATGCACTTACACTTACACGTACACACACAGATACAGGCTTTCTCTTATTGTTTGATTTACAAAATTAGATATTTTATGAACACCACTGCATCTTTCTTTTCTGAGTTAAATATGGTGGAAGTGTCCTCACATCCCCGATTGTTTTTTTCTTTTTTTGACTGTGATGTTCTAATGTTTGCATGTTCTAAAATTTATTCAGCCTCCCTCACTGATGGGCTCTCAGATGACTTTTTTCTTATTCGTTCTTTCTTTTTCTGTCTATTGTCTCAGCCAACAATGCTCAGTGGATAGCACTGTGCAAATAGCTTTAAGTACTGGTTATTTTTTACCTCAGTGGGAGAGATTCCCAAGAGTAGGATTGCTAAGTTGAAGGTAAGTGTATTTTTGTTTTGTTTTTTTTTTAAATACCTATTGCCAGAATCTGTTAACGATAAAGAAAGCTAAAAACACACGGCATCGCCACCAGCAATACCTGAAAGTGCCTTTTCTCCCTGCACCCCGCCAACATTAAAATGCCACCTGTTTTCTTTGGGATTTTTGCGGTGAGAGGCAACGTGTAATTGTTGTTTAAATTTCCATTTTGTTGCCTATTAATGTGGTTCAGCACCTCCTCAGGTCCTCTGGCCGTGTTGTCTTCTTCTGTGAATGGTTGTTTTCAAATCCTGTGCCCGTCTGTCTGCTGGCTTGACTGTCTTTCCGTTATTGACTGGTGAATGTTCAGCCTTCTGTGGCTATTAGGACATTGGCTGCCCTGTGTGTGGTGAACGTGTCCCCAACCCACCCTACCTTTGTCTTCCTCGTTGTCTTGCTCTTTTTGCTGTTTAATGAATGCCTGTAGTCGATTGTCTTTTATTTTATAGCTTCTGGGGTTTCTGTCATGTTTATAGGTACATCCCTGGCCCGTAGGTCACAAATTACGTTTTCCAGGATATTCTACTATCTGACTTGCTTGCTTCAAAAACATTTCTTTTCTATCTTTCCAATGTGGGGATTTTTTGTTTAGTTTTTACATCAAGCATTTAAATATGCCTGAAATGAGGTAAAGGTCCAATTTTATCGTATCCAGTTTGACTCCTGTAAGGATGTCCAGTTTTGGTTCATGCAGATCAAGAGGAGACCTTTGCTTGCCTAGTGGCGTCTGGTGTGCTGAGCTGTGGCTGGGGCCACGGGGGTCACTCGATGGCCCCGGACTGCCTCCCTGACTGCTGCCCTCAGGGCCACTCTGGGTCACTGTCAGACAAGGTCAAAGTCGCAGGCTGACCGAGCGCATGCGATTCCTTCTCCACACCCAGAGCTGGGGCACCATCTGTACGGAGGCCCAAAGCCAGCAGCCTCGAACTTCTCACGTCTCACATCTCACGAGGGGGCAGTTTGCGACCCCTGGTTTTGGACCCAGGCTCAGCCACAGGGGCTTTTGGGCTCAGTCTACCTGCAGGTGGCCTCTCTCCTGCTCTGCCATCTCCCCTCCCCCCAGCGGGGCCGCCCTCCTGCACTGAATCCAGGGCTGCGTGGTGAGCCCCGCTCCCACGGGCCATCCTTCCCTGGGGAGCCCCCTCTGATACCAACCTGCCTTGACCTTTTCATATAATTCAAATCTCTAGACTCGGGGGGAACCCTTCATTTGAAAGCTAACTTGTTTAGAGCGCCTATCAGCAAGGCACCTGCCTGCTGGGGAGTGAAGAAGTATTTACTGTGATGAAATGTTTATGCAGATTGAGATTATTTGACGTGTAAGAAGGCTTTCTCCCCCTTCCATCTGGGGTCCCTCTCCATTCTTTGAATCTGCTCTGTCTCCTGGCAAGTGGAGTGGAAGAGACGTACTGAAGGGCTGAGTGGGGGGTGGGGGGCCTTGCCTCATGCGCGGTTTCTCTTGAAACCCAGCCTTTCTTGGTCATCATTCGGCAGAGGTCCACTGAGCACTTACTACACATGGAGCGCTGTCGTAGGGTGTTGACTGCGACAGGGAAGAGGAAGACCAGGCGCAGCCATCACAGAGGTGGATGTACCTGGGTATAAATACCTATATGTAGAAATAAGTACGGAGGGTAAATGCCGACAGGGCAGAAATTGTGCGGTTTGGGAGCCTGTCAGGAAAAGACTCTCTGGGGCATCCGAGGGAACGGTGTTTATGTAGAGGGTGGGGGTGGGGACGCAGTCCAGGAGACCTACGGCCCAGAGCAGGGTGGAGGTGGTGGAGGTGGGGGTGGCGGAGGGCACAGGGCCTGCAGCTATGGTGCGGACTGAGATCAGAAGGCAATGGAGAGATCTGAACGGAGCTTCCTGTGATCTCGTACGTGTGTGTCTATGTGTGTGTGTGTGTGTGTGTGTGTGTGTGTGTGTGTCAAAGATCATGTGGGCTGCTTTACAGCGGTGGGTGTGGCTGGCCGTGGAAGAGAACAGGAACATGAAAAGCCTGTGAGAGATGTTGGTGTCCCTATTTTTGGTCAGTGGCTCCTCTGTCCACACAGGCACCCAGATGGAACCCCGGGACTCAGCTTGGGGTCCTCCCTCTCCCTTACCTCTTCCTCCCTACCCTTCTCATCACTTCCTGCTTCTCTCTCACCACTTCTTCCCTCTCCCTCACCCTTCCTCCCTGTCCCTCAGCACCTCCTCCCTATCCTTCTCACTACTTTCGGCTTCTCTCTCAGCACTTCCTCCCTATCCCTCACCACTTCCTCTCCCTACCTCACTTCTTCCTCCCTATCCTTCTCACCACTTCCTGCTTCTCTCTCACCACTTCCTCCCTATCCCTCACCACTCCCCCTCCCTCTCACTACTTCCTCCCTTTCTCTGACCACTTCCTCTCTCTCTCTCACCACTTCTTCCCTCTCCATCACCACTTCCTCCCTCTCTCCCTCTCCACTTCCTCCCTCTCTTCCTCACCACTTCCTCCTTCCTCCCTCACCACTTCCTTCCTCTCCTTCTCAGCACTTCCTCCCACTCCATCACCACTTCTTCCCTCTCCATCACTACTTCCTCCCTCTCTCGCTCACCACTTCCTCTCCCTAACTACTTCCTCTCTCTGCCTCACCACATCCTCCCTCTCCATCACCACTTCCTTGTTCTTCCTCTCACCACTTCCTCCCTTTCTCCGTCTTACCACTTCCTTTCTCTCCCTCACCACTTCCTCCCTCTCTCCCTCTCACCACTTCCTCCCTGTCTTTCACCACTTTCTCCTCTCTCTTCCCCTCCTCTCTTTCTCCCCACTTCCTGCCATCTCTTCCCTGTTCGGAGGACACTGATCCTTACCAGGCATAGAGGGTTGTCTTGGATTCAAGCTCTGCCCCTACCGGGCTGTTTCTGGACCCTTCTGAGCTGAGGCTCCCCCAGCTGAAGACTGGGAGAGACAGTCATGGTACTTATGTCACAGAGCAGAATTGCATTGGGTGAGCCCCCGTAGTAGGCAGCACAGCACGGAGCATGCCAGCGCCAGATAACTGGCAGGGAGGATCTTACGGGCCACCACACTGATGGGGACAGCAGCTGTCATCACTGTCAGTGGTCTTTCTAAGTTCGGTGGGCTCACCTTCCTGCTGTCTCCCAATATTATAAGATGCAAGAGTCTTCATCCCAGTCCCATGGCTTTCATGGGGTCTCAGTCATTCTCCACCTGGACTCAGGTGGACTTTCTAACCGTCATCCTGTGACCTTCTCAAGTCCCTGGGCCATTCTCCACTGCGTCCGTGGCAGGGAATGCTTCCGAAACCTAAATCCGATCATATCACTTCCTGTTTACCATATGTCAGTGGCTGTCCCTCACCTTCCCGACGAAGTCCAAACCGTCCCTGCATCAGTTCCTCTGTCCCTGTCTCATTTCCTGCACACTGTTCCCCCCACATGCCCATGAGCTGAATCAGATGTGCCACCCCCCCAATTACAGAGTTTATTTCATCAAATTATCACAACTATTATCGGAATTCCCCCGCCGAATTGTGAGGTTAGTAGGGACTGTGTCTTAGCCACTGGTTTTAAAAATATATACAGTAAAGCGTGTAAGTGCACTAATCTTAGGTGTATAACTTAATGAATTTTGTTATATGTGTATGTATCCTTGTGATTTCCACTCAGATGCACAGAGAGAACATTTCAAGCAGCCCAGAGGCTCCCAGTGCTCCCCCCACCTCCCTGCTCCATACTTACTCCTCTTTGAGCTTCCGGGGACCATTTTCGCTGCCTTAGGTAGCAGGCACGCTCTGAGCATTTGTGGAAGGTCTCCATGAGCTCCCTGGAGGGGAAAGGGATGGCCCACAGACACTCTTGACCATCTCTGTCCTTTGCAGTTCTCAGACCAGAAGTATAATGGCACCTGACTTCAATTTAACAGAAGTACCAGCCGCCAGGATAATACATTTCCTCAAAATGTTTCTCCAGTAGTGATTACAGGTGGTGGTTCTGGGTGTAATGCTTATCAACCCAGCTCCCATCCCTCGTTTTGTTTGCTCAACAATCTGTACGGTAAGAAGAACAGGTATGATTGTTTTCATTTTCCAAGGGAAGAAATCGAGGCTCCAGATGGCCTGAAGTCCTTCTCTGGGCGCATGCACCACGCAGGGGCCTCTGGGGTGCACACAGCACGAGCAACGGGTGCGAGGTCCACGGCCATTTGTGTCGGGACACCCTTCCCATGCCTCTTGCTTTGTGATTTCAGGCTTTCTGGGTCCTGTTACGGGGTCAGTTGTGTCTCCCCCAAACCATATACTGAAACCCTAATCATGGATCTCCCAGAACGCAACTGTATTTCGAAGCAGGGTCGTTACACGTTGCAGATGTAAGATGGGACCACACTGGATTAGGATGAGTCGCTCATCGAGTATGACTGGCGTCCTTGGACAAAGAGCAGAAGAGACACAGTCACGCAGTGGGACAAGGCCACGCGAAGCTATAGGCTGGAGCGGGGCGCCTATAAACCAGGGGGCACGGAGGACTGCCTGCCGGCCACCAGAAGCTGGGAGAGGCAGGAAGGATATGCCTACAGGTGTCCGCGTAGAGCCGTGCCAACACCTTCATTTTGGGCTTCCACCTTCTAGGACTGTGGGCCCAGAAATTTCTGTGGTTTTAAGTCATCCAGTTTGTGCATTCCCGAGGACACTACTTCAGGCTCAGTGTGGGCAACCACGTGTCCTCTTGGTCAGAAAGGAGCGAGCCCTCCCACCATGGCCGCTGCTGACGTCCCCCTCCAAGTGCCTGCTCACCCACCCCATCTATGTGTAACCCCACCCCCTCCTTTAGACCGTGGCTCAAATGCCACCACTAGAGAGAGATGCTCTTCTTGATCCTGCAAAAGACCACAGAGGAGTAACAGACGGTGAAATCAGATGCTGCTACCCGCCCTCCTCCCCCCCCCCCAAATGTCTGTTGTTTTCTATTTAGCATAATTCAAGCGGGTGAAAAGTAGCCTCCTGGACTTCATCTCTCTTGTGCTGGGAGGCTGACCCAGTAGGAAGACAGAGTGGGGTGGGGGTGGGAAGACAATGCCTCATGGAACGCTTTCAGGTCAGAGGTTGATTTTCAGGATGCCAGGTGTTAACATTAAGTTGGAATACAAAAGAAAAGGAGAATTCCATTGTTGTAAGAGGTTATGGAGAGGACAGGACCTCTGGTGACGAGGGCTGGCCTGAGGCTCTTGTCCCCATCCTGACCAGCCCAAGCGCCTTTAAGGATACAACCTTGAGAGAGTGAGGTGCAGTTGAGACCATCTGGAGGGTACAAGGAACTGGATCTCTTTAAGGCCTCTCTGTAAACGTTTAGGATTCTGGAGGGAAGGGGGGGGATGGAGTTCTATGCAAGGGAGGACAAGCCTCCCATGTAAGTTGCCTTGTTTATTACACCTGCCCCCTCACATCCCAAGGGGCTTGCCGGTTTCTTCAGTCTCTCCTTGCCAGTCCACGTGCAGGGTGTCACTTTCAAATTTCACCTTTTAGCACTCCCAGAACCCCTGGGGGGGGGGGGACTTGAAATAACACAAGTTAAAACTTAAATGTATCTGATAAAGCTCCTGGTGTCTGGTTGATCAGGTTAGAGGACCCCCTTCGCCCTGACTCAAGTCTGCATCTTGACATCTTTATTGGATCAGCTAGATGGCCATTCCCTCCAAAAGACTTCTCCAAGGGTGAGTGTGGAGTATTCTCTTTCACCTTCGAATTCCCCCATGGTGTATTGCGTACATATCTTAGAGCAGGCTTTGCTTGCTACCTGCATTACAGATCTGCATTCCACAGCACAGCTGTTTACGGGGTGTGTACGTGTGCCAGGCCTCGGGGACAGCTTCCTAAGCAGGAGGGATACGGCGCCTCATTTCAAGGGAGCCCACAGTTTTGTGGAATATGTGCATTTTTATATTGAAATATGTTCTAAACGTATTTGTGGGAAGAGTTCTAGATCACTATTAACTTAGTCAGTCTGGGGCAGGTGCGTTAGATAGACCGCCACAGACCGTTGGTTGGCCTCATGGGGGTCAAATCCCAGGCATCTGCACTGGTGTCCTGCCTCCCAGAAGGATGTGCACTTGGGGTTAAATGCTCTGCAGTCGCCATCTTGAAATGTTCATAACTTTGAACAATTACGTTGATTCCTGCATTTATGGCTCCTGCGCTATCCTGCCTCCTGCCACTTTCCCAGGAAGGGTGCTTGCCTACCCCCTCCCTCACTCCATGGAGCCCTGGGTCTTGACCAGGCTCCTCCCCACCCCATCCTGCATTTAGTGCCACTCTCCCATTGGGTGGCCTCTGGGTAATGTGGGACGAGGAGGCCTGGAATCTGATGTCACCCTCAGTCGGCCTGGTAGGAGCCTGGGCAGGCACGCAAGGAGTATTGAGGATGGGCACGCTCATCGGGTGGTGTTTTAGGGCAGGGCCTAGCGGGGACTGTCCCTGCCCCAGGCTGCCCTTGCCGTGATACATTCCACAGGTGACCTGACCCTCGTGGGCTCTCACCACCTCTGATCCGAGCTACAAGTGCTTCCCGGCTTGGAGACTGAAGCCCCTTGAGAATCTTCTATCTACTGTGCACCGGGGGCGGTGGCCTGTGGGAAAGGGGGAACCCTACTGGGGGGCACAGTGCATTGGCCCAGTGGAGGGCAGGGGATGAGAGCCCCTAGGGCTGCGCTGAGCCACGTGCCCTTGCCAAGGACTCTATTCCCATGCCCGAGGGAGCAAGGCATTAAATAGGAAATAAAACCCGCCATGACTGGTTGAGAGGCACTGAGAAACAAAGGGAAAAGTTTCATATTTTAGGATCCTTAATAGCGCTTCTTTCCCTTTTGAAAAAAGGCACTCCCCGTTTTCATTTTGCACGGATCCCAGCCCCGGCAGTAGCCACGCCATGAGTTTTTACAGTGACCACACATGCTAAGGCTCTGCCGTGGGATCTTCACAACCATTGGACTTAGGAACCTTGAGAAATTTTCATTCTGCACGCGACAATAAGGAGGCACGAGCCGCGCCTCCGGGACGTGGCCAGATCGTGCTCTGAGGGCTGACCCTGGTGCCCGAGCGCCTGACCAGGAAGGCGGAGAGGAGCCTGGCACAGGACTGGTGTGCAGTTCGCATTTGGTGCATTGAACGAAGGGGTCGAGGAGCTGGATGTGGGAACAGAAATCACGCCACCCCCTGCCCTCCCGGACTGCATTCGGGGGAGCCCAGGGAGCGAGCACCCCACGCAGGCAAAGCCGGAGGACACCCGGGTGTGGGGTAGGGCAGCGCGGGGCCTGCGGTCCTGAGTGGGCGGCGGCACGTGACCACCCGCAGCTGCAGAGCAATGGCGAGCGCGCAGCATCGCTGGCTCGGCTGGCCCTTCCTCCCACGCAGGGCCTGGCCATCTTGTGCCCAACTCTGGTAAAGCACCATTTTGTTTCTGCCTCACCATTCGCTTTTGCTGTTATTTTGCGAGCTGTCGTAGGTGTGCTTATTCCCCCCTTTGCATATGGAGGGGACCATGGGGCCCACTCGTTTCCCATGAGCCCGCCCTCCTGCACCCCAGACGCTTCTCCTCCTCAGGCTCCACCGCCCTGTCTCTGAGCCTTCTACCTTGGATCCTAAATTGGGGTGCATTCCAGCTTTTTTTTTTTTTTTTTGGCAAAGTGATAACCTATAGATGCATGCCCCCTTGTAAGGCTTTAATTTTAATATTATGATGACTTCAAGAACCATACAGAACATTCAGGAAATACTGATCATACTGGCTTTCCCCAGTAATGTGGACGGGGTTGTGTGTTTGGAATTGCTCAGATTCTCAGCAATTTTAATCAGGTTTTTTTTTTTTTCCTTTTTTTTTGCACCATTCAGAGAGCAAAATTAGAATTGCCTGTGTTTGTGTTCTACAGTGTATTTGAGATAATTAAAAATTAGCCCGTGAAACCACAGAGATCTTTACAGGAGCAGGAAGGATTTGCTGTCAGCCTTCCCCCCCCCCCCCCCGCCCCAGGCAAACGAACTGGACTTTTAGGAGAGTAAATACGAAATCTGAATCCGGCTGCACATCTGATTAAACCTGTAACATTTCATGGTCACCTCCGCTTAGCTGGCAGGCCTCCGGAAAAGTCACCCCCGGCCGTAGCTGATTAGCAACCTGCAAGAAAATAACTAAAAATAATCGGCCGTTGAAATGATTATTTAAGCCTCTTAAGAAATGCGTCCCGATGACTGTGCGTGACTGTGTGGTGGCGGCGCGCTCGTCGGTCCTGCCTCCAGTCCGGCTCCACTTCTCCGCTGCTGCTTTAAGACTGCAGAGCGCCCCAGCGGCCAGAGGCAGGGGAGGGGGGTCCCCGCTCGCCTCCGCGCCCGCTCGCTCGCTCCGCGCCCGCCCGCCCGCCTCCCAGGCAGGGAAGGTTAGCGAGGGCTCACTGCGATTCGGGCCGCGGGAGAGGAAAGATGAGCCTGCCCGCCCGCCTGCTGCCTGGATGTGGAGGCTGAGGGCCGGCGCACGGGGAGGCCGCTTGCTGCGCAGTCGGGGCGCCGGGTGCCCGGGATGAGCTCACGCCCGCGTCTGCGGCTCCGTCCACCTGCCGACCTGCCGGCGGCCCGCTGAGCTGACGGCGCACCTGGGCTGCAGCCCCGCCGGCCCGCTCTGGCCGCAGCGTTGGGCGCGGCGCCCGGGAGCAGGTGTGCAGGAGCGCAGCGCGCGGCGAGCGCAGCCCTCGCCCCGGAGCCCGGCCGCGCCGCGTGCCCGGGCGGCTCGGCAGCAGCGGCGGCGGCGGCGGCGGCGGCGGGCGGGCGGCGGCCCCCGGGCAGGTGGCGAGCGAGCGGAGCCGGGCGGAGCGCGGGGGGCGAGGCCGGCGCGTCGCTCGCGGGAGGCCGGGGAGCAGCAGGGGCATGTGGATACTGGCTCTCTCCTTGTTCCAGAGCTTCGCGAATGGTGAGCCTTTCGGTTTGTGGTCAATTTCATTGCTTGTCTTGACCGGAGTGTGGGGGGCATTGGATGCATGGGGGAAGTCTTTCCCTCCTTCTCTCCCCCCCCCCATCTGTGCTTAAAACTGGCATGCGTTTCTTTCTTTCTTTCTTTCTTTCTTTTTTTTTTTAATATTATTTTTATTTCTTTTGGGAGGAGAGGAGGCAATGTCGAGAGGCCGGCGGTGGGGGGGAAATTGCTCTGTAATCATCTAAAGGAGCTTACCTAGCAAAGTGACAGCTCCGAGCTAACTCCGGTACTAGATAGCTACCTCATTCAGAATAAACCAGGTTTGGCAAGAGAAGGAGAGACGGGAAGATCGCCACTTTGACACATAACAACCTCCGAGGGACATGACATTCCAAGTGTGGGCAGGTGGAGGGTCAATTAAGAACGTTTGGCTTCACATTCAAAGCTTTTTGAGCTTTTAAAACATGTGCTTTAAATCTGCTACAATTCATCTCGGCAGCAGTGAAGCCTTTAAGAAAGATCTGTCCTTGCCCCCCCCCCACCCCCTTGGTACTACATTTTCCCCACAGTCATTTATGTAAAATTATGCACTCATAAGCATTACATCATCTGAGATGTTGACAAATTTTTGAGAACACCTGTACAGTTGTACAAATGACATCAGTGGATATTGTAAAGAGCATTCCTTTCCTCGAGCCCATCAATATTACCTCTTGAAATGCTTTCTTCCTGGGGATTCGAAAAGCTATTGCTCCTGCCTGAGTCAGACCTAATTAGTAAGTGTGCCTGCACCTTAGTTTGCCTGTCACTGTGTAAATATGAACTTACGTGTATGAATGGCTTCCTCTCATTTGGGAACTAGGGGAAATTGTCCTCATTTGGTATTGCCTGGGAGTAGCTACAGCTTAAATTCCCATTTCAAATTTAGGATCACAAAGCTGCATCAAATGTATGACTTGCTGACAGTGAAAATTAAACCATTAAGCAGAATCCCCTACCCAGGAGGGGGGGGGGGAGAGAGGAGAGTAGGGGTGGGGGTGGGGGTAGGAAGGAAGAAATCTCGCCCTTGTTAGAAAATACCAGAAGCCAAGGGGAGGCTCTCAGATTTTCTTGGAAGAGGCACAGGGGAGCTCTGAGGGTTAGCTGCATCGGGGTGCATTTTCTGTGCTATCTAGATAGTATCTAAATCATCACACTGACAGGCCAGAGGAAACATACAAACTTTGTAAAATTAAAAAAAAAAAAAGGTGACTGAGAACAGGTAGAGAAGAAGGAACTCCTGAAATTAACATGGAAATGACGCTTTGCTCTCTAATATAACCGACAGCAAAGTGTGCACAACTTTCATTTGGAGGTTTCCCAGCAGGAGAGAATTGCAACAAGTTCTGACATGACCCCGACTTTCCCAGAGGGCACTCTACCTCTTCTGCAGCCTCATGGGAATTTACCTTGGGGGAGAGATCTGCTGTAGCTAATGTGTGCTGATGCATCAGGGAAGTCAGCCCTTTATGCTGCTCTGCTAATGTGAACCAGGAGAAGCCGTAGAAATGCTCACATACACATGAGTCCCTGGGCCTCGGAGCCTTGACGGCCTGCCTCACCTGTCAGGGCGTACCTCTCTGGACTCCTAAGACAGGCTGGGATCATAGAGGGAAATGAAATTTCCATCCTGTTGGGGAGTACGTGTTTCAGGAAGACAGAAGACTTTGTGCTGCTGAGTGTCAATCAGTACCTGCTTCACAGTCTTTACAGTTAGAGGTGACAGAAATAGTGTGGAAGAATTTCTGGTACAGTCTCTGATGCAGGGATGCTGTAAACGCGTGTGACTTTAAAAAAAAATCAATTTCCATACTAAAATGATCATAAGAGAATCACAGATAGTGAGACAATCGTGTAAAACCTCAAACATTCTACAAGGAAAATATACGCGAAGACATGTATGTGCATCTTGAGCCTTATCTTCTTACACCTTTTTCAAGACCTTTAGAGTTGATTGGGAATCACCTTATTGGCGCTGTAATGGACGCAGGTAGATTTCACAGTATAAGGATGTGCATGCAAGTGAATATTGGACGTGGCAGTGTTACGTGGTCTGATACTATCTATCTGTGGACCTCTCTTCTATAAAAATGTCCCTCTCTTTTTATGACCAAGCATTAAAAAAAAAAAAAAAAAAAAAGGCCTGACTGTAGAGCTCTGGAGCTCTGGGCTCTTTCATTCAGGGGGGAGGGAGGGAATTAGCTTTAAAGAGTTTCTCAATGAATGATGTTCAATGGGTAGTTTGCAAAAAGGATCATAAGGTATATGGTCATGTGAAAATAGAGTAAGAGTCCAAATTGGAATGCTGCCTGTTCCTGGGGCCACATTGCAAAAATGTGGAATTAAATGGTTCCCACCCATGTATCTGAATGAGACTTTGAAAAAAAAATTTTAAAGAAAAAAATTTTTTTTTCAACAACTATCCTAGTTTGCTCTACCTTGATTCTGAAAAATTCCTGAATGTGTGTGATAAAAGACCTATGCATTCTAATTCCTAAGCCCATTCCCGCTAGGCCTCAAACAGCAAAATGTCTGACATGATTTAAACAAATCTATTTGCCAAGGATGATGCAGTGTGATATTCTGGGGTGCTCACAACCTAAGGACCCCACAGTGCATTTTAACAGTATAGACAACAGTGTTTTTCCCGCTGATGTAACGGGGTGCACATGTATTTCTTAGCGCTGGGCCAGCTGCAGACAGTAGTTTGGGTGAAAAAGAGGAGGGAGCGAGCAGCCCCTTCATGGGTTAAACGCTTGAATGAATTACCTCACCTGATCAGGTGCTGTCATCATGCTTAAAGCAGTCAACTTGCTCTGCAACGTTCTGGAAATACTCACTGGAGACCTTCTGTTACAGTGCGAGGAAACGAATGGGGTCCGTATATGTGCAGACACACGTCCACACGCAGGTCCCTGGATGTCTCCTCAGGACAGGATCATACTGCATTGTGTCTGGCCACAATTTCTCTTGGTTTTAACCCCACGGAGCACATTCTAGTGTAAGATTCTTGTTAGAAGCAGGAGCAGGGCTCTGGATAAGCTGAATAAGGAACGGTAAGCGTATTGATTGCATATGATACATTTTTTGCCAGTATGTTTGCGTCTCTTTTTCTGTACACACGTGTCCCTGACCTCTTTTCCTGAGCCATGGGACCTCGACCTTTGCCGCGTGCGGCGTGGCTGTTTTCACAGAGCTCGCGGAGATTAGAGGAGGTGGGTGCTGGGAGAGAGACAGGTGCTCATCAGAACGAAAGTAGGGTGCCCACCCCTTCCGGGCATCGCTGACTCGTCGCGACAGGATATTACGTACTGTAAACTGGGCATTTTATTTAAATTTAGGAGCAGGTCTTTGTGAGTACAAATGCACCCCGAGACCTTTTAAAATGACTTTTATTTTATTGATGTAAAGACACGTAAGTAAACAGTGTCGTTAGGTGAATAATTGCAGGGCCTCCTGCCCTCCTCTCCTCCCCCTGTTTTTAGGAAGCCGAATCAAGTCCTATCTCAGAATTTCAGAGCTCCTCTAAAATTTCTAGGTCTCTTAAGCAGTGTGCCCCTGCCAGATGCCCTCTGTAGGAAAACAAAATGCCAGGCAGACCTTTAATAAATGCCAGCCCATCCTTCTCCCCTTCTTGACTCTCCTGGATGCCACTTTGGTGAGACCGCAGTTCGCTGCTGCCAGGGGGGAATCAGGGGCCCACTGGGCAGAAAAGGGTACCACAGACATCGGTGCTGGTAGGGGAAATAATGTTGACCCCCCCCCAATCCCTAATTCCTGGGCCCCCATGTCGCTATCAGAGTGTTCTGTCGTTGAGATGCAGTGAGGATTTCCTGAAGAGACTCAATGCAATGTGCATTGAAACTCGGATGTAAAAGGGGCTGAGAGAGAGAGAGAGAGAGAGAGAGAGAGAGAAGGTCATTTTAAAAGGAGAGACCTATGAACACAGCAGGAGACTAGAAATTTATGTCTGACAAATTAAAGAATGGATTTCTCAGTGGATGCATTTACCAAATCGATGGCTTCCGAAACTCACAGAATTAGCCGAATTCTCGGGGTGAGATTATGAATGCACCTCCTCACTAATGCGGAGACCGTGAAAACGAGACATGTAGCAGCAGGTTAGGCAGGGCAGCCCGCGGCGTTTGCGTGGCGTGGGGCGCGGGGCGCACCGGGCAGAGCCCGCAGGGCCCTGGGCGTTTCTCGCGCAGACCCGCCGCGTCCGGGCACGTTCTTGGCGGCCGTGCACGCCGGCTCCCGGCTCCCTCGGCGGGCCCGGGAGGTAGAGAGGTGGTGGTACCTGCATGTCAATTGTGTCCCTGCCACAGGACACTAGTGGGCGGCAAACCTCGCAAGACTGCAGCAGCCGGCCCTCTCCGGCGGAGCAGGCAAAACGGCCGCCTCCGGGGAAGCGGGGCCGGGTGCGTGGCGATCGGAGGCCCCGCTCCCCGCGATTTCTCCAGTCCCAGTGCCCGGACTCGCCCGGGAGCAGTGCGCAGGCCGTGGCAGGCAGGCGGCGTCCGGCCGTGTCTGTTGCCCATTTTACAAAGGACGACCGCATTCGTTCGCGGCGCTCTCCGGAAACCCAGAAGGTGCCGGGGAAGGAAGGTGCATTTGCATAGTCCCTTCCAAACTGGCTGGGGGTGGGGGGGGGGGTGGGGGGGAGCTCGGCCCTGGCGTGTGTGCGTCTCCTCCTGGAGGTGGCGGCTCCAGGAGCAGCCCCGCGCCTGATTGGCTGACCTTCCAATGTCATTCCAGGAGGCCCTGCTCGCTTCTCCTCCTGCTGCTGGTGACAGGGGTGATGCTGCCGCTCCCGCTCCTCTGCAGTCCGGCTGTCTCACTGCCCTGCTGCTCCGGGCTCCGCGCCCCCTCCTCGCTCCCCCCCCCGCCCCCGCAAATTGAGCAGCACCTGTTCGCCTGCACCAGGATTAACTCTTCACCTCCCAGACAGACGGGCACAGAAACGCCCCGCGTGTCTCCCACTCCCACCCCCACCTTTGTGTTTTAGTGTTTTGCAAATAGAAAATTCAGAGTTGTATTTCCCTCCCCGAGTTTCTGGGTTAAGATAAGACAGTGGGAATGGAAGATTCTAGCAGCCCCACGGTGTACCCAGCTCTGGGTGCCGCCCACAGGGTGCCTTCTGCAGCGGACACCTTCCACGAAGGTGGTAGGAGGGAAGTGCGGTGGGGCAGGTAGATGACGGTTTCCGGTTCGGAGGTTAGACAGCGCTTCTGGCCAGGATGCTGGGCAGGGCTGGATTCAGAGACCCTCCCCCAGGTCAGGTCCCAACATTTTCCATAGAACCTCGGACATTCCCTCCACCGTCTAGGGCAGTAGGTAACTTTATTTCTTTGCTGCTTTCCTGGCTGGTGGCAGTGTCCTCTCTAGAAAGTAAGGCCCCCACAGGAGAGACTCATGCAGTGCTCCTGTGTGTCCTGAGACACCCTGGGCCCAACGTGTGCACAGAGTAGGTGGAAATAGACGTTGGGCAACTGAAAGAAGGCCCAGAGGATGGACAGAGCCCTGCTCCCCTCCTCTGCTCCCTATCCTCCCTTCAGCTCTCCACCCTCCTCTCCTGTCCCCACCTCACCCTTCCTTTGCTCCTTCTGGGCCCCAGTCTCTAAAGCACGGTGAGAAAGGTACCCAAGTATCCTTGTGGATTCCTTGGCTCCTATCTCGTTCAGACACACGGACCTGATGGCCGAAGAAGTGTTCATTTGCTAGAAATGCTTCTGGGGCATCTTGTTCTCTTTACCAAAATGGATTCACCCTTGGAGTACGAGGTGGGACTCCATCACGGGGTCCTTTTGGTGATCCCGCTGTTTGAGGCGCTCTTCCTGATGCAGATTGGGTCAGATGTCACAGAAAGGAAGGTCACACACGCACGGGGCCCCCTTGTTCTCCAGCGGATGGTGCTAAGTGCACGATTCTGAAATCTCGCGGGGGGGTTTACTGCCCTGTCGCATCCTGAAAGCTGGTCAGAAACCTCAAATCCACCTGGAAATTTCCACTGGGATTCTCGGGAATTCATTTCTTCATCAAAGGGCCACCCAAGACATCAAAGCAAAGCTCAGCGT
Organism: Cryptoprocta ferox; assembly: GCA_028646485.1. Classification (NCBI taxonomy): domain Eukaryota; kingdom Metazoa; phylum Chordata; class Mammalia; order Carnivora; family Eupleridae; genus Cryptoprocta; species Cryptoprocta ferox. Next base: position 4,577,611 of record CM053573.1, read on the forward strand.
CTTAGGCCTTCATTGACTTAAAAAAATCACATTATTATTTTCTTAAGTATCCTATTGATTTAGGAGATTCTCAGCGTTCTCTTTTTTTTCTTCTCATTTTCCAGCACTTGGTTCCTTCATCAAAGTAGCATGAAAGGGATACGTTTTATTCATTATTGAAATTTCAACTTCTGTTCAAACAGAAGAATCACGCTGGGTGTGATCACGTACAATATTTACTCTCGTTTGATATTGGGAGATCTGTATTTGTTCTGTGTTGATCAGTAATTACAGTATTTAAAAAGAATCATTCAAGTGGATGAATTTTTGGTCTTTAAGCCCCCCCCCCCGGGTTATGTAAATGTATATCCTAGGTCAGCAGAGAAGAGAGAAATGGGGTTGACAAGACATTTGTCGGGATGGGAGGAAGGAAGGGACTCCTGCGCTTCGAGGCAGAATGACAGAGATTCATAAATCTTGCCCGCATCCCTATTTAAGTTATTTTTACGCAGACAACAGTGAGTAAGATTTAAGAGTGAGCAAGCAGTCCTATTTATAGAAAGCCGTTTTTAAATGCAGCGGTTGAGACAGTGAAAGGAAGCTCTGAAAACGTGAGAGAGATCACCTCCACCTCCCTCCCGAATGCAGGCTTCCTCTAACTTCCCAGCAAGGCGCAGGATTTTGGGAGGGGACAAAAAAGGGCACACCAACCCTTGCTGAAGTACTGAGAAATCGCTTTGGATGCTGCAGAATGTTCTAGAAATGCTCTCAGACCGTGTGTGTGATTTCGGGGGTGGGGCGGGAGCCAGTGTATGTATTGTTTGGAAACTGGACTTGGGGAGGTCTGGGGGGCGTACGGGGAGGGTGCGAAGTGGGCTGCGTGGCCACAGATACCCCTTGGGCGGTGCGCGTCGCCCCTCCTGCAGACGGTGAACAGCAGAAAGTGAGAGGGTTGGGTCTGCATGTGTGTTTGTAGCAGAGCAGTTAGTGAGAGAAAGATTCAGATTTAGGATCTTGTGATTATCACAGGTTCGTCCGCGGTACTAAGTTCTGGGCATTTAAATTGTGCTGCGCGCTCCTCCGAATGGTCAGCTTAAATGGCAGGCCTCGTCCGCTCCAGCTGATTGACTGACATAAATGTCACCGGACAAAGAAGAAGAGCACACCTGCCCTTAAAAATGAAGTAGTCTTGGGGCGCCTGGGTGGCTCAGTCAGTTAGGCATGTGACTTGGGCTCAGGTCATGATCTTGCAGTTCGTGAGTTCGAGCCCCGCGTCGGGCTCTGTGCTGACAGCTTAGAGCCTGGAGCCTGCTTGGGATTCTGCATCTTCCTGTCTCTCTGTCCCCCCCCCCCAAATAAATAAACATTAAAAAATATTTAAAGGGGCACGTGGGTGGATCAGTCGAATTAAGAGTTCCACTTCGGCTCAGGTCATGATCTCGCAGTTCGAGAGTTCGAGCCCCACGTCGGGCTCTGTGCTGCTTCAGATTCTGTGTCTCCCTCTCTCTCTGCCCCATCCCCTCCTTGCGCGCTCTCTCTCTCTCTCTCAAAAATAAATGAGCATTAAAAAATTAAAAAATATGTATTTTAAAAAAACGAAATAGTCTTCCTTCTTAGGACTGCACCTGTTTCTTGTAACATTTTGGTTTTTCTAGTCCCAAGTGGGTCTTCTCTTCTGTTAGGACTAGAACTCTTTTTTTTTGTTTTTTAATAAAAAGTCTTTATTTTACTTTTTAAAACCTTTATTTATTTCAATTCAAGGTAGTTCATATACAGTGTAGTATTGGCTTCAGGAGTAAACCCAGTGATTCATCACTTCCATACACCCAGTGCTCATCCCAACAAGAGCCCTCCTTAGGGGGAGAACTCTTAAATTTGTATGGAAACTGCTGGCTTACAGGTCGGAAATCTGAACAAAAGCCACGTCCTGACCTACACTGCAGCATGATGCTGTGAAAAGTGTTTGCCTTTTATCTTGTGAAGAAGTCTCTGTAAAATGGGTCATTTTGTAGCCAGCCTCTCCAGGCTGTATAATGGGCATATTTGCCAAGGTGATAGAAAGAGATTCTAGCTCGGGCTGCCTGGGTGGCTCAGTCGGTTAAGCGTCTGACTTCAGCTCAGGTCATGATCTCACGGTTTGTGGGTTTGAGCCCTGCGTCGGGCTCTGTGCTGATCGCTCAGAGCCTGGAGCCTGTCTTTGGATTCTGTGTCTCCCTCTCCTCTCTCTGCCCCTCCCCTGCTCACGCTGTCTCTCTCTCTCAAAAATAAATTAAAACATTAAAAATATTTTTTTAAAAAAGAGATTCTAGCTCTTCAATTACCAATTTTGATTGATGTGAGCTTTGCCTCTTTTATTACTGAAATGAGGAATCAGGAAATGGCTTTAAGCTTTGTTTTGCACAGAATTTAAGCAACTCTTCTTGGCGTCCGCTGTGCACAAATACGATGAAAGTTTATAATCTTTTCTCCTATGTTACGCAAATTCTCAAATTATTGGATACTTCTGCAGAACTACAGTGGCAATAAGACTCCCAGGGACGATCCTGATGACCTCAGGGTCCCCGGTGCCCTCTGTGTCCTCAGGAGACCTCGATGAGGGTCGTGGTAAGCTGAGACTAGAGCCTCCGGTAGGCAGGATGCTCACCGAGGAGCTAGGTAGGCTGTGTGAAGTGGTTGATGTCAGTGGGAGACCCTCACCTTTCATTCCTTTCATTCCTTTTTCTAACATTGAGTCAAGCGCTGATGTTCCTCATGAAACTTCCGTTCGCTGCATGAACGTCAGGGTGATGGGAAGATTTCGGAGATTATGTCCTAAGACAGAAGCAAAGTACGAAGATAATTAGAGCCACCACACTCCTATGTGCTTTTCAATTTTATTCCTCTTTTTTTTCCTACATAAAGGACCTGAGTTATGGTGTGGAAACTTCTGAGTAAACATGTTTTCTCATTAGAGAAACCCGAGATTCATTTCTTCTCTCCACTGTGGCCTGATTTGATCTTGGGTTCCCATGGGACCCCCAACCCCCCAGATCCCAGCCTGCTTCATTACAGTGTTTATTTCTCAATATTCTCTGTAGAGCATTTTTAATATCTTGATTTGTAGCTGCCGGGGCAGAAATAACAATGCTTTGTAATATTACGTGTGAGACTTAGCGGTGAGCTAAAGACCCCCAACCACAACGGCAATCAGCTCTAGCAGCCGATTGGGCAACTTGACCGAGAGAGGGCACCAGGGTTATTTTGTCACCCACGTTGGACCTTGCCATTGCTGTGCCTGCAAAGGGCAGCCATTCGCTGATCTGATGGCCAGTGGACAAGAAATGCGTAAAAAAAACCCATGAGATGCTCTCTAAGAAAAAGAATCATTCTTGCATAAATTGTTCAAGTTGCTACAACCTAAGTTAGCAGTTCCTGTCTGGTACCTTGACATGAGAGCTGAAAGCAAGCGGGGATGGTTCATTACCAGATGTGTGCATGCGTATTATGATTCACCAGAATCAATACCTCTTAAGTCTCCGGTGGCTACTGTTTCACAATAGACTTGATGGATATTTATGTAGAAAACCGGGGAGAAAAATTTTGACCTACACATGATGTTAGTATGTGTGTTGGCTAATTACTTTGATCAGTGGTTCCTCTGTGTCTTGTTCATCTCACATCACCAGCCACAACTGCCCACCTTGTTATTAATGGTCACAAGAGACCCCTCATTCTCCATCTTGCCCCGTCGCTGATGAGTGGAATGGGAGATTCTTCTTTAGGCTTCTGTGGCATCAGGTGCTGACAGGCAATGGGAGTAAAGGTTAGGGGAAGACCAAGGATGTGGAGAAAGGGCTGCAGCAGGCCCCATGTGAAGATAAGAGGAGTAGACGGGAGGAAGGAGGATGTAGGCTGCCTCCAGGCCACAGTCTGTTGAAACCTTGGGTCTTGTTCTAATTAACATGTCTGGACCTCCTCAGCTAAGGATCAAGGCCACCGGTTCTCCATGCCCGTGTGGGCTTGTCATGGAGGAAGGAGTTACGGAAATTTCCTGGAGAGTTTTTCCCCTTACGAGTCTTGTACTGGAGATTCTAAGGCCGGTACCGTTTTGGGACTGGGCTATAATTGGAAAAGTTTCTCAGGTCTCCTTCCAGTGGATACCTTTGCCATCTCTTCCCCACCCCCATAGCCCCCCAACTTTGTACAGAAGCTTCAGCTAATAGTTGGTAGCATCTCCCCACTCCGACCACCAGAGAATCTGGTTCTCCAGCCCTGGAGAAGGCATGATTCGGTAAACTGCTTTAGTTTTCTGAGCCACGTGGCCCATAATCCTCCTTTGGAAAAACACCTCCTTGGCAAGGGGCTTCCCGGCCCCTGTTGGACAGAGGGCCAGACACTAGCTAAAAAGCCAACCCAATGAAATTTCAAGAGGACCTCAATTCTTGGGGAACTCTGTATTGAGTGGTGATTTATTGGGGGGTGTGTACATGTGTGGGGTCCTTTAGTCATTGACTGCATATGGTAATACGGATTTGGGCAGGCTTAAGGAGAGTTGTCAGTAAAAACTGGTCACTGGGAAGTGCCCACATACGGAGGGTTGTCATCCCACCAGGGACACTTGTAATTTGGATTCTAGTAGCTGGAGAATCATTTGTGTGTGTATCTAATATCTATCAGCATCTGAATGTGGATATGTGTGCATATAGATGCAGGGCCATTTTTTCTGATTGTCTGAGTTTACTGGCTGTTCAGCTTCATTGCTAGGCACGTGCTTTGCTCATGGACTTGGTTCCATTGTGTTTTCTCGCACCGACCCCTTCCGTGCAATTGGAGTCCTCACAGAGAAGCCTTTGGAGCCTAAATGTAGCCCCCTGGCTGCAAGCAAGAGGCCGATAGTGCAAGACCGATTGGGTTCCTGTATTGAGCAATTTTGGGAGATGAGCGAGAGCAGATCGAGACCAGACAGGAAAATGGATCTGTTGGCAGCATGAGGTTTTATTTTGGTGCCAAACTGGGAACATTACATGCGCCTTCATTCAAATATCACTGCCCAGGCTCCTGCCAAAGCCAGATGTAGATGACTTGGGGATTGTCTGTGCTTTGGGTTTTCTTGGTCTCTGCGTCCTCATCTCAGACAAATGACCCCAAATTGACTGTATTTATCGCACGAAGCACGTGCCGTCATGCTAAATGGTCATAAAAAGCGAAAATGGCGTAGAAGGACACACATGCACTTTTAGACCTTGTCATGATAAAATCGAGGACAATTACTGGTGGTTGAAGAACCCTTTCGAAACACCGTGTCCTTGATTTTTGCACTAAAATAGACTTGAATGTGTGCCGGAGAGAGGCCTAAATTCAGAGCCTTAAAAAAATCCCCTTTTGTGTCCTGAGATCTTATTTTAGATAATATTAAAAATAACTCTCCCTCCTAGGCATCTTAAACAAGTTTGATGTTCTAATGCTTTGGCGATTTTATTGTGATTCACTACAGAGATGATCTTCCAGAGCGGCCGTTTTGATACTTTGCCTTAGAAGAAAACGGTATGAAAGACCTAGCAGGCGAAAGGAATGCGATTTCTGCTTACTCAGAACTACACGAATTAGGGGAGACCCCGTCTCTCGGCAACAATAGGTTCCTACTCCGCCGTTCCTTTAAAAGGGGGGCATTGTGTTAGGAAGTCACAGGCTCTGCCAGGAGAGTTCTGGAAGGAGGAATCAGTCTAAAATAGCTCCTAGGCCCTCTCTGATCTGGAGATTTCACAACCTGCGCAGTTTGTACAGACTGTTCTCTTTAAAATCTCATAGTGGCGTAGGTCACTCTTTTTTGATCTCTGCCCCCCCCCCCAAGAAAGGGCATAAATAATTCCATCATCAAGTTTAATGACCTGCGGGAGACTCACGAGTCATTGCAAGTGGTGAAACACTTTCCTTAGGAAAAATACGAACGAGAGGTCGTGTGACTCAGATTTATTATGAGAATAAATCACCTTAACCCATAGAAAATATTTATTGCACTCAGTAGTAAGTGTTGAGTGTTTTTTTTTCCCCCTTAGGTTCCTAGCATCTGCATCTCCGTAAGCACGAGCATCATTAGGGCCGGGCTGTCTAGTGGCCCAGCCGCTTGCGGCAGTGCAGGGATTTGCAGGGAATGGAGAGGCTTTCAGCCTTTAGTGTCTTGTCATTATTTTCACCCTCCTCTCTCCCTCCTTGGTAACTGGAGCAGATATCAGAAGTTACGTGCACACCACGGGAGTGTGGGAAGAGCACTGTATTAACCCAGGGTCTGAGGCCTTTGCTGGCTGTACAGATTTCATAGGGGGTTTGCTGTCCCATGGACAGGGGTGGGAGTACCTGCTATGATCCCTCAGCTGAAGTCTGGAAGCAAGGACAGTGTCCTTTCAGCCTGTGGGTGACCCACTCAGGGGACCCCGCGGAAGTCTAGAGATCATTGAGTGGGTGGAGGCTGGTATTTAAATATTTTTCTAACGTGTACAGGTATAGGCGTTATGAGTTATTGTAAAACTCTAAATGGAGCCATGAGATACAATTAAACTCTGTGGTGCTATTATTGTAGGCTCATTATTTTTGGCATATGGATATAAAAGATCCCCCCCACTTTTATGGTATGATCATTTTATTTATTTTTTTAAAATTTTTTTACATTTATTTATTTTTGAGAGAGAGAGAGGGAGAGAGACAGAGCATGAGTGGGGGAGGGGCACAGAGAGAGAGGGAGACACAGAATCCGAAGCAGGCTCCAGGCTCTGAGCTGTCAGCACAGAGCCTGACGCGGGGCTCGAACACACAAGCTGCGAGATCATGACCTGAGCTGAAGTTGGATGCTCAACCGCCTGAGCCGCCCAGGCGCCCCGATACGATCGTTTTAAAAAGAGGTAGGATCTTGACACATTGTGTTCTCCAGTCAGATCAGTGGTTCTAGCCAGGGGCGATTTCACCTCCCAGGTGACACTGGGCAACATCTGGAAACATCTGCCAGTGTCACAGTTCTTGTGGGGGAGGGGAGGCCACTGGCAGCTGGAGGGTGCAGGCTCGGGATGTCGCTCGACTCCCTGGAACGTGCAGGACAGTCCCCCCCCCCCCCACAACAAAGAATTATCCCTTCCGAAATGTCAGTGGTGCGGAGGTTGAGAAACCCTAGGTTGAAGGGTGTAGAGCCGAGTGACCGTGAGAGGCTATGAGTTTTGCTTTCCTGTGGATGCTGGCGTGGCCCTGGGGAGAGAAAGCCGAAGGGAGATGTTCTCAGTCTCAGAATTCCTTGGCTACCAAACTCAGAGCTAGTGGTACTTGTCATTGATGAAGCTTTCTTTACGATTTGCTTTTTGGTTTTTTTCACGACTAAAAAGAAGAAAACCAAATCTGGTTCCCCCTTTGGGCCAGGTCGCTAAGAACCGGAGCGCCGGGGTGTTCCCACAGCCGTTGCTCCCCTGGAGTGATTATGCTAATTAGTGTTTGATCAGATGATTAAATTATAATTCGAGGAATCCTGCGTGCCAGGCGCTCGGGATGCGTGCCTCTTGCCTGGGTACCTTGCGCCCGAAAGCACCCTGCTCTGCAGGCCGACGGAGGCCTGCTCTTCCTGCAGACACGGCGTTCTGTTTTCCAAGCATATTGCAAGTCCTTTGTTGCCTGGTCGAAGCGAGGGGGGATATTTCTGTCACCTGCTCTCCCGGGCAGAGGCCGGCCTGCAGAGGCCTCTGGGAAACGTGGAGACCCTGGTTGGAAAGCACCAATTATTGGAGGATGTTGGATGCAGAGCAGCTGGACGGGCAGGGAGCGTGCCGGCCCCAGGGGGAGGCCGTGTGACTCCCAAGGCCACCAGCCAGGCCTCTTGCTCCTGGACTGGGGGTGGGGTGGGGTGGGGGGGCACCTTCCCTTCGGCCTCCCTCCTCCGCCCTGCAGCTGTGAGCTGCCCGTGCGCGTGCCGGTGGCGGAGCGCTGTTCCCTGTGTTCATTTCAAGTGTGTATTTCCTTAAAGAAGCGTTCCACCATTTTGTTTCTGTGTGTTTCGGCTTTTCACAGTGCGGCTTAAGGTGTCGGTATTCACCACCGTTTCCGTTCAGTGACTGCTTTTCCACGACGGGGACTTTCGTCTAGGTGACTTTGAGGTTTGTCAAGGGAGATGCTTACGAGATGCCCTCTGACGGGAGGCACTTGAGATGAATTGGAAAGAGCGTGAGTGGGAGAGACTGGAGGCCAAGCTGCCCTGAATGGATTTCGCCTCTGGGACGAGAGGCTGCCGTGGCTCATTTTGCGGTTCCGGCAGATTAGCATTGGTTGGATTTTCCTTTACAGGTTTTATCCCGTTAGGTTCTTGTAATGGGGGTCGTCTGGTTACTGGAAGCATAAGTATTTGAGAGATTTTTTTTTTTGTTTTTGTTTTTTTTTCGTTTTAAGTTTACTTATTTTGAGAGAGAGAGAGAATGTGTGCGTGTGCACGTGAGCGGGGCAGGGGCAGAGAGAGAGAATCCCAAACAGAGTCCGTGCTGTCAGTGCAGAGCCCAAGGTGGGGCTCGATCCCACAAACTGTGAGATCATGACCTGAGCCAAAATCAAGATTCAGAAGCTTAATCGCCTGAGCCAATGAGGTGCCCCTGGATTTTTTTTTTTTTCTATCAAAATGTGTGTGTGCTTGGAATTTATGGCATTCACATTTAGGAACAGGCCAGAAGGTGATACATCTGTCACCGGCCCCACATACCCCATCCTGAGAACTGCTTGAGACCACAGAATTTATGACAATGTAGGGACTAAATGCCTGCTTAGATTTTCGCACCTCCCCTACTCTGAGAATCTTGCACTATCATTTGTAAGAGATTACAAGCTCTTGATTTTCTTTGAAGAATGGAATTTGGCTTGTAATTCTTCCCATTAAAAAAATGAAAGTAAGAGGAAACTCACTGAGCATCCGCAGTGTGCAGGCACTTGGCTTAGTGTCTTAGGTGCACTTGCTGTGTTTCTTAGTAATAGTAGTGATGACAATGTCAGTGATAATCGTTGGCATTACTTACTGCTAAGATGCAGGTATTCTTTTAAGAGTTTGTGGCATTTCCTATAATGCCCGGAGCTGAGAGGTAGGCATTTTTATCACCATCATAAGGTGGGGTTAGATGGTATGCTACGGTTACATAGCTACTAAATGGCAAGACAGGACCTGAGCCCAGGTTGTGTACAAACCCACACAGCTCCAGGGCCTCCGTCCATCCTTACACGGTCAAATGAGAAAATACTTCGGTGTCAGTTTTGCAGAATAAGAGACCAGGGTTTGCAGATGTTGGATGTGGGCTCTGGTCAGATAGGGCCTGTTGGCTTCTGGTCCCGGTTATCTCTGCGTTGAGAACATCCTCAGATCTTCCAAACAAAGCCATACTTCCTCATTTGACGTTTTTCGAACTTCAAAAATGATGACGTTCCATTTGCTTTAGAAGTTGAGCAATAAAAAGTTGTCTTGAGAAAGTGAAATATCAGCTTCGAAGAATGGGTGCATACATGGGGAAAATTCATTTGCTTTCCCTTGTCAGCCTCCATTTACGTGCGTGTGCTAAGTTAGGCAAGTAAGGGACAGGTTAATTAACTTTTATCCACTTCAGTGGTAGACTCTTCCTTACTATTGTGTTCTATTGTTGGTGCGCTTAAGAGTGACATTTCTATTCCCTCCACGTTAGGTGGTGGGACCTTCCCCAGCCCCCAAGTTTAAATCGCGTATCTATTTTTGAGCACATTACATTTCATTTGTCCCGAACAGACCCATCATTTCTCTCAAGGTCAGAGCATTAGAATAAAGCTAGTTTTTGAAGTTGGTCATTGAAGACTGACATCGGGTGTGAGTTTAGTAGCCGCCGGACCGTCAGGGAAAAAGACACAAATTAGTGCTGTGCACACAAGCGTGCCTCTTATCAGTGCATCTGGATTATTTTGCTGGCTTGTCCAACGTGTATCTTGAGTTGAGACATTCACACTTACAGTGATGAGAGCGATACCTGTGTGTGCATGAGTGTGTGTATGTGTAATGCTGTGGGGATGTTCTTACTGTTTGGTGTCTGTGTAACACTCGGACCACTTTTTAATATAGGACATATTTGCCTTCTGTGGAGTGTAGGAAGCTACAAGCCCGGATGTGATGAAAAGAGCTCGGCCCTGTGCTTGCTCAGAGCTTCAGTGAGCCACGCATCCCTTAGCTGGTGGCTACAAGGTGGTAGAGTTGGCTAGTGACTGAGTGGCCTCTTGACAGTACACACGCTGGTTGGGGTTCATTGGCAGGAGGTTTGTCTTTACATCTATCCAGTCGTCCACCTCCCAAACCTTGGGTACTGGTCCCACAGAAGATGCGACCATTAGAGGATATTGGGCATCCTGTCTACTGGCTAGGCAGCCTGAAGTCCGTGGTTAAGTACGCCTGTGCGGTCACTTTGGGGTGGCATGCTGACTGGGCCTGTGTATAATAATTGCTGATACTTCTGGAACACTGACTACGCGCCAGGTGCCGTGCTAAGTGCTTGACCGTATCATCTCCTTTAATCTTTAGTCAGATCTTTGAGATACTTATTCATGTCATCCCTCATTTTATCCTTGGGGGGAGTCAAGGTGAATCGCCTCTTGTCAAGGTGAAGAGACTTCCTGAAAGTCATCTATCCAGGTAGGGGTGAAGGCGAAATTTGAACCCGAGTAGTCTCATTCCAGAATGCCTGCATTGACTACCTGCCTATACTCAACTGTTAATGAACTCTTAATATTTGGACCGGTTCCTGAGCGCACACACTAGTTGAAGTGGCAATACTTACCTGGAGAACTGGAAATACGGGGTTTATCCCTGGAGAGTTGGGACCGGCCAGATAGCAAGCGTCGCGTTCTTAAGTTTTCTGGGAGGAAGATGCTGGAAAAATGTGGCACTGTGGGACTTTCAGGGTTGGTTTGTCTTAATCCCGACATTTCTAGGATCTTAGCTCATTCCCGAATTAGGACGCTGTCGCCAACGTGTCATCAAGCACAGGCTACCTTCCTCATTTCCCAGCCTGCAGCACGTGACTCAGACTGTGGTGTTCGGATTGAAAATTAAACTCTCCAAGGGCACCTGACTAGCTCAGTTGGTTGAGTGTCCGACTCCTGGTTTCAGCTCAGGTCATGATCTCACGCTTTCGTGAGTTTGAGCTCTGCGTCCGGCTCTGCGCTGACAGTGGGGAGCCTGATTGAGATTCTCTCTCATCCCCCAGCTCCCAATCTCTCTCTCGCTCTCAAAATAAATAAACAAACATTAAAAAAATTAAAAGAGCAGAATTAAACCCTCCAGATTTCAGTAGACAATGCCTGAAGCTTTGCCTGGTGCATCACCTGAAGGCTGGCGTTGCTGTTTTCTCTCCCACACGCTGTCCCCTGATCCCTTTCACCCAGGGGCTCAGGCCTACCTTGAATTCCCCTTGTGTCAGAGACATTAGACCCAACCTAGCCTCTAGGCTGCCACACGGGGCAGCTGAGCTTGACTGGAGGAACACGCACTGCTGCTGTGGTTGGTCTCCTCTCATATCAGGAGCCCACAACTCAGCTGAGCCCTCAGATCTGTCCCCAGTCCCACCTGACTGCCCCGTTGCTTCCAGATTCTGTGGGAAAACTATTTACACCTTCTCCCTCCTCCGCCAACCTCAGACTCCCCTTCCTTTTCCACTTTCAGTCGATGACCTTGATTCCTTTACCAGGAACCTAGAAGAATTGAGTGAACCACTTAGAATATCCCCTCCTCCCGCACCCAGTTTATCGTTCTGTCATGTATGTACCTGCTTTGAGTTTCCCTTCACCTGGTAAGTGAGGGAAGGATTCCGTCATGGGGATGCCTGGACACCTGACACTGGACGCAGAGCAGGTGAGGTCGACAGCCAGTCTTTGGTCAAGTGTGCTCATGGCCGAGGGATGAAGACAGCCATGCAGGGCGAGGCCGTGCTCCGGAACTGACTGAATGATGGAGGAGGCTGTGCAGTGTCAAGAGGGTGAGCGCCCCGAGGTTCACACGGAAGACACAGTTGGCTTGTTGAAAGACTCCGCAGGTCCACAGGCTGCCCGGGAATCAAAACTTGCTGCTCAGGGATGGGCAGGAACTGTGCCTGGTCCCTTGATGAGGAGGTTTATTTGGCAGGGTAGGTGGGAAGCTTTGTCTGTGGGAGCAGAGGGAGACAGAAGACGAGAGGCCTGGCCATTTGTAGCCCTTCCCGATTTTACCAGGTGTGGAGAGCATTAAATTTCAGGTCTTGCGCCCCGATCCCCACGTACACTGCCTTCCGCCCCTGACCCGTGGAAGCATCAGCTTCGTTCCCCTCAAGGGCTGTGGCCTCCATCCAAATCCAGAATTGCCCCACCTCCCATCCACTCTCGAACTTTGGCTTCACCTCTGAGATCTCACTCTCAGGCACCTCCCGATTTCCCTGTCTTGTGGGTAGTGTACCACAGGACACTCTCTCTCCCATAAACACACCACCATGTAGCAGGCACTAATGTCCAGGACACACTAACGTGCAAGACACGGACATGTGGAAGGCACTCACATGCGGAACACATTAACATTCGGAACACACTAACACGTGGAACACACCAACATGAAGAACACTTTGATGTGCGGAACACATTAACATGAAGAACACATTAACACCTGGAACACACCAACATGAAGAACGCGTTGACACACAGAGCACACCAAGACAGGGAGCACACCACCATGTAAGACACGAACATGTGGAAGGCACTAACATGCAGAACACATTAACACTTGGAACACACTAACAGATATACCTGTTCTCCCCACTGCTCCCCTCACCTACCTCCTTCCTCGGACACTGTTTACAGCAGAACTACCCAGAAGAGTTGCGTTTGCCAGCACTTCTCACACGACTGGGGCGGGGCTTTGTTTCAGCGTCCAGTCACTGTAGATCGATGTGGGGACCCACGGGACCTGTGTAGCACGCAGGTGGCTGTGCGTGACTCCGTGCATGGGTTCCGTAGCACTTGGAGTTGTGTGGACCCCTCTGGCTGAGATCAGAGGCGGATCGCACGCTCTGGGGCCATGTGGCAGGTCAGGGGCTTGTGGTCTGAGGAGGGTGTTCTGAACCCCCCGTGCCTCCGTCTCAGTCTCTCGGACACGATCCCGTCCGTGTGGTCTTCCCAGCCCCACGGAGGCTGCGTTGTGGGCATCACCGCTGACCCCCGTGTGTCTGGTCTCCGCCTTGTGAGACCCTCCGCAGCGTTTGACAGGGCAGGTCCACCTCCCTCTTGAGGCACCTTCCCTGGGGCCCTGAGTGCCACACTCTTTAGGTTTGTCTTCTGCCTCTCTGGTTTTTCTGTTGTCTTTGCTACGTCTCCTCCCCAGTCAAACGCCAAGGGATGTGATCCCCCAGGGCTTCGTTCGCAGCCCCCCTCCCCTCCCCATCTATGCTTACTCTTTCTGTGACTTAATTTAGGCTCAGGCATGAAATACCATCTGCATGGTGAGGACTTACGCCTTCGTCTCTCTATCCATGGCTTCCCCTTGGAGCTCACATCCAGACCCTCAGCTCCAGCCGCCCACCCAACATCTCCCCTTGGAAATCCTGTAGGCAGCTCCGGCTTTGACCTAACACAGAGCTGCTAGATTTGTCTCCGCACATCGGCTCCCGTCCCAGATCTTTGCCATCCACGTTGAGCATTGCCGTTCATCCATCTCTCAGGATAGAGTCACCCTTGACTGCCCCCCTTTCCTCCCTGACTCCTGTGCGAATTACTGGTAGGTGCCAGCAACTCAACCTTCAGAAGATGACCGTTTCTGGGGCATTTGGGTGGCTTGGTCAATTGAGCGTCCAACTCTTGATTTCGGCTCAAGTCACGATCTCAGGGTCTCTCCCTCGCTCTCTGCCCCTCCCCTGCTTGCTCACTCTCTTTCTAAAAAATAATTAATTAATAAAAAAAAAACATGACTTTTTTTTCTGCTTCCACCTCAGTTTACGCTGTTGTCCTCTCTTTCTGGCTCTGTAATAACCGGACAACCCGTCGGCCTGTGTCCGCTCCCACCCCACAGTTGGATTTCCACCTAGTAGCCACAGGGACCTGCTGAAGTTACAAATCAGACCGTGTCACCCCTCTGCTCAAAGCCTGTAGGGACGGCTCCCATCACCCCTAAAATAAGCCCAATGCTCCTTTCTGTGACCCAGAGGCCCTCCAGGATGTGGCTGAGGCTGACCACGCGGGCCACCTCCTCTCCAGCCACACCAGCCTTCTGGGATTTGTTCCAAAGTGTTGACCTGTACAGGCTCAGCAATGCTCTGCTCCTGCTTTTTCTTCCTGGGTTGCTCTACCCTGGACCTTTCCATTGTCTGTTTTTTTACTTGATTCAGTTCTCCGCCCAGACACCATCTCCTGGGAGAGGCCTCCCATGATCACATGATCTAAAGTGAAGTGGCCTTCTCCAGAACTCTGTTCCTCCTCGCCACTCCCGGCGTTTCCTCAGAGGAGCTCGAGATGCCTGGAATAATGTAGCTGTGGGTCTGTTATCTGTCCCCTCTAACCGCGGACACAGGGGACCTTGTCTCCAGTGCTCACTTGGGCCCCAGGAGAGTCACCGAACACTTCAGGTGCCCAGTAGGGATTTGGTGATTGAACGATGAAGTCAATGAATGCTGTTTTATAGGGATAGAGCTCTAAGGGCCTCGATGTCATTACTTTCTTTAATTTGATTCTGTTTTTGTTTGTTTCTTTGTTTCCGATGGAGTCACAGTATCTCTCTGCATATAGGGAGTTTCTTCCTGGGGAAGATTTGGACGTGCATATTGATAGAAAGGTCAGCAAGCATCATGCCCTACAATTTTCAACTCTGACCTGTTCTTAGAGGCATAACATTAAAAGATGCCTTAATTAAAAGAAAAACCACCTTTGTCCCTATACTGAGGACTGTGAAGGAAGGACACCATTTTTATAGGTCTTCTGTCAGTCATGGCAAAGTCCCAGGGAAGAGAGGACAAGCTCACGACTGCGCAAGGACCTGGACGCGGTAATGATCGCTGCCCCGGACATGCTGAGATGCTTCTGCACTGTTTATGGAGACAACTTCTGATTAGGCTATTTAAAAAGTACTTCAAGGAGAGGGCGATTGCAAGACTTGGCTTTTAAGGATGTGTATATTTTCTTTTTTTTTAATATTTATTTTTGAGAGAAAGAGTAAGTAGAAAAGGAGGGGGGGAGAGAGAGAAATTGCACTGTCAGTGCAGAGCCCGATGCAGGGCTCGGTCTCATGAACCGTGAGATCATGACCTGAGCCAAAATCAAGAGTAAGACGCTTCACCGACTGAACCACCCAGGCGCCCCAAGGATGTGTATATTTTCATTGGACGAGGTGGACAGCAAAGGGATGTCAGGAGTTACGGGAAAAACAGTGGTTCCTTTCAGCTTCTGTGCGACATCAGAGTGGAAGGTACATCTAAAAATAGGACAGGGAGGGGCACCTGGGTGGCTCAGTTGGTTGAGCGTCCGACTTCGGCTCAGGTCATGATCTCACCATTCATGGGTTCGAGCCCCGCGTACGACTCTGTGCTGACCGCTAGCTCAGAGCCTGGAGCCTGCTTCTGATTCTGTGTCTCCCTCTCTCTCTGCCCCTCCTCTGTTCACGCTCTGTCTCTCTGTCTCTCAAAAATAAATAAATGTTTAAAAATGGGACAGGGAGCGGAATACAGAGGCTCAGTTTATATTTAAATTTAAAATTTTTTTGTGTTAAAATCATACTCTAAGTCATGTGAGTGATCAGTGCTGTATTTTGCCTGTGGTGCATGGGAAAGGAGCTGAGGACACGGGTGGAAGGGTGGCCACACAGAGCTATGTCCGTGGTGCAGGAAGGGGGCAGTTGGCTGCTGGGATGGTGGCGGATGTCTGGGTGCCGACAAGGGGGCGGAGGGGTGAAGATGGAAATCAGTGGGGAGAATCGAAGCCTGACTACCAACAAAGTGGGGTCTAGATTATCCCCGTGGCCCATCTCACGATGTGGGGTTGCTGGTAAGCAAATGGCATGAATAGGTTTGTAGCTTTGTATCATAATGATGCTCAGACTACTTCACTCGAATATATATATATATATATATATATATACATATATTTGGGACTGTATGGAGTTTGCTTTCTGGAGAACTATACGCCATTGGCAGAGTTCTGATGAGCGCCACCGTGTAATGTATTTATCACAGCGTAACCCAAGAGAGGCTAGAAACCGGATGGCCATCTGTATAGATTGGGGCCACCTCCTGAGACATGAATCAGTGAACTTAAACCAACGGAAAGCCAAAAATCTTTGTTTCTTTCAGTTTTCATATTTCTCTCAAAGGTATATCATACAACAATTTAATATTGACCCCGAGTTTGAATTAGAGTTCCACTGGGCAACCACCGTCTCTTATTTTGTAGATAAGGGAGCTACATTTTGGATCCCTTCTGGGTGAAACTGTTTGGGTTCTAGAGTCACCAGAAAAGGAAGGGTTAAGCAGAAGTATGAAGATTTACAATTCCTGTCATGTCATGTGACTAAATTAAACTCAAGACGTGCCATTTTGGAATGTCCTCACCCAACCATCCATTTTCTTTTACTTACATACTGTGCTTCACAGACATCTAGGGTAGGTTAAAAAATTGTAAGTGGGGCGCCAGGGTGGCTTGGTCGGTTAAGCGTCCATCTCTCGATTTTGGCCTGATCTCAGGGTTCATGGGATCGAGCCCTGCGTCCAGCTCTGCGCTGACAGTGTGGAGCCCGCTTGGGATTCTTTCTCTCTCTTCTCTCCCTCTTCCCCTCCCCCACTTGCACACACACATGCTCTTTCTCTCTCAAAATAAATAAATAAACTTAAAAAAACTGTAAGTTAAAAATTTTATTCTATGCTGTGAGTTTCCTGAAGTTTCTCGATTTTTTAAAAAAATTATCATGAAGGTAGCTAACATACAGTGTAGTCTTGGCTTTGGGAATAGATTCCCGTGATTCATCACTTCCATACAACACCCAGTGCTCATCCCAACAAGTGCCCTCCTCAATGCCCATCACCCATTTTCCCCATCCACCCAGTCCCCCACCCCCCTCAACCCTCAGTTTGTTCTCTGTATTGAAGAGTCTCTTATGGTTTGCCTCCCTCTATGTATCTTTTTTTTCATTCCCTTGCCTTATGGTCTTCTGTTAGGTTTCTCAGATTCCACCTGTGAGTGAAATCTTATGATATCTGTCTTTCTCTGACTTATTTCACTCAGCATAATACCCTCCAGTTCCATCCATGTTGTTGAAAATGGCAAGATTTCATTCTTTCTCATCACCGAGTAGTATTCCATTGTGTGTGTGTGTGTGTGTGTGTGTGTGTGTGTGTGTGTGTGTGTATTCTTTATCCATTCATCAGTTGATGGACATTTGGGCTCTTCCCATAATTTGGCTATTGTTGAAAGCACTGCTGTAAACATTGGGGTACATGTGCCCCTTTGAATCAGCACTCCTGTATCCTTTGGATAAGTACCTAGTAGTGCTGTTGCTGGATCGTAGGGTAGTTCTATTTTTAATTTTTTGAGGAACCTCCACACTGTTTTCCAGAGGGACTACACCTGTTTGCATTCCCACCAGCGGTGCAAAAGGGGTCCCCTTTCTCTACATCCTTGCCAGCATCTATTGTTCTCCATTCTTAAGTCAAATTTAGATTCAGGAGAATTCAACTTAGTATTAACTTCAGCCTCAAAATTAATTTACAGCCCAGTTCATAGTCCACATTCATGGTCTCATTTCTTGTGCACTTTACAAGGTGTCTTTTATGATTTATCTCTTTGTCAACTCCTTTCCTCCCTTTCTTTCCTCATCTTCTCCACTTGTCCACACACACACACACATGCACACACACACACACACACACTATATATGTCCTTATATTAAGAATTATTTGTATAATACATTTATTAAAATTTTTTGCTTTTGAATTTGCTGATAAAGAGTTGTGTTTTCAAAACTGAAAATTGAAAAATTCAGTTTTCAAACCTGGAAACCATATGTATATATGATTGTGATGAATTGCGATCATCTCATGTGGTTGATCACTGGTAGCAGAGTGTTACTAATGACCTATCATGAAATCAACATGAACTCAAAACTCACCCGATGGGTTTTCTTTGGAGAGGATTTCTTTTTCTTTTTTAAATGTTTAATTTTGAGAGACAGAGACAGAGCATGAGTCGGGGAGGGGCAGAGAGAGAGCAAGACACAGAATCTGAAGCAGGCTCCAGGCTCCCAGCTGTCAACACAGACCCTGACGTGGGGCTCGAACTCACAAACCGTGAGATCATGACCTGAGCCGAAGTCAGACGCTTACCTGACTGAGCCATCCAGGCGCCCCGAGGATATCTTAATTAACCAGAAAATATTTACTGTGCATATTTTATGCCCATTGGGAATATGAAATAAGAGAAGAAAAGTAGAAAGAAGATTTCTGCCCTTGAAGAATTGGCCATTTCATCAGGAAATCATGACATATATGAGTACAAGGAAATAAGATCTTTCTAAAACCGAGGTATTATAAACTAATAAGATAAACTGGGTAATCTAGTTAGATTAGAAAATGAGTTGCTGATGGTTCAGAAAAGGCATTACATTTAAGAAGAGAGCCAGCTTTGTGAGGTGAAATCAGAGAAGACTTCACGGAAGAAGAGCAGCTTTAATAGAATCCGAGGGGGCATGGATCCATGCTGGACAGCAATTTGAGAATGGGCTTGGGTTTGGCAGCAGTGGTGTGTGTGTGTGTGTGTGTGTGTGCACACGCGCGTGCGCACCTGCGTATGTGCACGGGCACGTATGCGTGCAGGCTTGGAAGTAGGGGTGAGTATCCTAAATTTGGAGGCTGATCCGTGGTTCTGTTAAGGAGGCTGAGGAGCAAAATTCAGGCTGCAACAGCAAGTTCCGAAAGACTCTTGGAGCAGAGCCGTGTGGGCAAATTAAGTTTCACATGACAGCGAGGCATTTCGACACGGTCAGAAGCACTTCCGAGGGACTCAGACCCGTGCCAGAGGGCCGTGGCATGCAGGCCGCTATTTCAAACCCCAGAATTGGCACTGAGTTTTTACAGCATGGAAAGCAAAGGGTCTTCTTTTAAAGCAGGAAGAGATAAATGGAAGAAATAAAATAAGAAAAAAAAAAAAAAACCCAGTGAATTCCCCATCAGTTACAAAGGAAGAGCTTTACGAAAGGTAAAATTTCTGACCCCTCCGAATGCTAACACCAGCCACGTTTTACGATCCTGAAATTATCTCAAATATCTTGTGATGTCTGTACACACGGAGGGGTTTACACTGTAGATGAAATGAGTAAAGGCAAAGTCTGTGCTAAGATTATTTGCCCAGAAGAGGGTCTTTATCGCCCCACAGGAGGGCTGTCAGGGCAGAAAAAAAAAAAAAAAGATCTTTAATTATTCATCAAAGTTGTAACCTAGTCAAATTTAGTCTTATTTGAGACCTTCTCCTTAACCTTTTAGGACACAGACTGGATTTATATTTTAGTTCTCAGACTCTATTTGAGTTCATGAGGTCTTTTAGCTTTTGTGATTTGCTGTGCTTCCTAAAGACAGTCTTAACGCTTTTTCATATCTTCCCCCCTTAAAGAGAGTGATTCTATTTTTTTTTTTTCATTTCTACTGTGGTGACTCATCGAATGGTGTTTTTGGAAGGACATTCTGCAGGTGGCACACAGGCATGATGGGGCTTGGTTGACTGCAGAGGGGACAGTGAGCTGGGCACCAGGGAGGGGCGAGCCCCGGACGGAGGCGAAAAGAGGAGATTGAAGAGTGTCCTGCCTTCTTGGATGGGAAGAGTTAAAAAAAAAAAAAATGACAGCTCGATCAAATCAAAATGCAGAGATGTTTTGAGAAATTGGGGTAAAAATGTTTGCCACGTTGGGGTGAAGATGCTTCCCCGATGAGTGAAAGTGGGGTGATTATTGATATTGATAGTTAAAAAGGCATATAGGATCCAATCTGTTGTTATGCTTTAGGGAAGTTACCGCTTACCGAGGAATGAATGCTAATTCGCACATCGACTGTGCGAGGCCCCGAGGTTTAAGGTGGCTTATAGCCTAGATGGAGCTGGCCTGCCCGTCTAGGGACGCTGCTGTTTTTCTTTGCTTTATCTTTTCCCATGCCTCTGGAGTTCAAAAGATAATGGTTGTTTTTTTTTTCCCCTCAGTATACACGTGTGACTCTAATCTTTTACTCAGGTGGCTTTGTTTTTTTAATGTTTTATTTTTGAGCCAGAGAGAGACAGAGCATGAGAGGGGGAGAGGCAGAGAGAGAAGGAGACGCGGAATCTGAAGCAGGCTCCAGGCTCTGAGCTGTCAGCACAGGGCCTGACGCGGGGCTCGAACCCACGAACGTGAGATCATGACCTGAGCCGAAGTCGGAGGCTCAACCGGCTGAGCCACCCGGGCGCCCCTACTCAGGTGGCTTTTGACCTTGCTGGCCACCTGCAGAAAGCCTTCATTCACTTCTGTGTCCCCACGCACATTATCCTCCACAAATTTTCACCTTCCCACCTTGTCACGTTCCTGATAGCGGCACCTGCTTTCTGATGCCGAAGGCCACGGCGTCCTTGGAGGGATGCACAACCAGAGATGGAAGGGACCATGGCAGCCACCTTTCCAACTTTCGTTTGACAGGCCAGAGGGAAGGGGACCAAAGATACCGCAGACTTCTTTCCTAGGACCCATTATGATTTGGGCAGAGCTAGGATTCAACCAGCTGACGCGCCTCCCGGTTACAGATAATTTCCCTCACGCCGAATGCATGAAGGGGAAGGATATTAGAAGAAACTGGAACGTCACGTGTAGGTCAAGACAGATCAGTATGCGCGCGCTCTATTGCGTGACTGAACAGCTTGGCTCATGACGCTCTCTTTGCTTGACTGTTGGATTCTTTATACCAGAAGTTCATGAGGGTTAGTAATTACGTGGCATTAGCTCTACGTTCTTAAATTCATGGCTTCGAGGACACTAAATACGGCGGTGATCGGAAACCGTCCATATCCGGCGTGTGTTTAATCCTTGCGTTTTTCTCCCAGGACTGAGTGTCTTTTGTGAAAGTCCAGAAAGATGTTCTAGGGACAGGGACACTCCCCCCTGTTGTCTGGGAGGAATGAACATTGGGCCAGGGACATTGTCCCTGGGGGAAGCCCAGCACAAGGCCGTGGCTGCAGGCGATCTGTGTTCAGTTCGGGTAAAACGTTAAATTAGCTGAAAGAGAATTTTTCTGGTTACTTGAGTTCGCCTGTTGGACTCCATTAATTATTCAGTCATGAAGTCATTTACATTAACTCTTTCGTAGTCTGAAAAATAATCAGCCTTTAGCGGCTCACTGCTTGTTATTCCTCACTTGAGCTTTTGTGGACAAGTAGCCCTGGGCCATGGAAAAGAATCCAACACAGGTTAAGGTGCTCAGGGTCCATTGAATGGGCGGAAGCAAAAATATGCTGGGTGTGGCTTATTAGAGCACGTGTTCTGACTTCTTTTCCTGCTTTAGTGAGGAATACCACAGATGCACTTCAAATCTAATTTTATTTATTTATTTTTTAATGTTTATTTTTGAGAGAGAGACACACACACAGAGTGCGAGCAGGGGAGGGGTGGAGGAAGAGGGAGATAGAGAATCGGGGCAGGCGCCAGGCTCTGAGCTGACAGCACAGAGCCCGACGCGGGGCTTAAACTCACAAACCGTCTGAGATCGTGACCTGAGCCGAAGTCGGATGATTAACCGACTGAGCCACGCAGACGCCCCACAAGTTTTATTTTAAATCTAGGAGAAACTCTTTCTTATACGATAATTGGTCATCTTATTTATTTTTATTTTTAAAATTTTATTTTAGACAGAAAGAGTGAGGGGGCAGAGAGGCAGAGGGAGAGAAAGGGAGAATCTTAAGCAAGCCCTGCCCTCAGTGCAGAGTCTGATGTGGGCTTGATCCCATGACCCTGGGATCGTGACTTGAGCCGAAATCAAGAGTTCGACACTCAACCGACTGAGCCACCCAGGCACTGTCATAATCGGTCATTTTAAAGAAACAGTGTCTGATTCCAAAAAACAAAAACAAAAGAAAATCAGCATCTGTTTTCTTTTTTGTACTTGTTTCCAAGGAGTTTCAGTCGTTACATAAATTTTGTGTTCTCCTACCATATCTTCTAAAAATGAAATTTTATTTAATTTTTAACGTTTATTTATTTTGGGAGAGAGAGAGAAAGCACGAGCGGGGGAGGGGCAGAGAGAGAGGGCGGCACAGAATCCGAAGCAGCTCCAGGCTCCGAGCTGTCAGCACAGAGCCCGACGCGGAGCTCGAACCCACGGAACTGGGAGATCATGCCCTGAGCCGAAGTCGGATGCTCAAATGACTGAGCCACCCAGGCGCCCCTCAAAGTGAAATTTTAGAATAAAGAATGCTTTCGACGCCATTCCATCCTCAGCCCGTCTTGGGGGGAAGAATTGGCAAAGCAAACGGGAAGTTGGGAATCTCCGAACTTGGAGTCCACGTCGGCTGATCCAAAAGCAAATCGTCCTGTTCCTGCGTGAGCCCAGAGCAGGCGACCGTCCTCTGTGGCTCTGTTGTTTTGTTAACAGAAAAGCCACATGTCGCACCGGGAGGGGCTGCGGGCCCACGGGGACAGGCTGCTGCCTCTTTTCCCATCGGAGGCCCGGGGAGAGCTTTCGCCACCAGGAGGCCCGCGAAGTGATGAACTGTGCGGCATTGGATTCCTCTTACCTTCTTCCCTCTCCTGTAAATGATGACAAATTGCCTCGCTGTAAATTTGAACGCCCCTAAATGGCATTTTTGTCAAAGCCTTTAGAACAAACTGCTTACTCAGAGAGATTTTGAAGTATCGGGAGCCCGGGTGGCTGGGAGCGGGCCTAATTATTATGCATCATGACACAATGCATTATGCATCGCCCTGGCTTTTCTGCTTTTTAAACACTTGTTATGGATGATGAAACTAATTTAAATGGACAAACAGGGCCCTCTCCTGCACACTGTTCCTGTGATGTCATTGTCTTCTTCCAGGGGCTTCAGCACTGCCTCCCACGGAAGCCCCTCCAACATGCACATTTTAATAAGACACTTTAATAATTAGCTTAGAGATAATTGTCAGTCAAGGGAAAATAACCTTTTATCAAAGGTGCCTTGGAAGTGGCGTGTTCAGAGAAGAAACAAGTGATCTCATTTGCACTTACGCTTGCTCCCTTTTCCCTCCTGGCATTTATACGGAATAAAATGAGGCAAACGGGAAGGAATGTAAAAGAAGGAAGGGTGTGGGTGTGGAAGGGAAGCGGAGCTGTCACATTGTTAAGACAAATAGGGCTTAGAGAATCCTAATTAAACCTCAAATTGCTTAGAAACGGGAAGTATGTATTCCTGATTGTTGGCACCAGGAAGGAAAAAAAAAGGTCTAATTTACTGCATATCTTTAAACAAGGATAACCCGTTATTTGGCTGTGCGAGATTTCTAGCCTCTCCATCGCATAGGGGAAGGTAATGACTTCAAAGGCTGTGAAATCCGCCTCCGACGTTCAGCGTCCGATGTCATGGATACACTGACAGAGCTGGAAAGTACGTGTAGATTTTTGTTTTGAATTTTCTTCTACTGGAAGCATTCTAGTTGTATCCTGGGAGAGTTTCAGTGCATTCGAACCCTCCGCAAAGTTATTTGAGTATCAGAAAAATACAGTGAATACGGATCTGTATTTTTGAGACTCAAGGTGTATATTTTCAAGGAAGTAGGTGTGTTTTGAAGACAACCCTATTAATTTGCTTTAAAGGGGTGCCTGGGTGGCTCAGTCAGGTAAGCGTCTGACTTTTGACTTTGGCTCAGGTCTTGATCTCATGGTTTGTGAGTCCGAGCCCCATGTCGGGCTCCGTGCTGACCGCTCAGAGCCTGCTTGGGAGTCTCTCCCTCCCTCTCTCTCTGACCCTCCCCTGAGCACACATGCGTGCAGGCTCTCTGTCTCTGTCCCTCAAAATACATAAATAAACTTAGAAGTCCTAAAATGATTTTGGTTCCTCTGGAGGTGCTGATGGTGTCTGATGTAGAGGGTGACCACGTTCTCTTCTGTCACTCACCTCATGATGCAGGTCCTCAGCCCTGCTTTTCATTTGGGAGGCTGAAAAGGCTTCCAGCATTGCAGAATCTTGACTTCATCCCGATACAGTCCGGAGCAGAGCCAAGGACAACCCACTACCATTTTTATAGCCTTTGCTCCAGCTTCAAACCATACTTCTCTTTCTATAAGACTTTGGCTTCCATTTATGTAAAGTCCACATTTAATACAAAGCCTACCCTTTAATAATAAAACTTTTCTTTTCTTTTCTTTTTTTCAAAGTTGCTTCCGTGGTAGATCAGAAGAAGATAGTCCTGGACTAGGAGGTAGGGTAGTGTCTCTAACTTTGGGATCCTTCTGTTTCTGGTTGAGTCTTCGCCTCTGGGATCTGATGAGATCTCAGCAAGTTTCCTCATCTGTGGGGAAAACAATGCCCGTGCAGAATATAAGAATGAGAGTAACTGTCTGCTGAGCTCTTGCTAAATGCCAGTACTGTTCTAGGATGATCACATTTCATTCTTGCTGGCAACCCTTTATTTTATGTCTCTCTGTCCTTTACGATGAGCACACTTAATCACAGGAAGGTTGAGAAAGTTGCTAAAGGTCCGTTTGAACCCAGATCTTCTGACTCAAGGCCAGTGTTATGAACCCCGATGCCTAACTTCTGGCTCCCGCCACCTTTCACATATTCCTCATGAAGTCATTGTAAACATCAAACCAAAAGGTCACAGTGCACGTGAAAGTACCTTGAGAAAGGATATTATCCTGGTGTCTGTTGCGCTGCTGTTATTACCATGTTGTCATCTGTGAGGCAGACACAATCACAGCTGCCCTGGAAAACAGTGGTGCTCATTAAGTGGAAAGGAATTGATTAGGGTTGGAAAATTTTGTCTTCTAATTTTTCCAGCAGGGGTTGGTGCCAGCTTTATCCTGGGAGATAAAGGGACCTACATTTGCTCGTAGTCACTGAATAGGTTCTTGGGTCTCAGCAAGGCAGCAGCCCACGTTGGAGACATTGTCTGTGTCAGCCCAGGTTGTGGGCTCCAGGAGTAGAGGCTGAACCCAGTGAGCTTTGTTTGGGGGACAAAAGGGCCTTATCTTTTTTCTTTTTAATTTTTTTTTACATTTATTTATTTTTGAAAGACGGAGACAGAGCACAGGTGGGGGAGGGGCAGAGAGAGAATGAGACACAGAATCTGAAGCAGGCTCCAGACTCTGAGCTGTCAGCACAGAGCCCGACGTGGGGCTCGAACCCATGAACCGTGAGATCATGACCTGAGCCCGAGTCGGATGCTCTACCGACTGAGTCACCCAGGCGCCCCCAAAAGGGCCTTATCTTGTGGTACTCCATCCATTCCTGGTTGTCCTGAGGATATTCCCAAGCACCAAGTGATCCCCCCCCCCCACCAGTGTGCAAACACAGAAATAGACAAAATGGCAACTGCGTAAAGGTTGAGGTTGGTGACAGTTGGTCTCTTTTCTCCGTTCAGCCCCTAAACGGTCGGCTCGAACTTCCTGCCCCATTGCAGTGCTCTAGCATTTGAGCGTGGTCCACGGAAGCAGATCAGTTCACGTTTAGAGAGTTAGATGCGTGGCTCTTCCCAAGAGCTGGTTTTCAGTTTGTGCTTAGTTTAAACTTGCACATGGCAGTCATGGTTTTAAACGTTGCGATTGCTGTTTTTCACTAATATGAGATAAATAGGCCTTTCTTTGCCATCCCATAACCGAAGGTCAATGTGTGAAGCTGCTGGGCAGTTCAGTTATCTGGTCTACCTCCTGTTAACTGAATGGCCTCATTGCTTCTCGTAGATGGTCCTAGCATTTTCATTTCCGTCTGTTCACCTGCAGGAATGTGGCTCCAAGTCAGTCTTCAGGTCCATATTTCTTCTTGTTCTCCCATTATATCCCTTTCTCTCTTTGCCCCAAGACGAGCTAAAAATCTCTCGACGTGAAGTGAACTATTTGCCAATGTTGCTGCTCAGCCTTTAGCGCCAACACAGTAGAGATAAACAGTCCCCTTCCTCATCAGTGCCCATCTTTGTGTGAGCTTTTAAAATAGCTCTTCGACGGAACTGAGCAGAAGCAGTGATTTCTTTTCATAGCATGTCTTTTCACAGAGATTCCAGCATTTCTAACTTTGATCCTTTCTCTACTATGCCAGGAGGTGGGGCCCCCTCGCTGATCCTTCTTAGGGTTTCAGTGACAACGCTGGGAAAGCTGTACGCAGGGTAACTTCGGGTTAAACCCTGAACACGTTTTCTAAAAGGGTTTGGAAAGGTGCACCTGGTCGTGTGTGCAGCCGGGGAGGCGGCGTGGTTCTGTGGCCGGCTGTCACGCGCAGGAAAATTGTGCAGCTGACACACCCAGCCCCCCTGTTTGGGGGCACGAGAAAAGCTGTTTTGCAGAACGATCTAGTTGCATTCTGGTCACATCTGCTTATTAGTGCCTTTCCTTTCCGCTTCCTCTGGGGTATTATGTGGTCGCTTGGCAGTAGCCGTGAATTTCAGCTGCGTCTGTTGTGACCGCTGGAAAATCGCCAGTGACCAAAAGATCTGTGCACGGGGCCTGCTTCACATCCTGGTTTGCATGTTTCACAGTTATTTAGATTAATAAGTATATGCGTGGTCTCATTGGCCTCTTCTTTTGTCCAACCATGGTCTTCAGGTCAAAGCAATGTGGCTTGAAATTCTTAAAAAAATTTTTTTTAATGTTTATTTATTTGAGAGAGAGACAGAGAGAGAGAGAGAGAAAGAGAGAGAGAGAGAGAGTAAGGGAGGGGCAGAGAGAGAGGGAGACACAGAATCTGAAGACAGGCTCCAGGCTCCAAGCTGTCAGCACAGAGCCCGATGTGGGGCTCGAACCCACGAACCATGAGATCATGACCTGAGCTGAAGTCAGACCCCCGACGGACTGAGCCACCCAGGCGCCCCTTTGTGTGACTTCATATTCAGTCTACTCATCCCTCAGCCTTTTTGTAGAATGAAAATCACACCTCTGGTACTTTCTTTAGAATATACTGTATTTGGCTGCCTTTTCGTGCCGATTTGCTATTTGTCATTTACCCCACTCGCTACTACGCTCTTACTCCCCTTATACGTGAGGCAGAAGTGCCCTCAACACGTCTACATTCACTGCTCCCATGTCCTCACCTTGAACTCACTCAACACCTCATCTGTCAGCTCCGTGCAGCCCTTTCTGCCCTTTCCCTTCACTGGACCTGACGACCCCCAGGCCAGCAGGGACTTCCATAGTGCCACATTCAGTGGCCAGCTTGCATGCGGCCCCCACAACCCTTTTTGGTGCCGGCGAGTCCTCTGTCCTCGCTGGGACAACCTCTTCCGTGGCTCCCAGCTTCCTTCACTCTCCCTTTTGTCTTCTTGGGTGGCTCATGCCTGGCCTTTCAGCGTTAGGCTCCCCTAGCACTCCACCCCTGCCTTTACCCCCCACCCTTGTCCTGGATGATAAAAGGCATGCCCAGGGCTTACTGTTTCCTGCTGTCCTCTGAGTCTCAGACCTGTCTGCTGGGTTGTCGAGATTCACCCGGTTGGAGCTCAGAGTCACTTCAAACGTGAATAGTACCAACCAAATGCCGTCTTTTCCCACTGTCCCTCACAAATAGCCATGCCATAACGTGTGGGCAAAGATGGTTCAGACATATATGTAAAGAGAGCACAGGAGGTGGAGGGAATTCACGTGTCTTGGGAGCCCTGGGAGTGATTGACTTTGAGAGCCGTGGTGGTAGGGACGGTTGTCTGGGTGTTGCAGGACAGTTCAGGATTAGCTCATGGGCTCCTGAGCTGGAGACGTGAGGCTTCCTTACCTGGGAAGCCTGGGGTGCTTGTCACCTTCTCTCACATGCTCTGCTATGATGGTCCTGGCCCTTAGCACTCACGGTGAAAGTGAAAAGGTTCATTTCTTGGTAAGAGCGGCTGTTCAGGGCGAGGAGTTTGTGAGGTCAAGAGCTAGGGATTTCTGGATATTTTTGGTATATTTGTTATATTACTTGGTACTACTTTCTGTCCCTCCTTGGTTATTTTTCCTCATCTAAATTTCCCCCTCCTTGTAAGCCCTCCCTTCTACTGCCCAATACCAGGAGATTGGAGGATGGAGAAAGAACATTCTATTTTCACCGGGGGATCAGGACTTCAGGTGGAGAACATAGTGATTGTGAATCATAATCCAAAGGGAGTGAGAAGGGAGGAGGGCCAGAGCCAACCAAAAAGTTGGACTTGTGATAACCCACATGCCTGTCCTATAGGAGATCCCATACGAGTCTGAGAAATCAAAGAGTTCAGCCCAAAGGGAGGGTAAGAGGGAGATACAGATTTCTCAAGACGAGAAAGTGAGGCCAGACCTGAGAGGTGACCTAGAGCTGACTGGCAGTCCGTCTCAGTCTCCAGGCTCACAGTGTCTTACCCTGTTTCTCTTGGAGCATTGGATCCATTTCCTGTTTGTAGATTTCCTCTATCTGTTCTCTTGCCCGGGCCCCCAGCTCAGCAGTTCTGGGATCCCCTTTCCAATGCCCGGAGGAAAGAATCTGTCCCTATATAGGCCTATCTTGGGTGAAATTTAAATCTCTTTATAAAATACATTCTGTTCATGATTCCCATTGGTGAACTGGCGGGAATATTTAAGTCAATGAAAGTTCAAGGAATAGTATCTGGCATTTGGTCGGCATCAGACACTTGGCCGAGTGAAGTCAGGATTTATTCTTGAAGGGTCAAAGTTTGAAAGAAAAACGTGCACTCCAAATGATGGCTCTCTAAAATACAGAGCCACAGATGCTAATTTTGGGGTTCTGACTAATACAGGATTCCCTCAAAAAGTCAGGCTGAGTTTCAGATATCATACGGGGCTCCTGTTCTTCCTTTCTGAGTCCATACGTTCAAGCATGCAATGGTGAATCGGACTCTCCCCTCTCTGCTAGATGCCCACTGGAAAGGACTTTGGAGACCCCAAGCAAGGACACACCAAGCCTTCTGGTCTTATTTGATGACCCAGCTGCACCAGGGTCTCTGTTGGTGTAACTCAATGACACGCCGTCCCTGGGGGCTCACAGCACCTAGCATGACTCCATCAGTCATGGTACATCTCCTTTCAAACCTGCAACGGCCTTGTGCGCTGAGAGCTTACAGATGGGCAGCTAGGAACCGATGGGGCCAGGACCCGAGCCCAGATGTCAGACCCCCACAGCCTGGACACTCTACTCACCCCCACTACATTCCTGGTTCAGAAACCCCCCCCCATCCACAGTAGGCTGGGCCTCCCAGTTCTCGGAGAGTGCCCAAATGAATCCTTCCCTTTTGCTGTAAGCCCCTTTGCCGGAAAAAACCGCTTAGATTCCGCTAAGAGAACTCCCCCCAGAACATGCCTGTGCCGTCCCTCCCCCGTGCATCCCGGGGTGCAGGATGCTAGCCACTCAGGGGCTTCGGAGAGGTCCGGCGACAGATCTCTCATCAGGATGGAGGCTCCTCGCGTCCCTGTTGCTTCACAAGGATGTGTGCACGCGGCAGCCTTTGGACGAAAACGCAGAACGACTTCAGCTGTCTTCCCTTGGCCACAAGTTCAGCCGCATGGACCGGAGTCTGACGGCTTCGGCCGAAGAGCCAAGCAGCCCCTGGCTTCTGTGCGGCAGCGGATGGATGGCTGTCCCTTCTGGAGCGCCAGTGTCATCTGGCCCGAAATCAAGAGGCCACACCGCATTTGCTGCTGATCGTTGTTTTCCTCTTTTCTTTTTTTTCCTTCTCTCCGAAGACTGATTTGCTGGGTCTTTAGCTAAATGTCATGTCTGTTCTCACACCCACATCATCGCGCTTTTCCTAGACGCAGTGAGTCACGTACAAGGGGCCATTTGGGGAAAGGATTTTACAAAACCTTTTTTGAAAAAAGCGTTATAACTGATGTCCACCAAAATGCCTCGCACCCTGCCCCCCGCCTCCACTAGAATTCAACTCAACAAATAATTGTTGAATGATTGCTATGGGCAAGGAGCTCTGCTCTGAATATAACAAAGATGAAAATGCCATTTGACAGGTAGCCTTGAAGCTCATCGGGGACACGGACACATCCCGTTAACTCCAGCCTGAGGTGGGCGGGGTCTGTGCTGGGCGATCCCAGGCTCGGGATGTTTACGACTTCCCTGCTTTTCTGATTTTATTTTTTATATTTTTAGCATCTTTATTGGGGTGTAATTTACATGGCATACGATTCACTTGCTTTCAGCGTCCAGTTCGTTGATTTTTAGGAAGTTTACAGGGTTGTACAGATATTACCACAGTCTAGTCCTGGAATCACCCTAAAATACTCCTGCACCATCCAAAAATAGCCTTCACACCTATTTGCAAGCGTTCGCCATTCCCATCCCTACCCTTAGTCCCAGCCTTGGGCAGCCGCCTCTGTTCCACCTTCTTTAGAGATTGGCCTTTTCGTATATTTCATGTAAATGGAATCATGTGATATATGGTCTGGTGCCTGGCCTCTCTCACCTACCATTATGTTTTCGAGGTTCATTCACCTATCGGCCCTTCATTCCATTTTTATTGCCAAACAATACTCCATCATATAGACAGACCACATTTTGTTTATCCATTCTCAAGCTGATGGACATTTGGGTTGTTTATGCTTGCTGGCTACTTTGAAGAATTGTGGTGCTATGAAAATTCATGTGCCAGCTTTTATATGGACATATGTTTTCATTTCTCTTGGGTCTAGACTGGTAGTAGACTATCTGGGTCACGCGGTAAACTTATGTTGAACTTTTAAAGCAACTACCAAGCCGTTTTCCTAAGTGGCTTGCCCCCCTCTGCCT
This sequence comes from Cryptoprocta ferox, assembly GCA_028646485.1. Lineage (NCBI taxonomy): Eukaryota > Metazoa > Chordata > Mammalia > Carnivora > Eupleridae > Cryptoprocta > Cryptoprocta ferox. Next base: position 4,608,472 of record CM053573.1, read on the forward strand.
TCCCACCAGTAGTGCTTGAGGGTTCCAGCTTCCCCACCTCTTTGCCAACACTGGTATTGTTTGTCTTCTATAGAATACCATTCTACTGGGTGTGAAGTGGTATTATCTCATGGTGGTTTTAATTTGCATTTCCCTCCAGACATAACGTGAAGCATATTTTCATAGGCTTCCTAGCTGTGTGTATATACATTTTAGGTGAAATATCCACTCAAACTGTTTGCTCATTTTCTTCCTGTTGCTTTTCAAGGAAAGTATGGAGACCGTTGAGCAATGGTGGTCCGTTTTAGAAATGAGCACCAATACAACGCGCCCTACATTCTGGCTTATCCCACCGGGCTGTTGAAATCTATCATGGTACCTATGTGTTTCAACAACCACAGTAGGGTGTCAGACTTAATCAGTCTACACCATGGCAGGAGAGGGGATGCAGCAGACAGGATGCAGGGTGTGTTGGCCATCTAACATGTTACCTGGCCCTAGCAGATGCCGGTTTGATGCCCACCCAGCTGTCCCGATCTTTCTGTGTCTGTGCACCCTAGAGATTTCCAGCTGCCAGCATCTGCCTCCTCCTGCCCGTGGGCTTGGCCCACAGGCTTGGTCTGTCCATATGGAGCAGGCTGGAAGTTTCAGAGAATGAACATCCCCATAGTAGCCCTCAACCAACAGCTGATGATTGGGGGTGGGTCTGACCAGTACGGGTTTTTATAACAGAGCACTATAGACATGATATCTTTTAAAAGACTTTAAATATCATCAGATATTCACCAGCTGAACTTGGAGGGATGAGTTTGTTGGTGATCACTCTTTACTGAGCTCTTATAGGGCTCATCAACAGCAGGAATTTCTTTCTCATAGTTCTGGAGGCTGGAAGTCCAAGATCAGGAGGCCAGCACGGTCAGGCCCTGGTGAGGGCTCTCACGTGGCAGAAAAAGAAGGAGTGAGAGCTCTCTGGGGTCTCTAATCCCATTCATGGGGATTCTACATTCCTGACATTACCTCCCAAAGGTCCCACCTCCTAATGCCATCATGTTGGGAGTTAGGATTTCAACATATGAATGGGGGGTGGGGAACAGTCCACAAATGCCCAGTCCACGGCAGTGAGTGTATAACCTGACTCCCTCGAACCACAAGTACGAATTCTGGGATGTGTGTTTTGCACTATTTCCCAGAGTTTCCTTGCAGAGTGAAGCCTCAGGAGCACTCTGACAGAGATTTGACAGTGTATGCCCCCTGGGGGGCAGGGACAGTAGACGTCACACACTTGAACTCTTAGGATCTGCCTCTGGAGAACCCACACCGACACTGCCCCTGGTCTAGTCTTCCGGGCCACCCGTCCTGCCCCGGGTCATGGCGGCCCCTGCTTCCTCTTGGCAGTGCTTGTGCTGGCCTGGGACACCCTGAGCATTGTGATATGGATCCTGACAAGCCGGAGGTGGCTGGAGGCGGAAGGACTGTTAGGGTGGGGGCAGGGCTCTCTTGTCCAGTGGGAAAAGGAACATCGGAGACTATTCAGGAAAGGCCAGGGGGCCCTGGGAATGGTCAGCGGAGAGGGTGTAGAGCAGACTCTGGGATGAAAGTTAGAGGCTAGACACAGGTTGAGGAGGCTGCCTTTGAAGATCTGCAGGGATAACACCACCACACAAAGCAGAGGGCCAGCGGCCTGAGGACTGCATGTGATTCTGACCTACACGGGGAAGCAGGTGAATGTGTGACCCCCAAAGTCTTTTTCAACTTTAATACTGTAACAGTTCTTATAAAAAGGCCAGGGCTGGATAGGATCTCAAGGTCAAGGTTCATGTCTAATGGGCATATTTGGGCCTGCTGGTCTTCCTGGGGCCTGGTGAGTAGGGATGCTGACGGATGGACAGTAAGGACGGGGCCTCCATTGCCCCAGTATTGTAGCAGGGAGGGTTTATGCCCTAGGTCAGGTCCAGGCAGACAGATCCTGGGAATATGTGCATGCAGGAAATTTGGGGGAGATGTTCTCAGGAGCCATACCTGCGAGCAAATGAAGCTATGAGGGCTTGGCAGAGGAGAAGCCTCAGCCGATCTGTGAGAAACTCTGAGACCCAGGTGCCCCTCAGAGTTCTCCCGGATGGACTGGGCTCCCACACTGCCTCTGACCAGTCTTTGGATAAGTGACATCTGCGGAGACCAGGCTTCTTTTGGTTGAGGTCAGTTCTCCCTGAAGGAGATCTGCTATGTGCTCTCAGCAGGTAACACGCCTGGGAAGTAGGGTCCAAGTACCCGAATCCTGGAGCAGATTACAGCGTCTGCCACAGACAACAAGCTGGATAAAGCCCCCGGTGGACACGCAGCCAGAGGGCACGGGTGGCTCCCGAGACACAACCTCCCCCACAATCATACGGAATGTACCAGTGCCCCTCTGGCGGATGCTGCGGGGAGCCGGATGGAATCCTGACTTTGTCCCCACTCCTCAGCACCCCCTTCTTCTCCTTACTGGCCTGTTGTTTCTTGTCTGTCTTCTCTTGTCTCCCGGCAGCGCGGTCACTCCGTGGTTCTGGCTTTGGCTGTCTTTAACTGCTCTGTGCGCTGGCAAGATGCCTGCTTTCATTTTGTCATTACCTTTGGATCTTCATGCATCAGGCCTGTGAACAGGCCGAGGTTTCTCACTTCTTGACATGCTGGCAAAGGGCTGTGAGTGCTGTTGTCACTTCTCAGGAGTGAGCAGGTCCGAGGAAGTGGACTGAAGCTTTTCCAGAGGGGTGGCCAGGAGGATTGTCCCCCAGAGGGGGTCAGGTGGGAGGACCAAGACCCTGCAATTTGGCGGATAGCAGGGATGGGCACTCAAAAGATCAGTGACAACTGGTTCCTGAGTGGCCATCCCCAGGCTCAGGAGGCTGACCTGGAGGAAAGCAGGCATGAGAACCCATAGTTAGCCTCCAGGTTCATAAGACATAGATGCTTCCTCATAGCAAACAGATTTGGACACAATAGGGTTGGGTGGTCAGCCAGCCATAGAGTTCAATAATAACCAACCACTGATCGTATATTTATAATGCTTTTCGTTGTCTATCACCTCAAGTCTGCTATGCAAAACTAATGTCTTAGGAGGAGAAAATGAATGGGAACCAGCCCTTAAATATGTTCGTGCTGAGGTCCAAAATGAGGGATGAGTTTTGAATACCTCTAGGATTTAAAAGTAAATGATGCCACTTTTTATCTCAGGCTTTCCAAAGCTATTTATGTAGCAGTGTGACATCTATACATCTATTTAAAAATGTTTTTTTAATGTTTATTTATTTTTGAGAGAGAGAGACAGAGAGAGAGCGAGAGAGAGTGGGGAGGGGCAGAAAGAGAGGGAGACACAGAATCAGAAGCAGGTTTCAGGCTCTGAGCTGTCAGCACAGAGCCTGACGCGGGGCTCGAACTCACGAACCGTAAGATCATGACCTGAGCCGAAGTCAGATACTTAACCGACAGAACCACCCAGGTGTCCCAGCAGGGCTACATCTATTATACAAGAGCTATATTTAAATATCGTCAGATAGGCACCAGGTAAACTTGGAGAGATGAGTTTCTAGGTCAACGCTATTCATTGAGCTCCTACAGGACGTCAGGCCCTGAGGGAATTGGGTGTCACCCACACGGGTCCCTGCCCTTGTGGGGATGACGTTAAAGAGTTAGGAAGGGCAGCTTTTCAGAGGGCATCAGCACCCAAGTAGACTGCACATTGGGATGTATGTAGTAGGGGACTTAATCTAGCCTGGGTCAGGCAGGATAGAAAAACCAGCCTCGGTTGTGGCATGGGCTCAGGTATATAAAACATAGCCTGCTGAGGATCTGAGAAAGTCAGCAGGGCTGGAGTGCAGAGGATGAGGGCGTAACAGGCAGGATCCCAACAGGAAGGTGATGGTACTCTAAGATTAGAAAGCACCAGGAATGTTTACTAAAGAGACAGTTTTTGAAGGTGTAGGCTGGTTGTCAGGAAGACATGAAGGACCGTGCAGGGCCCTAGGTCCTGAGATGGCTGACATGCCCCCATCCATAGGTCTGGTTGGGTCAGGGCATGATGGCCTCGTTCCCAGGACCTGGAAGGAGACAGCCACCTTGGCAGGATGGGTGACCTGTGGTTGATGGAGGCAACAACTCAAGGAGACCGATCAGGGAGTGAGCCAGGGGATTAATACTTGCCCCTGCTCTCTTACCTGCCTCTGATCTGCTATGACCAGAAGTCAGATGGTGTGGGCAGCTGTTGACGTAGTCAGTACTGGTCGGAAACCCAGGTAGGGTTGAGATGTGGATGAGCAAACGGAAGGAATCTTTCCAAGAGGGAGAGGGACACAGATAGGAACGGAGGTGTAGGCAGTGGCTAAATGATAAAGACATGGTTGGCTCACATCAAGGATTAAGTTTCGTTCAAAGGCTACCAGGTAGTTTTAAGCAAGGGAGTGATGTGAGTGTGTTATCGTAGAAACGTAACAACGTAGCAGAGTAGAGGATAGACTTTCGAGGGGGAAGAATGGATTTTGGAAGGCCATTTAGGAGGTGGTAACAGCTCAGTAGAAGAGATAGTGGGGGCTTGGACTAGCAGAGCCATGCGGCTGGGGGGAAGTGAGCCAATTTGAGGTGTATTTAGAGACAGTCTAGTTTGGACAGCTGGGTGCATATTCCTGTCACTGATGGAGGGAACGCTGGAGTCAGAGCAGTTTGGGGAGTGAGGAAGGAAAAAGTATGAGTTCCAGTCAGTTGAAATGCCTATGAGTTCATTCAGGTGGACTGTCAAGTACCAGCTGGAAGTAGAGATCTGGAACTCAGGAGATGGGTGTGGGTGGAGTGGAGAGGGGGTCTGTAGATGGTCATTTAGGCATGGGGTGTGCGTGAGGTCTCTAAAGAGCAAATGTAAGGTGAACCAAGAAGAGGGCCTAGGTTAGAATCCCTAAAAGCACCAAGATTTGGGGATTGGGCAAAGAAAGATGACCCATTAGAGAGGACTGAGAAGCAGTGTCTGTGGATGGTAGAAACTCAAGAGGAATAGGGCGGGAGAGGAGGCAGACTGGGTTGTGGAATGTCTGGAGAAATGGAGACATGGAGCTTGGGATGTTTGGATATGGCCAAGGAATGTGTGCTGGGAATGGGGAGGAACGAAGTCAGTCAGTAGTGGAGGGTGGTGGGGACAGGAGAGCTCTACTCCGTGAGAGGACTTGAGCATACTAGATGGTGACCAGAGTCGGCAGAGAAGCAAGGAGCCAGGAGGAACCTGACGGTCAAGAGAAAGATGGAAAGGGAGGAGAAGCCAAGTCTTGGCACCCATAGGGCATCCCTCCCTGGGCTTCTTCACCCTCTGGAACCATAGCCTGTATGCTTCCGTGTGAAGGAAGGTTTGCAGACTCTGGGCTCTCCTGGTTCTGAACCAAACTCGGCACCTGCAAGACCACGCCCACTCTCAGAACTGTAGGAGCCTGTCCCTCCTTCTCCCTGTGGACACAGTGGAGGGAGGACGCCCTGTGTTGGATGGGTCATCGTCTCCATTCCAACCCCTGTGAGGAACGAGACCCTGCAGTGTCTGCAGAGAGGGGTGGTGGCGAGGCAGTGAAAGGGATTTTTTAAAACCATTTCCTCCTTTTCTCTTTAAAGAGGGAGGGAAGACTGGCTCCTGAGAATGAGGGGTTTGATGCTTGGGACGTTGCGAAAGGTAAAGGGGCCATTTTGGAAAGCGGGACAGGGGCCTCTCCTTGGGGACGTGGAGGGGCCGGTGAAGGTTAGTGACCACACATCTGTTACGACACAGGTTTTCCAGTTGTGGATTTTGTCCAGCCAAACTCAAAGGTCCAGATACAGGCATGAAGGCAGTGTTTCCCCATCCTCCCTCCCTCCCTCCCTCCCTCCCTTCCTTCCTTCCTTCCTGTGCAGTCAAAATTGGAGTTCAAAATATAAGGGTCTCTGTATTTTAGGAATTACCAACTCACCAAACAGCTCAGAAGCTTGGCAATCACAGAAACACAGAATGTTCCCTTTACAGGTGATGAGCTTATGAGGGTGAACAGAAGCGAAAGGTGGAGGCCTGGGGTTGGTTATGGGCAAGTGCTGTGATGGTAGAAGTGACTGGTGAGTGGACGTCCCTGCATCCCGGGCAGCTGGGCCACAGTAGGGCCTAAAGATTTTACATTCTTCTTCCGTGGACTTTCAGACACGTCTGTGGATCCCTTTGGTTGTCCTTGTTTTCTCGGGCTGGGGCGGGTGATGGGGTGGCGCATGCGTGCTCGCGGGGCAGAGGGGCCATTACAAAGTCAAAGGCATCATTTGCATTTGTGAAGCAAGAGCCGCCGCTCACATCTGTATCTGCCATATGGCACACGTGCCATAATTGTTTCTAAAACATGAATTTTCAGCTGTGCGGCACTCAGCAGAGACGTGGGGAAAAGAGCAAGAAATTTAAGAATGAATCTTACTTTCTCTCTTAGAAACGCACTCATGTGACTTACCTCTAATGTAATGCTTCTGAAGAGAGTCTTGGCTTATCATAATTCTAATATGTCAACAAAGACAAGGGGCCAAGTTGCTCCTCTGAGAGGTGGGATTCTGTAGGCGGGGCCTTGCCCAGCTGACTGGCACGTGTGGTAGCCTGAATTATGTGGCCACATCCAGCCGGATGGCCATCTGCTAACTCCCAGAACCTGTGGATATTGCCCGGCCACGGAGATTTCGCCAGTGTATTTCAATTAAGGCTCTAGACATGGGGAGATTATGCTGATTATCTAGAAGGCTCGATACATTCCCAAGGATCCTTCTAGGAGGGAGACAGGTGGTCAGAAGGACAGGAGGAGATGTGATGTGGATCAAGAGGGTGGAAGGATGGGAGGAGGGGCTGTGAGCCAAGATGGTGGGGGTGGCCTCAGGACACTGGAGAAGTCAAGGGGACAGATTCTCCCCTAGAGCCTCCAGAGGAAGGTCTGCGGACACCTTCACGTTAGTCCTGTGAAACTGATCTTGGACTTCTGACCTTCTGGCCTCCAGAACTATAAGAGAATACATTTGTGTTGTTTAAAGCCACCAAATTTGTGGTAGTTTGTCACATTGAGAACAAGATACTAATACTGTATAATAATTTATTTTGAAGTCCCCCCCCCCTTATATTTCATTGATCAGTTACCCTGATGAATTCACATGATTGGTTTTCCTAGATCAGAGGAGGTGATGCAGGAAATTAATGTAATAGCTCCCATCTTAACCTTTCGGCAGCCTGTAGATCAGAGTTAGTGAGGCGGTACCTCTGACATAAACTACCAGCAGTCCCATCCTGTCAACCCAGCTTGCTCCAGAATACAGCAGGTGTTCTGGTGGGAGAGTCACCTTGCAAAACTGGACTCTGAATTTAGGAAGTAGAATTTTACTTTGGGTCCATAGCTGCTGATATCTAAAAATGTCCACGTGGGTGAATGACATTTTTTGAAAGTATGCCAGTTTACGCTTGGAAATAAGATATATCAATGGTTTAGGGTATAATTTGATAGGATTGGAAAGAGTTTTCCCCCTCATTTATGCAAAAAGGTTTTCTCTGAACTGCTCTACTTTTAATTTCTTTTATTTTTTTAAATGTTTATCATTATTTTTTTCTAATTGACAACAATATATACTGAACGTGTAAACTTTGTAATACACTTAAACACAAGCTGAAAAGGCAGGAAAACATTTATAGTTCTACAATGCGGAGATAGATCCTGTTAACATTTAGGATATTTTTGTCAGATATTAATAATCGGGTGCTTGCCTGATTGTTTTACTGCTTCCTGAGCATTTCCACATGTCAATATATATTCTTCTGCAATGTGGTTTTATAATAGCAGCGTTCTATTTTATTATATGTGTCTTCCACAGTTTACTTAGCCACTCCCCCTAATGTGCGTTTAGGTTGTCCCTAGAATTTTATTGCTGCCTGTTCATGTGCATTGCCCATTTCTTTTTTGGTGTGTTATTTGAAAAATAGGTTTGCAAACTTTTTGTTGTTGTATGTTAGGGTTATTAATTTTTAAACAGATATGTACAATTTTGAAGGTTATTGTTTGCATTTTAATTTTGTTTATGGTGTGCTTTTTTGGACATATATGTATTATTAAGCTTTGTGTACTCTGTTTAGTTTTTCATTTCTTGGCATGTCTCTGGCGATTTCTGTTCTCTATTATTTACAGATTGATTTTCTTCCATTCTGATGGCATGCCAGATCTTAACCAGCTTTTCCTTTTAGATCAAAGGCCACTTTCCTCCTTCATGGGGGAGCAGTGGTATTTCTAATCCTTAACCAACCACTTAGTTCATTCTATGTTAAGAGTAGTTTTTTTTCCTTTTAGCATATTTTGACCCCAAATCTCCTCTGATGGATAATTCGATTGTTTGGCCATGTAATCTCATCTTTTAGCAGCTCCAGGCTGAATTCAGAATACGTAGGGATCAGTATTATGTGAGTCTGTGAATGTGCACATACTTATATTGAGTTAAATACCTCTGAAAAGTAATTTGCATCTAATGAAGAGCTGCTTTTCCCCCAGATGATAATGAAAGAGAAAATACGTAGTATATGGCTTCCATTTTCCACATTAAAGTGATGTCCCTACTCTTAACAACATAAACTGATAAATTAGAAAACAAAATCATCAGATCCTTCCAATTGCATTAAGATTTGAAGAAAAAGAAATGATTTCTTTCTAACAAGGCGGAAAAAACAACAACAACAACCCCAAGCTGAATAAGCTCTGGGCTTCTGGAATTTCACATTCAGCTCTTTCTCTGCTTATGTTCCAAACAATTGCATAAAAGCAATCCTAAACAAATGTTTATAGAGGCTGCACTCTGAAATACTGATAATGAATTCTACATAACAAGCACACTCTTTCCCCTGGCTGTTTGAATTTAAAGTATACATTTTGCAGTAATTTTGATGACTTCATTTTGAAATGGTTCTTAACAGACATTTTGGAAATGTCTCATGTCATGAATTTATTCATAAACCAGCCTGTCAAAACCCTTAGCTTTCACTGGAGAGAACGTGTCTCAGATGCATGGGTACTTGCTCTGCCTCTGTCATCCGCCATCTTGAAAGATCATTACTCATTTCCATTACTACTTGGATGTTCTGGCTCACTGCCACTGGGTTTTAGGACATGTGGAGGAGATCATGGCTGAGTTTTCAGCTATGTACCATCTGGTAAGGACTATATTCCTCTTCGGATTATTACAATAACTTGTACTTGGGAAGCTGTGGTGCATACTGTTATGTTTAGTGGTCAGTGTCACTCAACAAAAGGGTGATAAACCAATAATGGGGTCTTGGAATGGGAGAGTACAGCACAGTATATCATTTTCTCACATGCTAACAGTCTCTAATGAGGACTAATAGGCCCTCATGTTTATTTATTCAATAAACAAGCCATTGGGTTGTAAATATGAGGTCAGCATAGCCAGCCATGAGGTGTGAGCTGTTTTATCAAAGAGCATTATATGGTGGCTAGAGCAAGTACTGGAACATATTAGAGTGCTGTCATGGCAGTTACTGCATAGATCACTCCCCCTCTGATGTCTGACTGGGGAGGGAAGTAAGGTGATGCTTCTGCTTCTCTCTCTCCCTCCCTCCCTCCCTCCTTCCTTCCTTTTCTTCCCTGCTTCCTTTCTTTCTTTCTTTTTAGTAAGGGGGGCAGAGAGAGAGAGCGAGAGCGAGCATCTTAAGCAGCCTCCACACTCAGCACAGAGCCTGATGTGGGGCTCGGTCCCATGACCATGGGATCATGACTTGAGCTGAAATCAAGAGTTGGATGCTCAACCCACTGAGCCACCCAGGTGCCCCTCTGCCTTTCCATTTCTAATTCATGGCCCATGGCTCTTGCCCTTTCATGAAGCATGACATCATGCAGGTGTGTTAAACTAGCACTTCTCCTACTATAGTGTAAACATGTATCACCTGAAGTTTTTGTTAAAATGCAGATTCTGGAGCAAGAGGCTGAGATTCTACATTTTACCCAACTCCCAGGTGATGCTTATACTGTTGCAGGTCCCCAGATCATACTGAGTAGTGTGCTCATTCTGATTTACAGGGTAGAGGGTACAGAGCCCAACCCAGCTAGATTCAGGGCCTCTTTTAATAATAGGACATGTGCTTAGGGGGCAGTAGAGTGTACTGGATAACAGTGTTATCCAGTGTTACCCAGCTTTCACAGACTCTGGATGTGAATCCTGGCTCTGCCATTGCTGAGTTTTGGGTCGTAACAACCATCATCAGAAAGAGGAATTGTGATTATGAAAATGGCTTCGAGGAGGGAGGAAATTATGAATTCAACATGGAGCATGAGTTTATGTTGCCAAAGGGAGAACCAGACAAAGAGGTTGGAAGAAGGGTTCCAGACAATCTGCAAACCAGCTAACCAGATTCACCAATTGAAGATCCATTAACTAATACACGCTAAAGGCTCTCAGTCTCCGTGTATAGAAAGGAGACTGTAGACCAAGATGTGTGCAGTGCTTGAGTGCCGAAGGATAAGATCTTTATTAGTGCAATGGCTTGTCTTCCCAGGTGGGTCATTTTTTTGTGCAGTTTGACCAAGAATAGTAAGCACACAGTATTCATGGCTCTCTGTTTTTGGAGCAGCATGTTGCAAAACAAAGTTAATGTGTTAAATTTAACTGTGATTTAAATTGATGTTGCCTGAGTCCCCAGAGACCAATGAAACACAAGTGGGGTGGGAAAAGCAGCCACTTCTGTTGTTGCCTAATGATAGAGAAGATTTGAAAATCAAAGGCATTGGGTTCACCTCACTGTGCAGCAAGGAACAAAACCGAATTAATTATACATAAGATGAATAAATAATTTAAATATATCACTTATTGCCTCTTTATTGCTCAACACTTGAAAAATTATTTCAATTAGAAACTTAAACTCAGTTTGATAGACGATGAAGAGTGTGCAGCTCAAGATAAATGTAAATCCTTTTGTGATATAAAAATTTGATTTTCAGTATGAGGTCTATTAAAATGAAATTAATAATCTCCAGAAAAAAGAGGTAGTGCCAAGAAAGGTTGGCCTTTTCCCACAGAATATTGGTTATTTTAAGGGAAAAAAATCAATAAGCTTATTACAGAGATAATTAAAAAAAAAATCAGAACTCTAACATCCTAAGCACCAGCCTCCCAAACAACAAAACTAATAAGCATTTGTTTCTCTGGGTTTCGTATTAACATCATAGAGGGAATGTGCTACTTACATTACACATGATCTTAATTTTCTTCTATGCTCAAGGAAACAATTCATTCTCTCTGTGTTTGTTGGCTTTGTAAAGCACAGAAGAGCACTCTTCCATTTGTTGCACCTGCAAAGCGAGGGATTTGGCTGAAGCCACACTGGACCCTTTTCAGGGCAAGAATATCCTAGTAAGTTGGTTTGATTCCTGTGCTTCCATGTGCTGGTGCTGCAAAGCTCTCCTTCTCCCATCCCTGATAGGAATGGCTAATTGATGAGAGCACTGTCCTTTGTATATTCAGTCTAAACCTCAGTCCTTCTCCTCACAAGACTCAAGGCAGTTCAGTTACTTCCAGTTGATCAGAATAGGCATGAAACCGACCTGCCATCTTTGAGGATCTAAGAATTTGGTAATATTTATCTGGCGTATTAACAGTTTGTCTGATTCGTTAATGACATGCAAACATCTTTTAGCTTATGTTTTAGTTCATGCTGTAGAGATGAGTTCTTTCTGTTCTTTATATAGACTGTAAGCGCTAGCCGTAAAGTGACATATGTACTTTACCTTTTGTACCTACACGTATTCCTGAGGGAACTAAATACATACTGATCATCAGCTTCCCGTTCACTTCTCATCCCGTAAGAAATGAAATACTCATTACCCAACAAAGAGTAAACACAAAACGAGTGAACAACTTCTGGGTCACCAGTGCTAGTCCAGGCAGTTTTCAACAGATTTGGAAAGTTGCCAGAGTGTTCAAGATGGCAGTGTAGGAGATCCTGAGCTCACCTTCTCCTATGGACACAACAAATCTGTGACTACCTTTGGAATAATTCTCTCCTAAGGGGGTGTAGAAACTGGATGAACAGAGCCTTTATGACAAGGGGCAGCACTGAAACAGGTAAAAAAGTCAGAGATAGAGTCCAACTAAGGAGAACATGACACTCCAGGCATGGCATTCCATGGTTTGGAGGGATCTCAAAGGTATGGAACTTTTCAATGTGGAGCAAGAAATGTGACCTGTACACCAGGCACCGCAGTCCATAGATCCTGTGATGGAGAGAAGAGCCCCCAAAACACCTGGATTTGCAAGCCAACCGAGACTATGTCCAGGAGAAGTATAGAACTACAGGGAAAGGAAAACCCACTCTTAGAGGGCTCAGTGCAGGCTTGATCAAACTAGGAACCAGCACTAAAACACCAGAATGAAAAGTGCATAGACCTCAGGTTAAGGAGACCTACCTAACAATCTTGGAGCTCCTGCCAGAGAAGCAGGAGGAAGCTGGGCCTCTGCCTGGGGACTAAGATACTGGTGGCAAAAATTTTTGCTCCCTCTTTCTAACAGCTGATCCCAAGGCTGGTGAACACCATTTTGGAATTCTCACTCTACACTGTTCACACTGGGGGACATGTCTTGCTGAGAGCCCAGTGCAACCCCACACCTCTGCTGGGCCTCACAGCAGATAGGATGGTAACCGCACCCACCAGCACACAGCAGTCATACCTGCCACAAGAGGTGCGTGCAGTCCATACGGGGGACTCCTCTGAAGCACCTGAACGTGGTGGTCAAGAGAGATTGTGCTTCTGGGTCCCACAGGACATCTCCTATATAAGGCCACGCCTTAAATACTGGGAGACATCGCTGAACTACCTAATATACCCAGCAAAGATATTATTCAGAATTGAAGGGGAGGTAAAGGGTCACCAGACAAGCAAAAGCTAAAGGAGTTCATCACCACTAAACTAACTCTACAAGAAATATTAAAGGGACTTCATTAAGTGGAAAACATAAGGCTATAACTAGAAATATGAAAATGTATGCAGGAAAAATCTCACTGGTAAAGGCAAATGTATAATAAATGGAGTGGATCAACCACTTATAATATGAAGGTTAAAAAACAAAAATATTAAAATCAACTGTATCTACAATAAGTAAGGGAGTACACGAAGTAATAATATGTCAAATATGATGTCAGAAACATAGAATGTGGGGTGGGGAAAGTAAAAGTATGCTTTTGGAACTCATCTGAATGAATACCAACTTAAAATAGACTGCTGTAGACATAGGCTGTTATGTACGAACCTTATGGTTATCACAAACAAAAGTCAATGAATACACAAAAGATAAAGATAAGGAATCCCAAACATAACACTAAAGAAAGTCATCAAATCACAGGGAAGAGAGCAAGAGAAGAAAGAACAGAGAAGAAATACAAAAACAACCAGAAAACAGTTAGCAAAATGGCAATATGTAAATCTCAACAATTACTTTAAATGTAAATTGGCTAAATGTTCACATCAGAAGACGTAGAGTGGCAGAGTGGACTGAAAAAAAAAAAACAAGATCCATCTATATACTGCCTATAAGAGACTTGCTTCAGCTATAAAGACACACACGTACTGATAGTGAAGGGATGGGAATACATATACCATGACAATTGAAATGTAAAGAAAGCTGGGGCAGCAATACTTAACATTAGGCAAAGTTTAAAACAAAGGATGTGACATGAAAAAGAAGGGAATTACATAATGATGAAGAGATCAGTCCAACAAAAAGATATAACACTTGTAAATATTTATGCACTCAACATAGAAGCACCTAAATATATGAAGCAAATATTAACAGACCTAGAGAGATAAATTTAAAATAATACAATAATAGTAGGATACGTTAACACCCCACTTACATCAACGGATAGGCCACTGAGACATGAAGTCAGTAAGCAGACATTGGTCTTGTGGTGCTTGAGCTCTGCTGCAACAGTGAGAGTGGTGAGGACATTGAGGTCCCATATGTATGATATCCCATCTGCTGACTTCCCAGTCTGCAATCTATTTCCAGATCCCTTCTAGTTATGGGATAATAAAGAGTTACTAATACAAAAAAAAAAAAAAAAAGAAAAAAGAAACATTGGCCTTAAATGACACATTAGACAAGATGACTTAACAGATATATATGAAACATTCTATCCAAAAACAACAGAATATACATTCTTCTCAAGTATATGTGGAACATTCTCCAGGATGGATCACATGTTGGCCCACAAATCAAGTCTTGATAAATTTAAGAAGACTGAAATCAGATCAAGCACCTTTTCCAACCACAATGGTATGAAAGTAGAAATCCATTACAGGAAGAAAACTGGAAACTAAAAACAAAACAAAACAAAACCCCCAAAAAACAAAAAACCCAAAACAAACAAAAAAACAACAGCTAGCCCATGAACACATGGATACTAAACAACATGCTATTAAACAAGCAATGGGTCAACAAAGAATGCAAAGAGGAAGTAAAAAATACATGGAGACAAATGAAAATTAAAAAGCAAATGTTCCAAAATTTTTGGGACACAGTGAAAGAGGTTCTAAGAGAGAAGTTCATAACGATAGAGACCCACCTCAAGAAACAAGAAAAATCTCAGTCTATCCTTATACCTAAAGGAAGTAGAAAAATAAGAACAAACAAAACCCGAAGTTAGTAGGAGGAAGAAAATAATAAAGATGAGAGTGGAAATAAATGAAATAGAAACAAAAAAATTAGAAAAGATCGATGAAACCAAGAACTTGTTCTTTGAAAAGATAAACAAAATTGATGAACCATTATCAAGACTCATCAAGAAAAAAAAAGACTCAAAGTAAGAAATGAAGGAGAAGAATTTACAATTGATACCCAGAAGTACAAAGGATCATACAAAACTACTACAGATAATTGTATGCCAACAAATTGGACAATCTAGAAAGAAATGGATAAATTCCAAGATTCATACAGTCTTCCAAAAGAGAGTCAGGAATAGAAAATCTGAACAGACCAATTGCTAGTAATGAAGCTGAATCAGCAATCAAAATGCTCCCAACAAACAAAAGCCCAGCATCAGATGGCTTTACAGGTGAATTCTATCAAAAATTTAAAGAAGAGTTAATGTCTATTATCCTCAAACTATTCCAAAAATTTCAAGAGGAAGGAATGCTTCCAAACTCATGAGGACAAGAATTGCCCTGATACTAAACCAAAGACACTACAGAAAAAGATTACAGGCTAATATCCCTGATGAACAGCAATGCAAAAATACTCAACAAGTTATTTGCAAATATTTTGCTAATATTCAACAATACATTAAAAGGATTATACATCATAATTAAGTGGAATTTATTCCAAGGATGCAAGGATTGTTCAATATCCACAAATCAATCAACATGCTGTACCATGTTAATAAAACATGGGATAAAATCATATCATCTCAAAAGATGCAAAAAAAAATCATTTGACAAAATTTAATATTTATTTAAAATAAAAACTGTCAACAAAGTGGGTATAGCGGGAACATACCTCAACATAGTAAAGGCCATTTATGACAAACCCACAGCTAACATTATACTTAATGGTGAAAAGCTGAAAGCCTTTTTTCTAAGATCAGGAACAAGACAAGGATGTTGTGCACTATTGCCATTTTTATTCAACATAGTATTAGAAGTACTAGCCACAGTAATTAGGCAAGAAAAAGAAAGTGTGTCCAAATTGGAATGTAAGAAGTAAAACTATCACTATTTGTATATTGAAAACCCTAAAGCCTCCACCAGAAGACTATTAGAACTGATTAATGAATTCGGAAAGTCACAAGATGAAAAACGGGTGTGGGAAAAATTGGTTGCATTATGAAATATCAGAGAGAAATTAAGAAAACCCATTTGCAGTTGCCTCAAAAAGAATAAAATAGCTAGAAATAAATTAATGAGATGAAAAACTTGTACTCTGGATATTATAAGACATTGGTAAAAGAAATTGAAGACAGCACAAATAAGTGGAAAGATATACTGTGCTCATGGATTGGAAGAACTAATTTGGTTGAAATATTCATACCACACAAAGAAATTTACAGGTTCAGTGCAATCGCTGTCAAAATGGCATTTTTTAAGAACTAGAACAAATAATTCTAAAACTTTTTCTGGAACCACAAAAGACCCCAGATAACCAACGCAATCTTGAGAAAGAACAAAGCTGGAGTTATCAGACCCCCGGATTTTAAACTATACTACAAATCTATAGTAATCAAAATAGTATGGTCACTGGCACAAAAACAGACTCATGGATCTATGGAACAGAATAGAGATCCCAGAAGTAAACTCACACTTAATGTGGTCATTTAATCTATGACAAAGGAGGCCAGTGGGGAAAGACAGTCTGTTCAATAAATGGTGCTGGGGAAAACTGGACAGCTACATGCAAAAGAATGAAACTGGACCACTTCCTTACACTGTACATAAGAATAAGAATAAACTCAAAATGGATTAAAGACTTAAATGTAAGACCTGAAACAGTAAAGCTTCTAGAAGAAAACTATAGGCAGCAAACTATTTAATGTTAGTCATATTGAATTTTTTCAGATCTGTCTCAGGCAAGGGCAACAAAAGGAAAAATAAATAGGACTACGTCAAACTAAAAGGCTTTTGCGTAGTGAAGGAAACCATCAACAAAAAGGCAAACCAATGAATGAGAAAAGGTATTCACAAATGATATATTTGTATGTAAATCTATAACTAAGGGGTTAACATCCAAAATATATAAAGAACTCACAAAGCAGTATCAAACAACAATGTGATTGAAAAATGGGCAGAGGGTCCAAGAAAGATATTAAACATTTTTAATGTTTATTTTTGAGAGAGAGAGAGAGGGAGAGAGAGACACACACACACATAATCTGAAGCAGGCTCCAGGCTCCTACCTGTCAGCACAGAGCCTGATGTGGGGCTCGAACTCATGAACTGTGAGATCATGACCTGAGCCGAAGTCATACGCTTAACTGACTGAGCCACCCAGGCACCCCCAGCTAGATATTTTTACAAAGAAAATACACAGATGGTCAGTGGGCACTTGAAAAGATCCTCAACATCACTCATCATCAAGGAAGTGCAAGTCAAAACCACAATGAGCTATCACTTCACACCAGCCAGAAAGGCTGGTATCAAAAAGGCAAGAAGTAACCATTGTTAGTGAAGATGTAGAGCAAGGGGAACCCTCATGCACTGTTGGTAGGAATGCACACTGGTGCAGCCATGAATGACTGTGTGGACGTTTCCAAAAAACTAAAAATCGAAATAGTATACAGTCCAGCAATTCCACTTCTATATATTTATCTGAAGAAAATGAAAACACTAATTTGAAAAGATTTCAGCACTGTTTAAATATTTAAGATATGCAAGCAAACTATATGTATCAAGATGAGTGTTACATATATAACACGTATACATGTGTACATGATATATCATATCATAGATCCATATAGACATGGATATATATATGTATATATATGGGATATTAGCCATAAAAAGAATGAAATCTTGCCATTTGTGATGACATGGATGGACCTAGAGAGTATTATGCTAAGTGAAATAAGACAGAAAGACAGACATCGTATGACTTCACTTATATGTGGAATCGAAAAAAACACCAAACCAAACCAGACAGACACTCATAGATAGAACAAACGGGTGGTCGCCAGAAAGCAGGCAGGTGAGGGGATGAGCAAAATAGATGAAGGGGGTTGAGAGGTACAGTCTTCTAGACACAGAATGTAATGTACAGCAACGGGAATATAATGAATAATACTGCATTAATTTTGTATGGTGACGTATGGTAATTATACTTGTGCCGAGCATTGCGTAATGTATGTAAATATCAAATCACTATGTCGTCCACCTGAAACTAATGCAATTCTTTGTGTGTCAATCCTTCTTCAATTAGAAAAAAGGAAGGTGCCGGAAATTGTACAACAGGGGTTGCGAACTGATAGTCCTCAGCCCCTGTGTTCTGTTTGGCCTGCGGGCTGCATATTTCTTTAACTTGCGCATGTGGCGGTCCCTCCTCTGCAGACCTCACAGGCTCCCTGGTGCCTGTCGCTTGATCCTGGTAATGCTTGAGGACAACTGATGTTGTGACTCCTAGCAGCAGACTCTGTCCTTCCTTTTGCTCAGTCACATGGATTGAAATGTGTCCTCCCCAAATTGATGGGTTGAAGCCCTAACCCCATTTGGAATGGGGTCTTCAACAAAGAGGTAATTAAAAGTCCAAGGAGGTCACAGGGTGGGCCACTAAGCCAGTAGAACTGGTGTCCTTATAAGAAGAGGGAGAGACACCCAGGAGGTATGTGCATGGAGAAGGGGCCACCTGAGGACACAGTGAGGGGCGGGGCACCTCAAGGGGAGGGGAGAGGCCTCAGGGGACCTTCATCTTGGACGTCCAGTCTGCAGAACCCTTTAAGCCACCGTGCTTGTCGGAGCGGACTCAGACACCCCCCCTACTCCTGAAACTGCAGGTGCCGTGGTAATCTCTGCCCAGTGCTGAGATGGGACCCACATCAGGGTGCTCTGCCCGCAAGGATCCCTTCAGAATTCTTCCTGGGTTTCTCTTTTTCTGAGGGTCTAAAGAACCACCTTGATCGCTGAGCAAGCAGGAACTCACCCTCGAGTCCAAAAGACTTCAGGACTTCTTGCACGAAACTGGATTTTTTTTTGGAAGGGCTGATATTTTTTACTTTGAATATTTGGGAAGGTAAAAGGAAAAGATGGCATTAAGATTAATTTCATTTTCTCCCCATGCCTCGCACCTCCTCCACCCTCCACCTGCCAAGGAGACGCCTGTGTTGGACAGGAGGATAGTGTCTTTCTGGAAGGCATGGGCAAGTGGAACAAAAGTTAGAGAACCCAGAACACTAAGGTGTTTCATTTTGGGAAGGGCAGACAGCTGTTGGTGGAGGAGGAGACTCCCTGTTGTAAGGGGGGAGAGATGCAGGGTGGGGGGCTGCGTGGCCTAGTTAGAGACCACGTGTTTGGAGAACTTGGAGGGTGATAGAGAGTGATCTGACGATGAGCTGCTGTATGTGTATGTGTGTGTGTGTGCGTGCATGTCTGCATGTGTGTGTATGCGCCTGTGTGCATGTGCATCTATTCATGCATGTGTGTGCATGTGTATATGTGTGTGCACATGTACATGGACCTTCGCGCACATGTATGCATATGTACGTGTGGGCACATGTGCAGGTGCATGTGTGTGCGCATGTGTGTGTGTCGGTTGGGGACTGTGTGATGGAGAATGAAGACTCTGTCCTTTTGACTTCGCATAATGAGTGCATTTGCCCTTTGGCATGCTCCTAGAAATTTCTTAAAGCTTTAATTTTACTCAAGTTGTCTTTGCCTGTCAGCCTGGTATTGTTTTGATTTTTTTTCCCCCCGTTGTGCTGACTTCTACTCATTCAGGTTACGTCACCTGAAATTATATCTGTTGCGTTTAAAATGCTTGTTAATGTAAATGGCTGAACAATTTCAATGGATACTCAATATCCCACATAGTAGTTAAGTCAGCCTAGAATGTTTTTTGGTATTTCTGTGCTCTACCTAATATCACGAGTGATAGCATCTTAGCAGGGTATACATGTGTCTGTGTGCATATATGTTAATGCACATATACATGCATATAAGCATATACACACATGCATATATGTGTGTATGCATCTGTATGTAGAGTTAAAATGTTTTTGGCTTATAGTGGTCTTAATAATCAACAGGATTGGACCGGTATCAAATCAACCACAAACCAAAGCAGTGACTTCCCAATTTATAATTGTAGACAAATTCTTATTTTAATCATGGTTTTCCTCTTCATGTAATTTTGAGTCGATGCAAAGTGGTCTTTGGTCCTTTGTTTGCGGGTCATGTTCACTTTTCAGGAGGGAATAGTTTTCTTTGCAACATCGGTGTGTGACGCCGATTTCACGGATGCGAGGAACCTGTTTTCATCCACAGTGATAATGTCGCTCTTAACCTTGTACAGAATGAGAGGCCAGGGCTGCAAGGGGTCCGCTGCTTGAAGATGGTTATTATATTATAACGAAATCAACCAAGAACATACGTGTGGTGGAGGTTTGTCAGGGCCGCCCTAGCAAAGCCCCACAGACACTTGCTGTCTCCCAGTTCTGGAGGCTGGAAGTCTGGGATCAAGGTACCAGCATGGTCAGTTCTTTCTGGGGCCACGAGGGATGATTTGTTTCCAGCCTCTCTCTCAGCATCTGCTGGTGTGCTGGCAGTTTCGGTGATCCTTGGCTTATCAATCTCTACCTTCATCTTTGCATGTCTTCCTCCCTGTTTGCATGTCTCCGCGTTCCAATTCCCACTTTTTTTTTTTTTTTTTGTAAGGACACTAATCATACTGGGTTAGGGGCCCACCTTACTCCAGACTAATTATATTTGCAATGATTCTATTTCCAAACAAGGTCTTATTCTGAGGGAATTGGGGTTAGGACTTCAACATAAACTTTTAGGGGGACGTAATTCAGCCCGCCACGCAAGCTGATCTATTTACCTAACAGCTGTTATATAAGGATTTTCTGTACATCTAAAGAAAATCAAATGCACCTCCAGCAAAGTGAGTATTTCTTCTTCCCTTTCTGATTTGTGCTCTTGACACATGCCTTATTCAGCTTCCTTAACTGGGCAGCGGGAGGGGTGAAGGGACAGGACACTAGGGAAACATGCCCCAGTCAGTCTGTGAGCTCGAGGACATCCCTGCTGTTGTGTGCTTCACGGCCCTGGGTTCTGAGCCTAGAATTAAGACAATGTGCGGAGAAGAACACTTACTTACCAAACAATGACGTAGCCCCCTAGGAATAGGACAAGAAATGGTTTCACTCTGTCTGGACTTCAAGAATGAGAATGGCATATGTTGATATTTTATTGTTCTATGTATTATACAACTAACTAGCAACACTTGACTGCTATCTATTTCCATCCTTGATTTATTAGGGCTTCTTGGAAGACAGATACAAACCCATCCCACCCTCCATCCACCTACATGAGTGCTCGTAAAGGCTGCTGCTTTCATCAGGCAGTCAGTGCTAAACATATTTCCTTAAAGATGTTTTCTCATTACACGAAGCATTCTGGGCTAATAACAAATATGAGTGGAATATTTAGTATTTATTCGGTATATGATTCCCTAGAAAATTTTATAAATTCTCATTTATTTGTTATGCTCCATTTTATAGCATCCCAAACATCTTCAGTGCTTTATTGCACTAGAATCAACATACTCCCATGTATGCATGCACATATGCGCCTGTGCATACACACACACACACACACACACACACACGCACTTATTTTCTTCATGAGGCAGCCAACATCAATGGCCTATTCAACTGATTTCATATAATAGGATGATGGGAATATGAACCGCAGAAGGGCACGATAGAAATCATTTACATGAATGTATCCCATATAGTGTTTTCTTTATTTTTTTAAAACATTTTTTAGTTTAGTTTTGAGAGAGAGAGAGAGCTCACAAGCAGGGGAGGGGCAGAGAGAGAGGGAGAGACTGAATCCCAAGCAGGCTCCGCACCATCAGCCCAGAGCTAGATGTGGGGCTCGAACTCCTGAACCGTGAGGTCATGACCTGAGCTGGTCAGAAGCTTAACCGACTGAGCCACCCAGGTGCCCCTATTTTTAATTTTTTAATTAAATTTTATTTATTTAGCTACAGAGAGAGAGAAGAAAGAGAAGGAGCAGAGAGAGAGAGAGGGAGAAAGAGAATCCCAAGCAGGCTCTGCACCATCAGCACAGAGCCTGACACAGGTCTTGAACCCACAAACTGTGAGATCATGACTGGAGCAGAAATCAAGAATCAGACTCTTAACTGACGGAGCCACCCAGGCACTACACCATATAGCGTTCTTTACATTTCCAGCACTTGAAAGGGTGAGGAATTGTGAAAGAAGGCAAAACCAGTTGTCCGGACCAGTATGGGTTTTGTTACGTGTGAGATAAATTGGACTTGAATCAAGACCTGTGGGAAAGGCCAGCTAAAGTGCTCCATCAAGATAAACATTCATATCCTTGGGGTACTTTTAACTAAAAGGTTTGAGGTTTCCTGTGAGTTCTGGATGGTGGCTTGTGAACCTCTGTTCTTGGGAAAAGTAGGAGTCCTGCATCCCGGTATCAAGTCTTAAAAGCAACGGCTTGGCTATAGTTGGGAGGGACAAGCAAGAGCTGAGGTGCCCATCACAGCCATGCGGACGGCACATGGACGGTCCAGGCTCCCAGCACTGAGGCTGGGAAGGAACGTCGGACTTTAAGAAGTTGAGCAGAAAAAATCCATCTACTCTTGCACATCATGTGTGACATTTTAATTACCTGGGCAGCGTCTCAGGACATAATGAAGCAGCTGTATGAGTATAGCATTTTGTCCCAGCGATTACCAAAGCCACACAGCCACTTCAACACTGTCATTGTCACATCCAACATGTTAGATTCTCGAGTAAGTGTTAGGCCTGATTTATTGTCCAACTCAGATAATTATTCCATTGCTGTCACTTTGTTTTGAGCCAAAAGATTAAGATTTAAGTTATTCTCTGAAAATGTGATTCATGTTTATCTCAGGGGTCTTCTTCTGCTCTCCATGATCTTCCCTCATGTTCTGGATTGTCTCAATGCTTCCCTGGCTTGGTTCTGTCTTCTGAAAGGATCTTCAAACTCAGCTAGTCTGTCAGTACACTTAGAGCAGATGGGTGTGTGGTGTTCTCTAATGATCCCCAAAGGTAGGATGAAACATCCAGGAAAATACTTTGTGTAGGTTCTTGGCTATATGTGGTTATTTCAGCTTTAATGAGGGCCAAGCGGTGACTGAAAAATATTAATACTTTTCTAGTAGAAATTCTAGGCCTACACTCTGACTGCTGAGTAGAAAACAATTCTTTTGAAAAAATTTTTAACATTTATTTTTTTGAGAGACAGAGAGCATGAGTTGGGGGCGGTGGGCAGAGAGAGAGGGAGACATGGATTTTGAAGCAGACTCCAGGCTCTGAGCTGTCAGCACAGAGCCCGACGTGGGGCTCGAACTCACAAACTGCGAGATCATGACCTGAGCTGAAGTCAGATACTTAACTGACGGAGCCACCCAGGCGCCCCGAAAACAATTCTTTTAATGGTAAAATCTAAAACTATAGGATTATTGGATTGTTACATTGCACCATAAAATAGTGTAAAAAAGATACATTGCTGAATTAATCTTTTTGCTTGACTCTTCATGCCTTCCTGAATAATCTGGTTTAAAATAAAAGTTGGATTATGGCTTCAGATTTGAATCATCATGGGTTCCCCTCCATATGTTTTTACAATAAAGGAATTCTCATATTAAAACAAAATCCACATGCGATCTCCTTTAGGGAGTTAGACACATTGTGTGTCCAAATCGCTGAATTTTTGGACGTGATAAATGGAGTTTGGAGAAAGTGGCTAAAAATAGCTATGGCCAGAAATCACTTACTGTGAAGAGCTCCAGGGCAGGGAAGTTAGAGACCAGAACCAGGGATCCCGATTCAAAATGAACCAGGAGAAATGGGCCAACGTGGGTAAGATGTGCCAGGTTTACGAGGTCAGACTTGTGGCGCCTGTTTTGCCTGGAAATGCCAAAATACAGCATTTCCCCCCAGCGAAGCCATAAAATGAAAGTTCTTTGTCCCCCATTCCAAAGCCTACACTTTCCCCCAAAGAGGAACCAAATTTATTTACGAACACATAGGATAGGCAGTGTCATATCCTCATCGCCTGAATTTTCATAATGTTCTTTTAGGTCGATAAGAAATGTGTGCTGGGGGCGCCTGGGTGGTCAGTTGGTTGAGCGTCTGACTCTGGATTTGGCTCAGGTCACGATCCCACAGTTTGTGACTTTGAGCCCCGCATCAGGCTCTGCACTGACAGCACGGAGCCTGCTTGGGACTCTCTCTCCCCCTCTCTCTCTCCCTCCCCCACTCGTGCTCTCTCAAAAATAAATAGACTTAAAAAAAAGTGGGTGCTGGTTCAACATTGCTTTTTATTCAGAACACAGGAATGCAGATGTAAGAAATAAACTCAAATCAAATTATGTAATGACATTATCTTAGTAAAGAGCATGTATTCATGTCAGAACTAAGCATGTTTAGTTTGCTGTGAATAGTGCAGGAGTTCTCCGAAGAGCGGCGAAGGAAGTAGAAGGCAGTTTTCATTCTGGTGTCAGTTTGCTTGGTGAGTCACACAGAGGGATGGTCAGCTTTCTGGGGAGCGAACTGAGTCCTTCTCTCTGGGTTAACTTTGCCAGCCGGGAGTCCTCCCTCCTGTTTACGTGCGACAGTGCCTGTTTTCCTGTGCTTTCTTTCCCTACTTCAGGTTTGCTGTTAATGATCATTTAATACTGATTTCCTCAGCATAAGATTGGGGATGCAGTGGAGAAGGTGAATATTATAGCCTGTTCCCACCCCCATAATCTTCTGGATCTGACCTAATTCTGATCCTTCCACCCCGCTCAGTGTTGTTGGCTGCTGTTGCTGAGTTCCATTAATTTTGGTTTGAGCAGTTCGTAACTGTAAGTGTGAAGAGCTTCATGTGACATTGACCTGCTTCTTGGTGTATAGTTGGGCTCAGTATATAGATTCAGAATGGATGACTAACAGTGACTGTGTATGAAAACACCATGACTGAGTGGACTCTAAGATGAACCACGGTTCAAGTTTAAGCAATATGAGATAATCCTAGAGCGTTGACATTAGGAGGAAGGTGAATCTTGAGAATGGTGTGGGGTGTAAGTCCCAAGCATGAAATGAGCCCGTGATGGGTCCATTTGTGCCAGCTATTCAGGGACAGTGGGACGAGATTGACAGAAGTCCGCTGTGTGTCTGGACTAGGCCTCATATGATTTTTACATCATATATGGTAGCGACATGCCAATAAAGACAGAACTGAACAGGTGTAGCCAATGTGCTGGGTCAGGAAGGAACCCTTAAATTGTTTTGTGACCCACTAAATGGCCGGAATATAAGGCTTACATTTAAAATTGACATTGGGGCGCCAGGGTGGCGCAGTCGGTTAAGCGTCTGACTTCAGCTCAGGTCATGATCTCACCGTTTGTGAGTTCGAGCCCCACGTCGGGCTCCGTGCTGACAGCTCAGAGCCTGGAGCTCCTTCGGATTCCGTGTCTCCCTCTCTCTCTGCCCCTCCCCTGCTCACATTCTGTCTCTCTCTCTCTCAAAAATAAATAACCGTTAAAAAGGTTTAAAAAAATACAGTAGAATAGACAGCCTGTCCTCACGCTGCTGGGGACTTCTGCCCCTAGAGTATGGGTCTGACACACTATGGAAAATTTTCCATGAAAGACTTTCTCAAACTGTATTTTATGGATTAGTCATATATGATTGTTATAAAGTAGAAAAAAAAAACCTACATCCATGTTGGGGGAAGCTCGTGATTGAGTCTAAACTGCCACAAGTTTTGAATTGAGCTCTTGGGCTTTGGAATCAGGCAGGGCTAGATTCTGTTCTTTTTTAATTTTTTTTAACATCTATTTATTTTTGAAGGGGAGAGAGAGAGAGAGAGACAGACAGACAGACACTAAGTGGGGGAAGGGCAGAGAGAGAGGGAGACACAGAATCCGAAGCACGCTCCAGGCTCTGAGCTGTCAGCACGGAGCCTGACGCGGGGCTCAAACTCATAAACCGCGAAATCATAACCTGAGCTGAAATCAAAAGTCGGACGCTTGACCAACCGAGCCATCCGGGCTCCCCTATCCTTGGTATTATTAAAATTACTAGTGATTTCTTCCCCTTGAGTATTTAAAATGAGAATCAAAGACTCTGGAAAACCCCATGGTGAAGAATTCGGTGACTTGCTTTAACCAATGGTTCCTTATAATATTTGACCAAAAATCTTACTTTTTCACATAGGACCCTGAAGCATGGTTCCCTGGAATGCACTTTGGGAAAAACATCAGAGTGCGGGGCTACTCAGGGTTGAGTGTGCGTTTAGATCTCCTGGGGATCTGGTTAGAGGGTAGGCTCTGACACATTAGGTGCAGGGGGTGCTCAGGACTGCGTTTCTGAGAAGCTCCCCCATGAATGTCATGCTGCTGGCTTGTGAGGTTCACTAGATGGAGCAAGGTCTCAGAGCACATGGGTAACAGTGTCTTTGCAGTTTTTATCTAAGTGATTTTTTTTTAGTTGAAATAATCTTCTATCAGCAGTGGAGACAGAAGGTTGTCTCAGTGGCAGACACCGATAGGAATGTGTGCCAAGGAGGCGAACCCCTAGTACCCTATCTAGGTGAAATGTGGATGATATGACTCTCTTGCCCCTTCCGCCAAGCTCCCTGATGGGAGGGACATGTTGGTTTTCTCACTACTGTGTACTAATGGCTGCTGAATCTTTTGGTATCATGTGGGTGGAGCATTACATATTTAATGCCCGAGGGAATGAAGGAATGAATGAATGAATGAATGAATGAAAAGGCTCTGGGTCTTTTTCTCACGGTCATCTCATCAGATGCCACACCCAAGAGTTTGGGGGAAGCCAGACTGGTAACTGAAAGATGTAGACAGGTAGGATTCAGGGGACATATAAAAGCATTGATTCTGTGTATCATTTACTGATAGTATTTTCTGTATTCTGTCAGTTAAAGGTCTTTACTAGGGCACCTGGGTGGCTCAGTTGGTCAAGCGTCCAACTTCGGCTCAAGTCGTGATCTTGAAGTCTGTGAGTTAGAGCCCCTCATCGGGCTCTGTGCTGACAGCTCAGAGCCTGGAGCCTGCTTCGGATTCTGTGCTCCCTCTCTCTGTTCCTCCCCCACTCACGTTCTGTCTCTGTCTCTCTCAAAAATAAATAGACATTAAAAATTAAAAAGAATAAAGGTCTTTACTAATACTCTTCTGATAAGAGTGGCTGGCCAGTGAAGACCATTCCTGCCCCTTATTTTAGAAACTTCAGGGGTACTGGGAGCAGGTGGGACCAGGAAGTCCGTTTTCCAGGAGAGCAGTTCTGCAGTGAGGCCATGAGAGGTGCATGAATGCATCTGGTTACTTCTTCGCTTACAGCCCCTCAAATCCGCTGCACAACAGTGCTTTCTTACTAGTGTGTTATCACTACTCATAGAGGACAGCAAACAATCACTTGGGAAGATCGTGGGATCCAAATTTCCTACATACGTGCTTGTTTGTATGTGCAGGTTCCTGTGTGCAGCTTTGAATGTCACCGGCAATAGGTGATGTTTATAGTTCAAGACAAATTGCTTTGCCCTCATGTAAATTCATCTCCACCTGAATTGTATTGGTCTCTACTTCTAAAAATATTTTCAGTGCAGAATCATTGAGTTAATTTGGGAACTATCTGTCTGTGTTTTGAGACTTTATGAGCTAGAAGGCTGGCTAGTATATTTTAATAATTTTTTATTACGTTTATTTATTTTTGAGAGACAGAGAGAGACAGAGCATGAATGGGGCGGGGCAGAGAGAGAAGGAGACAGAGAATCCGAAGCAGCCTCCAGGCTCTGAGCAAGCTGTCAGCACAGAGCCCGATGTGGGGCTTGAACCCATGAATCGTGAGATCATGACCTGAGCCAAAGTCGGATGCTCAACTGACTGAGCCACCCGGCGCCCCTAGCTGGTGTATTTTAAGTGGGTAATCAAAAGCATGGAGTTAATAAGACCATGCTATGGCATGGCCTTTTCTAGAATGGATATGTTCCTGCAAAGGTGATTGTGATGAATATTGACTTATATCTAGAAATTAATCCAAAGATGTTTTGTATATTTGCCAGTAAAATACAGCACATGAGTTATAAAAAAAAACAAACAAAAACAAAACCAATACTTGCCTTAAGACAAAATTTTTCCTTACCTCCCCAAACACTGCGTGTTCAGTAGATTATATACAGAGTCAGATTTGGCCTTTCCAGTGTTTTAAAGGCGTGTGTAAGAAGAAAGAGGGAAAACAATTTTGGCAGCTACTTTGGGATGTGACCCCAAACAGATGTCTGTGGAAAGCAAGAGATTCTTCAAAGTGGGATTGTCAAAGCGTCACGATCAATTGCTCTCAACAGTTAAGTGCTCGTGCACATAGGATGGACATTTTTAGGCAATTGCCTGTGCGGTGAGTTCAAAATACCATCCAGGAGCTGCGTCATCCTGGTCCCAGGCATGCAGTCCGCTGCTCCGGCTCGCTGTGCAACAATTACTGACTTTTTTGGCGATTTACTCTTTGTGTTTCATCGTGGATGCCTTTCCTTTGTCCCCCACCAGGTAATGAATGGCCTTTCCATTTAAAGCCCTCTTACAGAACGCCCATTCTCCAAGGGTTGAACTGAAGGCTTTCCATGGTTTGCTATTTTACACACACACACACACACACACACACACACACACACACACACAGAGTGGTAGGTGTAAAGCTGCATGTACAGTATCCAATCTCAGCCCACCTGTTGCTTTACAAATGTTGGGTGCAGCTTGGTAATGACCGATAGATGTAGCACCACAAGGCATTCCTGCAATGATGCGTGTTGCTGCTGGTCATCCATGGAAGAGCTGGCGGCCACTCCTCTTATGCTGTGACTCACCCCCCCTGGGCTGGGGAGGAATTGCATCCTGGCGTGGGACCTGGGTGTCACCGCATCAGCAAAGTCTGCCTCCTTCACAAGGACATCATTATTTGATGGGGGTTTTCCCGAGTCCCCCTTTTTATCCCGTCTCCTCTCTCTTTTCTTACAGTAATTTGGTTTATCTGGAGGATGAAGATCAATACCAATAAAACCACCAGGTGCCTCCCTGGCAGGTCATGAGCCACCATGGTCTTAACCTGTCACACATGTGTCACAAAGGCAGGGGACCGAATGGCTGCCATGGTCCGCCTCAACTAAAGGGTACCATACAAAAAGAAGTGGAAGGCATTCATATTGAGTTATTTTTAAAACACTGATGATAATTGAAGAGATGAATGTTTAAAAATGTATTTTGTTTTTGTGGAACTTAATAAATCACCTTCTGTGGCTTCAGAAAGATTTCAAGATTATTAATACATAATATATACATATATAATACAATATATATAATATGTAAAATATATAATATATAATACACACACACGCACGCACACATACAAACTCCATGTATGAGTTTGCTTGGGCTGCCATGATGGAGTTTCCCAGATGGGGTTCTTGGTGGGGGGGGGCTTTGTCAGCAGACATTTTCTCACAGTCCTTAAGGCTGGAAGTCTGAGGTCAAGGTGTCTAGTTAGCTCATTGTACCTTAATTACCTCTTTCAAGGATGTACCTACAAATACAGTTATAGCCTAAGGTCCTGCGGGTCAGGACTTCAACACACACATTTTGGGAGGACACGAATCCATCTGTGACACCACACCTGTCTGGCTTTCCATTGCCTGAAGTGTTAAGTCAGAAGAAGGGACTGTTGCTATGGAGGAGCAGTTGGAGAGGTGGACCCTACCTTGCGTCTTGTTGGCTGGGACTATGACTACTGGATTCACAGCAGTTATCCTGGGGAAGGGTCTTCTCGGTGAAGGTCATAGAATGGGCGTCTGGAATTGATGCTCTACTTTAAGGTGACCTGGTTGCTCCTCCTTTGGGATCACGGAAATAATCCCTTTACTTTTTGATTGTTATTTTCTCCTCTGATAGAACCCTGAAAGGGCCACCCGGTGTTAGAAACAGGTTACCCAGCTTGCTGTCCCAATCAGAGCTCCCAGCCCTGCTCATCCATCTCCAGGCTGCTTCGGACGTAGCCATTCGGTAGTGATTGATTACCACCAACTCTCTCCTTGTCCTTACCCCTGGGAGGCCGGGTCCACAGCGAAGAGCAGATACAAAGGAAAATGAGTTATAAACTCAAGTCATGCGTTTAGATTTTCCCTCCTTCTCCTTCTTCTTTCCCCACTCTGTTCTGCTCCTTCATCTCCCTTTAAAGA
Source organism: Cryptoprocta ferox (assembly GCA_028646485.1). Taxonomy (NCBI): domain Eukaryota; kingdom Metazoa; phylum Chordata; class Mammalia; order Carnivora; family Eupleridae; genus Cryptoprocta; species Cryptoprocta ferox. The sequence goes on from CM053573.1 coordinate 4,638,423, forward strand.
GAGAAAAAAAAATCTACCATGCATCTTTTGTTGCAGCCTACAACATTAACATTTGAAGATAGAAACCAGTGTTTTATTTTTTTGCAAGGCTAAAGAACGTTTTCTGAGCCCAGTCTTTGCAAGTGAGGGAAGCCATCTATCCAAAAGATTATAAAACAGAATACTCTGCTCTTTAGTGCCTTTTGCCTCCCAAGTGGTGGCAGAGGGAAGATAAATGACTTGCCCGTGCACAGGGAGTTGGTAGCAAATTTGGTAATTTGATCGCCTCCCACTTTGCAATTTCTACAACTCTATTGGGTTAATGTGGACGTTTGGTATAAATAAGGCATGATACAAATTTAAACTGAGGCCTCTGACTTTTTACATAAGAAATGCAGACAGATGACGGAAGACACTTGGAAGTCTTCCCAGTCTGATTCTGTGGCAAATTAGACAGTATTCCGTAATCATTCAACGAATGGGCCCACGTCCGAGTTGAGGTGGATGACAAGTGGCAGCTGTAGTCAGAACGTGCTGAGGTCATTCTTGCACAAGTAGAAGAGTTACTGCAAGTAATGTCCCCCCACCCTTTACTCAGGAGGCATCACAGCATGGGGTTAACAAGCAGGGTCCCTGGCTTCAAATCCTGGCTGTATCACCGAGGAGCTAGTTAGCTTGGGGAAAGCTACTGAGTCTCTCTGTGCCTCACCATCCCATCTTTCAAAGGAGGTTAATAGGGGCACCTGGGTGGCTCAGTTGGTTAAGCCTCTGACTTCAGCTCAGGTCATGATCTTACATTTGTGGGTTTGAGCCCCGCCTCAGGCTCTGTGCTGACAGCTCAGAGCCTGGAGCCTGCTTCGGATTCTGTGTCCCCCTCTCTCTCTGCCCCTCCCCCTCTCATACTCTGTCTCTCTCTATCTCAAAAATAAATAAAACATTAAAAAAATAAAAAAAATTAAAAGGAGGTTAATAATAATAATAATAATACTCCCTTGTAAGGCTTCTGTGATTGTTGAATGAGAGAATACATAAAACACTTAGAATAGTACCTGGCTCATAGTACGAAATACATAAATACTGGCCACTATTACAGTTGCCTGTTGGCATAATGCCTCAACTTGATGCTTCAGACTTCCCAGAATATTCTAGTGCTCATATAGATCATATGTGACCAGTCCTCCAAGAAAGGATGATTCCTATCAATGTGCCTTGACTTGTGAGGATCCCCTTTTGGGATTGTATATCCCACAACTAATTAATCTTTGTGGCTAGCCTACTCTACTGAGTTTGTGCAGTGAGGGAAGTGGTATCTTTATCCCTTGCCTGGATGAACATGGCTAGGAAGACTTCAGAAACACATTAGAGGAATGCAGCCAGAGCTCAGTTCCAACTCTTTGTGTGCGCACATATGCTTATTAAACTTCACTAACATTCAGAGCAGTTAAATTGGAGATGAGACCTGCGTAAGACCAGAGGCCACGTCACAGAGCTTCCTGCCCCTAAACTTGAACGCACTAGGTAAAGCACAGTAGAGCGTACGTGGGCAGAAACTAATAATGGGGCGAGAGGTGATTGACCTTCAAGGAATGGGTCCTTTTGGGGTAAGGGGAGGCAGACAATCTCAGGAAGAAACTCCTGAACCTGGCCTTCACCTCTCTGAGCACTAGCACCAGGGAAAGATAATAGACAAGTTTCTGTAAAATCTCAAGAGCATACACATCTCCACCAAATTTGGAGAGAAGCAGACTGATGGTAAAATCCAGTCAACCAAGCTAGAATCCAGTAGAACTCAGGAATGGAGGAACAGTGGCCAAAGAAGCGCTGGTGAGTTTTTGAGGCTACCTAACTGCAGAGTTCTAGTTATAGGATTTAAGTGTCATTAAACATGAAAATGTGGAATAATCTATATTAAACTGGGGATGAGGAGGAATGAGGAAGGGCAGGTAACTGAGCTGTTGGACACTGCTTGAAGCCACTGAACAAAGTAATGAGCACTTAATATTATAACCACCAGAAGGACTAACACTACATACAAAACTTCAAGATCACCAAAGGGGACATGCACACAACAGAGCAACATCCATCCAGAGAGACCAAGATGAATGACAGTGATGATAGTCACAGGGATTGAGTGCTTACTGCACCTGCTATGTCCTCACTGCTTTAAATCATTCATTCCTCAAAAGAATCCTATGTAACAGGTTCTGTGCAGGTTAATACTGTATATATGAGAACGGTAGGGGAAAGAGAGATTTAGGAACTTGTAGTTGAGAAGACGCATGGCCCATAAGTGCAAGGGCTGGGATTTGAACCAGAGTCCAGTCCTTTGGGGAGAAGGCAAGAGAATTTCGTAAAAGAATTAGGTGGGTGTTACATGACTTGTACCTATGTATTCCGCTTGTCTTGGATACAGAGGCAAGTTGATTAGAATAGAAACAGTCTGGAAATAGGTCAGTTACATGTGGGGATTTGTTATACAGCAAAGGTGGCTCAAATCAGGAAGGGAAAGATGAATCTTCAGTGAATGAAACTGGAGCAACTAGTTACTATTTAGAAAAAAAAAATAAAGCTGAATCTGTACCTTAATTTTTACACCAAAATCAGTTATAAATGAAATAAATATATTTAAATGTGAACCAAAAAAGTGCTAGAAAAATCGATGTTTGAATAGAAGAAATAATCTTGTAGTGGGGAAAACCTCTCTACGCGTGACAGTACAGTCAGAGACTGCCTGCAGTTCATAAGTGCTATAAAATCAGTATACTCACGGAATCCTGGGAAAATACTGTAATAATAGCAAGGAAGAGATACAGCAAAGAACTTTCTTCTCTTATACGAAATGCTTAAAAGAAGAGAACCATGAGTAACTCAAGACAAAAATGAGCAAAGCATATGAACAGGCAGATGCCCCAAATGAAATCTGGATGTCCAGCAAAGACATGAAAATGACCGACTCTCATATTGATGAAGTGCAAATCAAATTGACACCATGCCATTTTTTATTTAGCAGATGGGTAAAAATGGAAATTTGCTGCTGCATTAGCACGGATATGGGGAGAGGCCCCCTCACCTCCCACTTCCGGTGGGAGTGTGGATTGGAGCAGGAGGCAGTGGGAAATGGAAACACCCAGTGCGCTTTCTGCTTGGAATACTCTGTGATAGTCTCACACAAGACACATGTACAATGATATTCATGCAACAAAATTGGTAATGATGAAAACTGGAAGCAACAATATGATAAAATATATGGCCATTTATATTTTTAAATGTTTTGAGAGAGAGTGAGAGAGCATGACGAGCAGGGGAGGGGCAGAGAGAGAGAGAGAGAGAGAGAGAGAGAGAGAGAGATTCCCAAGCAGGCTCCACGCTGTCCGCACAAAGCCAGACATGGTGCTGGATCCCATGAAATGTGAGAGCATGACCTGAGCCAGAATCAACAATCGGATGCTTGACTGACTGAGCCACCCAGGCACCTCAAAATATACTGTCATTTAAATTAATGGAATGAGGGGGCGCCTGGGTGGCCCAGTTGGTCAAGCATCCAACTTCAGCTCAGGTCATGATCTTGCAGTTTGTGGGTTTGAGCCCCGTGTCAGGCTCTGAGATGTAAGCACATAAGCTTGCATAAGATTCTGTGTCTCCCTCTGTCTCTCTTTGCCCCTTCCCACTCTCTCTCCCTTTCTCCTCTCTCTCAAAATAAACATTAAAAAAGTGTTTAAGTTAATGGATGAGGTAGATCTATGTGCATTGACATGAAACAAGAGATTATCAAATGACAAAAATGTGCTGTTACAATAGCACACCTATTTTAATATTATTTATGTATTTCAAAAGTACATATGTATTAAGTACTTTTACATCCATATTATACTTCTGATCTGGAAGAACTCAAAGAAAAATATTACCTATGGCTTTCTCCTTTTATACATGAGGTTGGGAGTTGTAAAGGCAAATGTTTGCTCTTAATTTACAACTTTCCATACTTTAAAAAATATTTTACTGTGAGCATTATAAAAGTATAAGTCATCAGCTTTGGGGCACTTGGGTGACTCAGTTGGTTGAGTGTTTGACTCTTAATTTTGGCTCAGGTCATGATCCCAGGGTCGTGGGATTGAGCCCTACATCAGGCTCTGCACTGAGTGTGGAGCCTGCTTGGTATTCTTTCTGTCTTTCTCTGCTCCTTTCCCCCATTCTTTCTCTCTCTAAAAAAAAAGAATTTTTTTAAAAAAGAACCCATTCTAAAAACCCAATTTTTTAGAATGAACCCAGACTAAGAGGTTTTGGGTTCATCCATGTGTGTTGAGGGCGGTCCTGCCCCTGGAGTAGCGTCTGGGGAGTACACCCCAGTGATGGCTCAGAAAGGCAGGAGGGTCCCATCAAGGCTCTGCCTCTTCTCAGTTTCTCCAGAATTCTCTCCAGCTGTTCTGTGATCCTGTAGACTCTAGAGTTCAAATCCATCTCCTACAGCCAAAGACCATGGCTTGGGAAATGTTTTTTCACTAGAATTTGCTATTTCTGCTCTTGAATGATGGGCCCAAACCTTTGTTGAACTTTTCCCCCCGTTTAATCATGCAAACCTTATTTATTTCATAGGATCTCCCAATGTAGTCAACCCTGCGTTCAAAATGGAAACCTTTGTGCTACCTGATCACGTACTCATACTTTGTTGGAGTTTCCTTTCAAATGTTTTCTCAAGTTTTCTTTTCAACTAATTATGGATCCCATGTTGGGTGAGGATCTTTCAGACTCCTGTGCACCAGTGGTAATGGCTGGCATTCCTCTTCCTGCTCATTAAAAAATTAAAAAAAAATATTTATGCATTTTTGAGAGAGAAAGAGAGGTAGAGCATGAGCAGGGGAGGAGCAGAGAGAAAGGAAGACACAGAATACGAAGCAGCTCCAGGCTCCGAGCTGTCAGCACAGAGCCTGATGTGGGGCTCAAATCCATGAACCACAAGATCATGACCTGAGCTGAAGTCAGATGTCCAACCAACTGAGACACCCAGCACCCCTCTTCCTGCTGATTTGAAAATGTTTGAAAGCCATTTGCAGTCACCCACTTTTGGCTTGTGTATCCCAGACCCAAAAGTGCTTCTTTAAGCACCATTTTCTCTTTATTTTTAAAATTTATTATTATTTTATTTCAAGGAGAGAGCACAAGTGGGGGAGAGAGAGGAAAAGAGAGAGATTCTTAAGCAGGGTCCACGCTCAGTGCAGAGCATGACGCGGGGCTCAATCTCATGATCCTAGGATCATGACCTGAGCTGAAATCAAGAGTCAGATGTTCAACTGACTGAGCCACCCAGGCGCCCTGCCCCATTTCCTCTTTTAAAACCTACTATGAGATAATTGCTTTCAGTATTATCATTCTTAATTTAGAGATTAGTTGGCAATTATAATCAGAATTTATTATTGTGTGGAGTAGCAAGACTATCAGACACAACAATTTCTAGTTTGAGTGTAGATGTAGCAGTGATTGACAAGAACTAAATTTATTTATTTATTTATTTTATTATTTTTAAAAATTTTTTCCTTTTATAGTTTATTGTCAAGTTGGTTTCCATGTAACACGCAGTGCTCATCCCAACAAGTGCCCTCCTCCATGCCCATCACCCCCTTTCCCCTCTCCCCTACCCCCATCCATCAACCCTCAGCTTGTTCTCAGTATTTAAGAATCTCTTATGGTTTGCCTCCCTCCCTCTCCCCAACTAGTTTTCCCCCTTCCCCTCCCCTATGGTCCTCTGTTAAGTTTCTCCTGTTCCACATATGAGTGAAAACATATGGTATTGGTCCTTCTCTGCCTGACTTACTTCGCTTAGCATGACACCCTCGAGTTCCATCCACGTTGCTGCAAATGGCCAGATTCCATTCTTTCTCATTGCCATGTAGTAGTCCATTGTATATGTAAACCACATCTAACAAGAACTAAATTTAATTCTTACTTGCGATGGCTACTTCACCATAGGATGCTGCTATACTTAATCTTCTCTGCTCTCTAGTTTCTCCTAATAATTATTTTTAGTTTATATGTAAGATGTATAATAAATAATATGCACATAATTTGCAAGTAGGTGGCTCATAAAATCACAGATGGTCAATAAAGTTGTAAAAACCATTTCGCCTTTACAAGTTCTACATGCTTGCTTGAATGGTTGCATGTCAGTCTAAAGCCTCATCCCAGTGTCAGTGTGCAAGGCCGTGTCTCTTGGCTCATGGTGGGAAGGCCATGAACTTTGGAAGTCAGCACAATGTGGGTTTAAAGCTAGACTCAGCTCCTTGGAAACTGTGACTTGTCTTGCTCTGACTCTGCTTCCTCAACATGACAATGGGGGTGATGTTGTCTACATATGCCATTTGCTGTCATAATTGAAGAGATGGTGTGTTTGAAGTCTAGAGCGTGTAAAAATGTTCACTCAGTGTGATCCCTGCCTTATGTGAAGGAAGACACGCTTTCGGGTTTGACACACTCCTCAGTATCTTTGTTGCTCTCCCTTCCTCACAGACATGGGTGTGTATATAAATCTTAGCAATGTCTTTGAAGAGAGCCCAGTCAGCCCCTCACTCATCATACACGAGCCACATGGGCATTTTTCTGTCTCTGGGCTCTGCCCTGGGATTTCCGCTGCACAGCTTACCCCCGATGCCCCTCTGTCAGAGATGCCCTTCCTCCCGGTCACTCAAGTCCTGGCTCAGGAGACCTTCACTGACTCAGACCCGTCACCTCACCGGTTTTATTTTCCTCCTAACATTTTATTATCTGAAGTGATTATTTCTTTCTTTTAAAGTTTTTAAATATTTATTTATTTTTGAGAGACAGAGAGAGAGAGAGACAGAGTGCAAGCAGGGGAGGGGCAGAGAGAGAGGAAGACACAGAATACAAAGCAGGCTCCAGGCTCTGAGCTGCCAGCACAGAGCCCAACACGGGGCTCGAACTCACAAACCGTCAGATCATGACCTGAGCTGAAGTCAGATGCTTAACTGACTGAGCTGCCCAGGCGCCCCTGAAATGATTATTTCTTGATTTAATTTTTGTGTGAGTTGCCTTCCTCCCCTGACTGCATGGAATGGTAGGTCCACAAGAATATGGATTGTGCCTGGGTCAGTCCCTCTTAGGATCTAGAACAGTGCCTGCCCTTGGTTCATACGCAAACACGAATTTAACGAGACTATTCATAAATAACGTAGTAGCATTGAAGCGGGGCAGACTTCCTGGAGAGAAAATGGAGCAATGCGTGTTAAAAATTACAAACACTTGCATCTCTGTTGATCTCGCAATTTCTCTTCCTCAGAATTTAGTCTGTGGACACGTTGAGCGTGTCCTTGGAAAGTTGGCTGGAAGTGTGTGCGGGATCACACCTGGAGGCTGCTGTAATGACTTCCTGATAGCCAGCCTTGTATCTCGCCATTCTCCTTTTTCATACTCAACCCAAGAATGTTTTCTTCCTCTTTAATAAATATTCTTATCAAAATGATCCTGGCTAAAAAGTTAAAGTCTCGTATATTGGAAACCATTGGTTTGCTGTCCCATCTCTCCTGGGCCCTTCTAGGGACAGTCGTACAAACTCTAGCTTTGTCTGTGTGTCTTCATTGCCATGACTGGCATACTGAACTTCTTTTTCCTACCTTACTTTTTTTTTCAACTTGATTGTATTTCTACTTTCTCTTCTCTTTCTTTGTGTGATGCATTTTTCTTTTCTTCTCTGCTGGTTTACGATTTAGGTTTTCTATTTCTTAAATGTATATATGTCACCTCGGAATTCTACCACATGCATATAAATTAGCAATGTCTACAGCTAAAGAACAGCCTAACCTCCTCCCCGAAACAAGCCCAGTCCGCTTATTTTTTAAAGAACATTCTCATCATTATTAACCTCTTGCTGAAAGCATGCCAGTTGCCTGTAGAACCAAGGCCAGGATCCTTGAGTTGGTGTCCAAGGTTCGAAAACGCTTTCTCCCCACGTGGGATTTCAGCCTCATCTTAAATCATGCTCTGGCTTGATTTCAGTGCTCTTCGTGTTTCTTGTGGTGTCTAAGGGATTTGCACACATCCCGTTCTTTCTGGGTGAAGGGCCTTCTCCCTCGGGCCCTCTCAGCCCCTGACCCTCTCCTCTAACTCCCAAATAGATAAAATTACCCTTGCAAATAGCCTCGTAACGTCAGATATCCTTTGTAGCACGTATCAGAAAGGTCATTTTACTTCCGTTTCAGTGGTCTTTTGATCAAATCTGTCTCTCCCACATAAACACCGTAAAGATCGTAATTGTTTCTGACTTCGCTTACCAGCTTATTCCCCAGTCTCTGTTGAGTGAACAAATGCATGAAGGAATGATAGATGAGTGATAGCAATAAGAAATCTTGTATGGTCTATCTCAGCCTGTTTTTTGAGGCTATTTAGGAGATCCAAGTTGAGCCCGTTGAGTTGATCATGGCAAGATGTTTAAACTAAATCTTAGACATGTCTGAGAAACAAGACCAAGTAATGATCCATATGGCTTCCAGTGTAAAGATGTTTTATTTGTGTCTAAGGCTTTAATGTCGTGTCACACATCTTCATAACTCAATGGGATACTATCTTGGTTCATTATAAGGTGCTGCCATTAAGACTGACTCATGTCAACTGTAAACAATTGCAGTTGGTTGTAAAGGATGTGTTGGGGTGTGAGGATGCGGGGATCCTCAGCTACCTGACCAGGTGGCAAGAAAGAAAAAGAAATGGTTGCCCAGGTGGGACCTTCCAGAACTGCAAGGCAACCGAGGCTCCCAGACAGCTGTGGAGACCATGTTGTTTCCTTGATCCTCCATATGCAATTCAGGGATCTTCACGCTGGTTCCCACCATTAACTTCAGGTGGGTTCTGGGCATCGTTGCTTTTATCTGTGTGTCTCTCACTTCACTGACCACTGTGCGGGATGCTTGTTCTTTCTCTTTATTGCTTTGGTGCCCTTTGATTCAGTGTTTTATATGAGACTCTAGGGGAGGAAGAAAAGGTGGGTCTTAATGGCAGAGCTCTTACAGAAAGCAAGTCATGGGTGACTGTCCTTACAGGATGCGGTGTGAAGAGCACAGCTGTCTCAAGGAGCTCTGAGATGTCTCTCCTGTGTGCTGGACAGTGTCTCTGCTGGTGCTTTTTCCTCTGTTCCCAGTGAGGGCGGCTCAAACCGATTTCAGCTTCCCCTGGGACCAATGGCTTCCTTCTTATTGGGGGCGCACCTGACCCCAGCATCCAGTGGCTCCCCAAGTCTCCCATGTGCTGATATCCAGCCTTCCCAAACCACTGGTTTGGAAACCCACACTCCCTGTGCCCCAGTAGCCTGACTTTTCCCCTGATGACAAGATTGCTGTCACACTTGCCTTGTAAGGGAGAGCAGCATTGTGGAGGGGAATGCCCTTGAAGGTCGCAGCCATGCTGCATGTCTGTAAGCATCCTGGCCCCACGTACCTTGCTGTGGGGTCAGAGCAAAGATCAGGGGAGCACTGTCTTCTCTCACAGACTGCGGCTTATAGGTACTTTGCTCAGTTGTCTTAGTTTGGCATAATGGGCTGAAATGTAGCCCCCCCGGATCCACGTTCACCTGGAAGGAACCTCAGGATGTGACCTTGAAAATAAGGTCTCTAGATCGAGCAATGCTTTAGAGAGGAAATCATCTTGGATCAAAGGTGGCCTCTAAATTCAGTAACTGATGTCCTTATAAAGAGAAAGTAGAGGGGGAGTTAGAGGCACAGGGAGAAGGCTGTGTGAAGAGGGTGGCAGATACTGGAATGACATGTCTACAAGGTGGGGTGCACCTATGATGACTGACAGAACCAGAAACTGGTTCCTTCCTCAGAACCTCCAAAAACCCAACCCCACCTCCACCTCAGTTTCGGACCTCTGGCCTCCAGGACTGTGGGAGAGTAAATTCCAGATGTTTTCAGCCACTCCGTTTTTGGTGATTTGTCACGGCCGGCCCCAGGGACCCCATGCTGTTGCTTTCCAAGAAGCAGAAAGTGAGGACGGGTTTCTCGTGCAGGTTACTGAAGGGTTGGTTGAGGAAGGGGAGCACAAGGAGCAGGTACATCGGGGGTGTCGTTCCTGCTGGGGCCTGGAGGTCAGTCCAGGCTGACCTCGCAGGGGAGCCCTGGAGCACAGAGCGGCCGCCACGTTTGGTCCGCCTGTGGCGCCAACCTCTTGAAGCCTCAGCCAGCCAGAGATGAGCTGTGGGCTGCCAGGGAGGATGGGGAGGCATCCCCCAGGGAGAGCTGGTTCCCATGTGGTGACGACAGTTCTCCGGGGTGAAGAGCATCTGGGCAAAGCCGAGGAGGAAGATGGGTCCACTGCTCGGACCGTGCCAGGAGTTATTTCTCTTTCCAAATCCTGATGTGTGACAAGTGGCAAGCGCTTTGCCCGACAGGAGACACCCACAAAGGATGCCCACCAAGGGCACCCGTTATTACAGCTGTCTGCCGTCAGGAGGGGGAGGTCATTGGCTACAGACAGGCCCCAGGTACAGACAGGTAGCCGGTACCGGGAGTGTGGCTGGAGGGGCTCCTGAGCCGACAGAGACGGCTGGGAAGGGTGCGGCTCCTGCTGGGGGGCGGGGGGCCGGGGGCACCTCCTGACCCTGTCTGAGCTCCCCGCGGGGCTGCGAGTAGCAGAACGTGTAGGACCACGCTCTGGGACACCTGTAGCAGAAAGGAGCAAGTGAGGCTATGATCGCCGATTTGCTTTTTCACCTGTTACTCACAAAACGTGTAAGAACCAAAACTAGACATCGAATTTGCCTTGACGCCACGGGACGCCGTGTCAATCCTTTGTTCCGAAAATTCTCTAGCAGTGCCTGTCCGTCTTCTTTTGCCCCTTAGCAGCACAGGGAGCAAAAATGACTATCTTTTCATGGCCCCTTCCCCATAACAGGGTCACATGTTACAAAATAGTAAAGAACGTTCACATGAAGACGACATCGTAAACCCAAGTCTCCATCTTCTTTTCCCTCCGGTGTGTGCGACATACGTGTTGTCCGGGGACGTGACACCTGCATGTGACATCAGATTAGCCGGCTGCGTTCCCAGTGTACCCACTCGGAATGCCTTTCCAAATCAAACACCGTTTTTGAGGCAGTAACCATAGCGTCACACATCAAGCAGATTGGTTTCGGGGTTTTGCCTACAGTAATTGAGACTAAAAAAAATGTATTGTTCGGGGTTCCCCATTAGATCTTCCTATTTAGCTTGCGCTTGATCTACTTAGAGGCACAGTTGAGGTGGCAGCGAACCGCGCCCTGAGGGACAGAGGAGGCGGACGGAGCAGTTTCCGGCGATCGCTTCCATTGGCCGTGGACGTGCGCCGCGCAGAAACGGGTCAAGGTCTTGCCCAGTCTCACCCGCTTGGAGCCGCCAAGGCAGAACTTGCTCACAGTCCTAAGGACCAGAATGCACGGTGGCGATCTGGAAGGAGTTCCGCTTTCAAAACTCCACGTTTGAAAAACAGATGCGGGGGCGCCTGGGGGGCTCAGTCGGTTAAGCGTCCGACCTCGGCTCAGGTCGTGATCTCACAGTTCGTGGGTTCGAGCCCCGCGTCGGGCTCTGTGCTGACAGCTCCGAGCCTGGAGCTGCTTCAGATTCTGTGTCTCCCTCTCTCTCTCTCTCTCTCTCTCGCTGCCCTTCCCCCTCTCAAAAATAAATATACACTCAACACAATAAACAAAGCTTGAAAAGGCACAGTGTTCTTTGAGGTGACCCTCGTGCTTTTCTATTCCCAGTACTCCTCCCTGCATCCGGCTCCTTCCAGCTCAGCAGCCTCATCATGACCGAAGCTGTTGGAGGACACCCAGCCCAGTGCCAGGGAGGACGCCTGGAGGAATGAGCCCTGTGGTCCTGTACTGAAGGCTCATCTCCTTGTGCGGCTGGTCTGTCCCGCCCGTGCTCAGCCCCTTCCCTGCTGCACCGAGCCCAGGCCTCTATGTCGCCCAACCCCTCTCACCACTGACGCCCCGCGGCCACCTAGCAGGTGCCTCGGTCGTCGCCCCGCCTGGGAGCGTGTGTCACCTTCACACCCGTGCCCGCCCAGAAGCCGCCTTATATTTATCCCATCTGCTCGCCTTCCATGGCTGCTTCTTTTCTTTCTAGACGTTCTAAATCTCTCTGCGAGTTTCCAGAGGAAAAGACTCCGCGGGTTCTCCTGTGTCCCTCAACGTGGCAACTTTTGACCTCTTCCTTTGTACACTTAGGCCCCCGACATGGTGTGGCTTTTGCTGAGTAACTACTAAAAGGTTTCTTCCTTAGGCTGTAAATATCTCAGGGTTGGGAGCTCTGTTCCCCTTTGTTCTGGCCGGTCCTGGCAGCTTATCTAATGGTTTTGTGCCTCTGTTTTCTCACCTGGAAAGTGGGGATGGTAATAACATCTGCCTCGCACCGGGTTGCCGTGAGTTTGTGCGCTCTGATGAGGTTTAGAGCGGCGTCTGGCCAATGGTGGGTGGTCATTCCTGGTTTTCTTTCTTCTCTGAGACACTACGAAGTGCTGTGTCACCTGAACAGGACACACCTGTGACTTTGACTCTATTACACTCTGATTTCACGGAGAAAACTCAAAGGTGACTTAGGGATGAGTCTCTATGTTGGTGCATAACTGCCCCTGTATTTCTGGGCCGCAGACACGGGTGGGTGCTGGCACCTCAGATCACCAGTCTCCTGGGCACTGAGTTGTAAGCCCCAGCCTGCCGCCCTGACACTGTGACCCTCCCGTGCCAGTAGAGGAAAAATGTTGAAAAGTATTGGGAACTGATTCCAAATTTGGTTTTCGTATGTCAACACATGTGAGGAGAAACTGGAAATGTGGAGAGAAAAGACTCTTAAAAAATGTGAGGGGCGCCTGGGTGGCTCAGTCGGTTGAGCATCTGACTCTTGATTTCGGCTCAAGTTACAATCCCAGGGTCCTGAGATCGAGACCCGAGCTGGGCTCCGTGCTGAGTGTGGAGTCTGCTTGGGATTCTCTCTCTCTCTCTCTCTCTCTCTCTCTCTCTCTGTCTCCCTCTGCCCCTCCCCCACGCTCTCCCTCTCTTCCTCTTGCTAAAATAAATAAATAAAAACAAAATAAATGTGAAAGGCGACCTCTTCTTGTATCCCGGGGATAATGACCAGTTATGTAACACCTCCTTTTTATTTTGAGTAAGAGGTAATTTAGAGGATGCTCCCTGTTTGACTTGGGGAAGGGCTCAGGATTCCCTGGGCCTGAGCATAAGCTTCCAGGGGTGCTTGAAGGGGGCCCGGCCTAGGACTCGGGCTCTCTGCAGGGCTCTCTCTTGCTCTGACGACTTCAGTGCTGGCGGTGCTCACCCAGTGCTGGGGTGGGTCGTGGGGGGACTCACCTCCTTCGCCCCGGGGATGCGGCGCAACAGGCCAGTCCCGGTGCCCGAGGTCATCTATGGGTCTCTGGTCAGGATACCGCATGTTCCCCACGAGGAGAATGGGCTCTGAGCTTGTAAGGGGCTGCAGCATCTTTTCTAGAAGCCTGCTCAGAAAATCCAGACTATGAAGAATATTTATGGGGCCACAAGTGGTTTATCACAGAGATGTAAATGTCACTGGTTCTGGAATGATCCTGGGCAGGGGAGGGATCTGGCGCTGATCACAGCCGCTAAGAGCCTTGGAGGAGACGGCAGGGGCAGGGGCAGGACACCTGACATTCTAAGGTGTCGGCCCCAGAGAGTTAATATGAGCAAACATCCCCCAGATAACCTCCAGAGAGGGTCCAGTTTTGTTAAGTTTATTTATTTATTTTTGAGAGAGCGAGAGCGAGCGAGCAGGGGAGGGGGCAGAGAGAGAGAGGGAGAGGGCAAATCCCACGCAGGCTCCATGCTCTCAGTGCAGAGCCCAATGTGGGGCTTGATCTCACGAACCATGAGATCATGACATGAACTGAACTCGAGTCAGATGCTTAATAGACTGAGCCACCCAGGTGCCCCAAGACAGGTCTAATTTTTTAGCTGCCAAACAACTTCACTTTGACATTGAAGGAGGTCTTTAACGGCCATATTTAATATCAATCCCTCCCATAACCTCCCCTCTTGGGGGAACTTCAGCAAACCCCACGCAGGTCTGTGCTTCCTGCCTTCCAAAGGAGGGCAGTTTTTGTCTCATTTGCCATAAGCCCTCCCCCTCCCTCGGGCTGTGCCCCCAGATCCACGCCCAGCTGCTCCTGGTAACTGTCGGCTTCACTCTGGTCACAATGACCACGGTGACTCCTTCCTCGGGAAGCCTGCTTTTACCTTGAAGCACTTCCAGCCTGGGCGATCAAAGTGCATGGGACCCTCCAACAGCTGATGGATTTCTAAATTTGCCAGGGAAGGACTGTCCCGTGATGTTCACTGAACCTGACAGACACCCGGAAGTGGAAATGGTGTCTGATGAGAATAACCTCAGATTGGGTTAATTTATGAAGCCCAAGATACTGGCTGGCCGCCGGTCTTGTCCTCACCAGGTATGCCCTGCAGGGATTGCTGGGAGGGAAGGCGAACAGTCGTTTCCATTGGTGGAAGACAGGATGTGGTGGTGGTCAGCGTCAGATCAGACAGTGCCCGTAAGGTCATGGGGAAACTTGCGGAAAGATGCAGGACAATTATATATTATGATGCTGTTCTCAGATTGACCACCCTGCAGCCCCCAAAGAGAGTGTTGTCACCGTGAACTGATGGGGCAGGTGGCCGGTCCCTCTAGAGGACTGGAGCTTCAGACTGGGGTGCGGAGTAGTCCTGGGGTGACCTCATTTCCTTTAGTGGAGCCACAGCCTGTGTGCTACAAGCCCAAATAAATGTCTAAAATCCACCCTTATGTTGTCTGCCAACGTTATTAACACCGAAGTGTTTCTTAAAAAATGTTTATTTAATTTTTATTTATTTTTGAGAGAGAGAGTGAGTGCAAGCCGGGGAAGGGCAGAGAGAGAGAGAGGGGGACAGAGGATCTGAAGTGGGCTCTGCGCAGATAGCAGAGAGCCCTGTGCGGGGCTGGAACTCACAAACCTGTGAGATCATGACCTGAGCCTAAGGCAGACACTTAACTGACTGAGCCACCCAGGTGCCCCTAAATGTTTATTTTTGGGAGAGAGAGCACTTGAGCACATGAGTAGGGGAGGGGCGCTGAGAGAGGGGGACAGAGGATCTGAAGCAGGCTCTGCACTGGTAGCACAGAGCCCCATGTGGGGCTCGAACTCCAGACCTGAGCCAGAGTCAGACGCTCAACTGACTGAGCCACGCCAGCTCCCTGTCACCAAAATATTTTTAAGTAGTTTTCCACTTAGTCACATTTTTTGTTATTCTTGGTGTTTTCTTTTTGTCCCTGGCACCAAGCCTCTGCATATGTAGGCAAAATAAAATTTGATACATCTCTTGGTAAAACCACAGAGGGAGAGAGAGACAGAGAGAGAGAGAGAGAGAGAGAGAGAGAAGGTGAGGGGGAGGGGAAGAGATGGAGCGAGACAACAGTGAGCAGTATACCAAGGAGCGTAATTGGCAGACGGGTGATGTCAAGTCCCTGTGTGTTCTATCGCTTCTAAGACCCCAGATGTCACATGGGGCCGCCGTCAGCAGAATTGGCAGTTTAAACCATCAATTACCCGTGATGTCTGGGACCAAATATTAGCACGGCTGGAATTAATAACACCAAGTGGTTATTTGCATTTGGAATTTAGCGGGGAGCCACCGTGACATACCCACTCCTGAGTCGCTGTTCTGAGCACCGGCCAGGCTGATCTTGAACGAATGCTCGTGTTCCCAAAATAGACGGGGCGCACGTCCTTGTGTGCGTTTTCCCGACTGCGGACGCTTACGGATACGTGTCAGCCTACAGGTCAGCCTTCTCAGGCTGAGCAAGGAAACAGGTGTAAAGTGCGGCCAAGGGCTGCTGTGTGTAGGGTCAGGCGTGACTTGGAGGGGGAGGGGGGCCCCGGGCCCCCTCCGCCCGGCAGCTGCCGATTGTCCAGCACCCGCTTTGCGCTTGGCTGTGTGCTTGCTCCAAGGGGCTCGGACCCCGAGACCCATCTGTGAATTCTTCTCCTTTCCCTCCCCTCTCCAGCAAGCGCCTACCATGAGTCTTCATGTTCCCAGTTGAGTCTCTTTGCTTTCAAAACAGAGTGCAAGAGAATTAAGAGGCTTTTATTGTTGTTGATATATATATATATACACACATACATGTTTATCTATATTTAATTAGCGATGATGGTTAAAACTTGGAAATTGTCATTTCCGTGAGGTTTTCAAGGTTATGTTTCTTTCCATTTGATGCCTTACCAGCAGTCATTTTCTTGCAGTAAAAATCATATGGGAAAAGAATTCGAAATGACCTACTTTATCATTGAGATCGAGCCTTAATGCTCATAGTCAGGGTTCTTACAGTGTCTCGCCTTCCATCAAGTGTAAGAATGCCGTGTAGCAGATCCTCTGTTCCGATAACGTATTGAGTTCTTTGATACGTATCCATAAATACCAAAACACGTATAAAGGGGGAAGGGTATACTTTGCATTTTGATCCATGGGGGAAGTGGGGAGAATTTCACCTGACTTTGCAACTTGGGCCTACTACTAGTTCATTATTTTTAATAAGTAGCCATCTTACCCATAGCACTTTCCCATCATAGATTTAATTAGTCTTCACCCCCCCCCCCTTTGCTAGTTGACAGAGCTGAGAGGAGGGAAACGGCGGCAATTTGAAACCTTGTTAGAAATTTATGAAGTGCTAAAATGTTTTATTCCCAGAGGGTGGCTTGCCAGCTGTCACTGGAACGCGCTCGCTGTCTGCCTCCCCGCGGGTCCGGGAAGGAGGGTGGAGGTAGGCTGCCCCGAGAGGCGGCACGGGGTTGGGTAAATGATGCCTTCTGTAATTAGCACCGGGTGGAGGGAAGCTAATTATTTTCCCTGCAGTTGACCAGTGGTGTGTAAGATGAGGAATGAGGGGGCATCTGGAGAAGAAAAGGCAGAGCCTGGGATTGAGCCCCTGGGCTGCCTTGGCAAAAGAGGCTGGCCGGGCAGCGAGAGGGCTCTGCTTTGAACGTGGACATCAAAACACATGAACACCTTGCTCGGCCGTGTCCTCCACCAGATACCGAAGCCGTTGCTGGCAAAATGGCCCCGAATTCAGTTTTTTTCTGGAGAAAACGCCTTCTTGCAGATCGCACAAAGTGTCCAGGATGGTCCTGTAAAGGGGCGGTTATCTTCCCTGCAGTATCTTCCCCCCACACTTCCAAGTCCTTCCCCCACCATCTCTCCAGTGCCTCAGATTTCTTCCTCGGGGGACATTTTTGTAGTTGTTCCTAATTGGAGATATCACTTGTGACCACAGACACCCTGGAGAATAAGCAACTCATAATAAAGGCGCCCAGGGGGACCGTGGGGGAGACTGGGGGTCCCGCAGAGGCAGCGGGAGGAGCCAAAGGGCAGACCGGGCACACGGAAGGGCCTGGCTGCCCCTTCAGAGTCTGCCACCTCGCCGTGCTCTGTGCAGGAGGAGCTGGTGGTCCCGGGGACAGCGTCCTGCGCTGCGGGAGGGTCAGACCTTTGCTTCCGTCTCCATGCACTGAGCGATGGCAAAGACGTGGGTAAGGGAACGATGCCCCTAGCCGCCCCTCCTCCACCCCCTCCCCTGCCTCTCCAAAGAGTAAAATATTTGGGGTGGCACAGAACTTTCTGACAAGTTAATTTTCGGAAAACAGTCTTGCAGTGTAGCAGGGCACTCTCTAATTAGGTTTACTATCTGTATTAGTTGCTGGGACTGTTGCGACAAAGCACCATGAGCTGGGCACCGTAAGCAACGGACGTTCGAGGCGTCGGTTCTCTCGGGCGCGGGAGGGAAGAATATGGTCCAGGCCTCTGCCCTCGACTGGGCAGTGGCATCGTCATCTTCACATGGCCTTTCCCTGTGTGCGTGTCTGGGTACAAATGTCCCCTTTTTTTATAAGGAGACTAGTCATTTTGGATGACGGCATACCCCAACGACCTCATTTTACCTTGATTGCTTTCTTTAAAACTTTTTTTAAATGTTTATTTATTTTTGAGAGAGAGAGAGAGAGAGAGAGACAGAATGTGAGCGGGGGAGGGGCGGAGAGAGTGGGAGACACAGAATCCGAAGCAGCTCCAGGTTCTGAGCTGTCAGCACAGAGCCTGACGCGGGGCTCAAACCCACAGACTGTGAGATCATGACTTGAGCCGAAGTCGGATGCCCAACCGACTGAGCCACCTCCTTGATCGCTTTTGTAAAGATCCTATCTCCAAATCAGGTCACGTCCTGAGGTAGTGGGGGTTAGGGTTTCAATATATGAATTTTGAAGGGAAACTACACTGTCCATTCATTTATCCAAGAGCTGTGTGTCCAGTGGCCATCAGGGACAAGGCCCTTCAAGATATAAAACTTTAGAAGATACGGCTCCTGCCTTGCGAGTCCGCACAGCTCTCCATGGGGCATGGATCACGGTGCAGGTGAGACTGTCGTAGGCTGAGTGATGAGCTGCGGAGGTCCTGATCCTGGAAGCTGCCAGCATGCCACCTTCCGTGACAATGAGGACTTCGCAGATGCAGTTGAGTTAAGGATTGTGAGATGGGGCGATCATCTGGGTCCTTATGAGAGCAAAGCAGAAGCGGGGGGGTTGGGGGAGGAAAGAGAGAGAGGGAGAAGGTGGAAGGAGGGGCCACAGCCAAGGACTGCATGTGGGTTTTAGAAGCAAGGACAGGGAAACACCTTCTTCTCTTGTAGCCTTTCGAAGGAACGTAGCCCCACCAACCTGTTTGATGTCTGATCTCTAGAACTGTAAGGTGATGGATTTGTGTTATTCGAAGGCACTGAGTTTATGGTTACAACAGCAATGAAAAGCTAATACAGCAGCCCCAAGCTGGCGGGCTCGGAGCAGCCTGGAGCTGTACCTCCAGGTATAGCCACGGAGCTGCACGGAGTGAAGGTGATAAAGTCCAGGGGCGCCTGGGGGGCTCGGTCGGTTAAGCGTCCGATTTCGGCTCAGGTCATGATCTCACAGTTCGTGGCTTCGAGCCCCGCATCGGGCTCTGTGCTGACAGCTCAGAGCCCGGAGCCTGCTTCGGATTCTGTGTCTCCCTCTGTCTCTGCCCCTCCCCTGCTTGTGCACGCTCACTCTCTCTCTCTCTCTTTGTCAAAAATAAAACATTAAGGGGCACTGGGTGGCTCAGTCGGTTGAGCGTCCGCTTTCGGCTCAGGTCATGATCTCACGGTTCGTGGGTTCGAGCCCCATGTCGGGCTCTGTGCTAACAGCTAGCTCAGAGCCTGGAACCTGTCTTCAGATTCTGTGTCCCTCTCTCTCTGACCCTCCCCTGCTCATGCTGTCTCTCTCTCTCCAAAAATAAATAAAAACATTA
>CM053573.1:4658246-4785070 GCA_028646485.1 Cryptoprocta ferox
AAAAAAAATAAAACATTAAAAAAATTAACAAAACGGTGCTCAAGTCCACTGCTCAGGAAGAGGATGGATGAGGCCTGCTGCTCCACTTAGCGGCCCCCCTCCGCCGCCCAGGTTGCATTCAGTTCAAGTACCGGCCAGCTCGTTCCCTAGGGAGTTCGCTGGTTGCAGACAGGGTGGAGGCACTGCAGTGGGAGGGGGAAACTCAGCAGTGATTCCTGCGTGGAACGAGGAGGAAGAAGGGGTGCACGCAGCGCGCTGACACAGGCATCTCGAGACTCTAAGTAAGTCCTGGCTTCCCTTCTGGAGCACAGCCCAGGAATACACACACACACACACACACACACACACTCTGTGGGATGTGAGTGGGTTGACTCCCAGCCAGGTGTCTTGGGGAACCCTGTTCGGATTACACGGGAGCTCCAGCTGGGAGGAGGAGGGGCTGGATGGAGGGCAGTTTGGGGTCAGGCAAGCAGGTGGAGATGCAGGAGGGGTAGGGAGCACTGTTCCCAGAGCCCCTGGGAGAGTCACACCTGACGAGAGTGCCGGGGACGGCCAGGCAAGGCAGTGAGTGGAGATGGAAGGGGACTCACAGAAAAGCCGGCTTCTTCCGCTGCTGCGGGACATCCACCTTTGTGGAGACTTCCCTGGCAGTGGCCTGTCCCTGCTGCAGCAGAACAGTGACGTTTGCAAGCCACCCTCCTTCACTCCCTGAACGGTCTGCAGCCGGGGCCTCTGGTGAAAAGGGCTCTGGCTCTGGGGTAAGGCTGGCGGGAAGCAAATCCAAATTCTGCTCTAAGGGTGGATTTTGTGCAAGCTTAGCACCCCTCTCAGCCTCAGTTTTCACATCTGACAAATGGGAATGATCCTACAATGTTTGGAGCAGGACTGAGGCAAGGACCAATGGAATGGAGGGATGTGAAATTTCCAGACTCAGTGCCAGGTTTTCTGCAGGGTTCTGGAAGGTGAGTCCTGCTCTCAGCCCCTCCCTTCTGTCTCCTGCATGGCTCTACCCCTCACCCCTACCCAACACTGCTTTCCGGCAGCCCCAGGTGTCTGCAGCCTAGACACCTCCCTCTCAGAAGTGTCCCAAATGGACATCCTGGCTCTTTGTTTGGGGTCGTTTATTCACTGGGATAAGTGTTTGGATGCAAGCCAGATGAAGGGCTGCAGATCAGAAGTGTCCCTTCCCATCACCCTGCTGGGACGGGAGAATGTCCCAATCCGGCCTTGTGAAGAAAGCCGTTTCTCCTGAATTTCTGCCAGCTGTGTCTTGGCTGGAAGGAAGACTAGACCACTTGCGATGTACTGTTTCGGAATAAAGGCTCTTTCAGAAGCTGGACCAGCACCTTGCTCTCCCAAGGTCACAGAGCTGACCCTCCTGGTCCTCACCCAAGCAAGCAGCTGACGCAAAGTCAGAGGTGGCCCCAGCGAAGCATGGGTGTGACCAAAATGATTCATCCACTTTATTCCAAAAGTTACTGCACCTCCTACTTTCCGTGTCTCAGGTTTGGTTCCTCACTTTGTGTCTTCCTTTCTTTCTTGCCCAGAGTGTATGCGTATGAGTGTCCCGGGGCTGTGACAGAGTGCCACGGAGCGGCTTTAAACAAAAGAAATCTGTGGTCTCGTAGTTCTGGTGGCCGGAAGTCTGAAATCGAGAAGGCTGAGTCCTTCTGGAGAATTCCGAGGGAGGATCTGGTCCACGTCTCCCAGCTCCCGGGGTTGACAGCAGCCCATGGCTTGTGGCCACCTCACTCCAGTCTGTGCCTCTGTCATCACATGGGGTCCTCCTGATGTCTCTGTCCCTGCATCCCTGGGTCTTTGATTATATCCACAAGGACCCTATTTCGGTACAAGGACACATTCACAGGACCTGCGATTAGGACATGAACAACCCTTCCTGGGGGACACAGTTCTGCCCACAGTGCTGTGTGTACCCCGGGTCCTTCACACACACCAGTGCCAGGCACACAGGGAGGGCTCATGATGAACCCATGCGACCAGGACGCAGAAAGCAAAGGGGAGAAAATCTGTAGGTCATTCTCCATCCGCTTGGTTCAAATAAAGGGATTGGGAATATTCTGTGTCGCCAAGGCGCGGGTAGAAAAGTCACATTTCAAAGTGTCCCCTGGGTGCTCTAGCTCCCCGTCCAGCCCGGCACTAGCTGGCGCTTTCCCGGCCCCTTCCCTGGAAGGACACAGCTCCTCTGTGGTTTCCCTGTGCGAGCTTTTCACGCCTCTGATGAAAATGTTGGCTTTCTCCTTGATGGGGTGGTGGCGGGGGGTGTCACTGCTAGGCTGAAAAGTATGGAGACCTTAAATATTTCCTGAGAGTTTGGGAATGCTTCCTGGCCGTTCATTTTCAAATTAGCCTTTTGACTTCGACCCAGAGGAGATGCCAGTTTTAAAGCTTTCTACGTTCAGCTTTTTCCTTTGAGCTGCCCTGGCTTGGCCCCAAGCATTTAACTTTCCCTTTAGATATCAGTGATTTGCACGGGGCACGAGTGAGGTGTTTGCCTTGTGACTGTTCTCAGTCGAGACCACAGTAGTTGTTTGCTTTAATTTTTTATATTTGTGTTATTTTTTTTTAAAAAAATGTTTATTTTTGAGAGAGAGCGCATGTGCAGGGGACGGGCAGAGAGAGGGAGAGAAGAGAATCCCAAGCGGGCTCCGCGCTTGCAGAGTGGAGCCAGATGCATGGCTGGAACCCACGAACTGAGGGATCATGACCTGAGCCGAAGTCAAGAGTCGGATCCTTAGGGGCGCCTGGGTGGCTCAGTTGGTTAAGCGTCCGACTTCGGCTCAGGTCATGATCTCATGGTTCGTGGGTTCGAGCCCCGCGTCGGGCTCTGTGCTGACAGCTCGGAGCCTGGAGCCTGTCTTCGGATTCTGTGTCTCCCTCTCTCTCTCTGCCCCTCCCCTGCTCGCGCTGTCTCTCTCTGTCTCAAAAATAAATAAAAAACATTAAAAAAAATAAAAAAGAGTTGGATCCTTAACCGACTGAGCCACTCAGGCAACCCCTGCTTTAATTAAAAAAAAAAAGTTGATTCATTTATAATGATTCTTCAAGTTAAATGTTGGTAATTTTTAATTATTCCATTGTTATCATGAGCTCATTTTACAGATGAAGAAACTGAGGCTTCGAGAAGCCTGGAGGCAGGGCTGGGGCAGGAACAGTGGGAGAGGCCAGAGCTCAGGGCTGGGGGCCGGCAGAGCGGGCTCGGATTGTGTGTGTGAGCGTGTGTTTGGGGTAGTTTTGTAGGGGGGTGGGGTAGGCTGACACGGACATGGGTAAGCCCTTCCCGAGGAGATACCGGCTAGGACGAAGCACCAAGGATATTCCCTACCCGAATCAAGGCAGCCAGGCTGGCGTGGAGGCAGAGTGCGGGGGCGGGTGTAAGAAAGAGCCGTGGCATGATCTCGCAGTTCGTGGGTTCGAGCCCCGCGTCGGGCTCTGTGCTGACAGCTCGGAGCCTGGAGCTACTTCCGATTCTGTGTCTCCCTCTCTCTCTGCCCCTCCCCCACTCATGCTCTCTCTCCTTCTCTCTCAAAAATAAATAAACATTAAAAAAATTATTAAAAAAGAAAGAGCCGAGGCTTCCGATCCCCAGAACCCCGGGGGTGCTTCAAGGGAGCAGGTAGTGCATCTGTTTCCTGTGACGGTTCTACCAGAGAAAGGCAGATCGATAGCTGGAAACAACACAGATTTACCGTCTTAACAGTTGTCTGAAAAGAGGTGTTACGCGGCCAAACCTGGGGTTCCAGCAAGGTGGTGCTCCCTTCCAGAGGCACTCGGGGAGAATGTGCTCCTCGCCTTCTCCAGTCCCTGCGGGCCACCTGCAGCCCTGGTATGGTGGCCTCCTGATGATAGCGTCACTCTGACCTCTGCCTCCACGGTCTCTGCTCCCCCTCTGGGACTGACCTCCCTGCTTCCCAATGGAAAGGACCCTTGTCACCATAGTGGACCAACCCGCACCATCCAGGTTGACCTTCCTTCTCAAAACTGGATCGAACCTGCGAGGTCCCTTTTGCCGAGTCAGGTCACATGTTCCCAGGTTCCGGGCGTTAGAATGTGGACATCTTTGGAGGGGCCATTATTCTGCCACACACAGATGGGTAGGGTTGTTTAGCCAAAGGAGATTTCTAGGCTTGGGGGTGAGCCCGCACCAGGAGAGAAGGCGGGAAGCACGAGGTGTATTGGGGAAGCAGTGATGGTCATCTGTCTAGTGGGCAGAGCACAAGGAGGGAAGGACAGGGAGACAAAGTAGGGCTGATCCGTGGAGGGTCTTGAATGCCAGGCTGGGGCCAGGGATGGGGGTCGCTGCAAAGTTGCAAAGAGGTGTGTCAGATATTTATGGCTGTGAACAAACCATGTCTGGACTTCGTGGCGTAAGGCGGCCACCGGGTCGGCCAAGTGGTTCTTCCAGTAAGAGCGGGCTCTCCTGGGACGTAGCGTTCATTACTTGTCTGGGCTTCGGCTGGGGTGGCTGGGAGAGCCGGGCCCCTCCACGTGTTTCTTACCCCCCCACCCCGCGGTCACCCCCAGCTTGTGCACACGGTGGATGTCCCCCATCTCCATCCCACAGCCCCCGTGCCCCAACGTTTTCAGGCCTCTGCTTGTATTACACTTGCCAGCGTCCTGTTGGTTACAGCAAGTCACGAAGTCAAGCCCAGAGTTGAGGAACGGAGCAGCAAAGTCACATTGCGTAGGCCGTGCACACAGGAACAGGAGAACTTAACTACAGCCATTTCTCACAAATAATCTCCTGCAGAAGTTGAGTGACATGATCTCGGGTATTTGTAGTGTAGCAAAAGTCATGTGTATATTGGGCCCTTGGTAACTTGCCTTACAGCACTGTAGAACATTCTAGAAATGAGTTGCCCAGGCTTGTGAGTTACATCACCTGGCTCCAGGACATACAAACTGCATGACCTCCGACCAACTTTTCTGTGCCTCAGTTTCCTCATCTACAAAATGGGAATGATAGTACCTCCTTCCTCGGGATGTGGGTGGTAAGGACCACGTGAGTTAAAATCGGGAAAGTGCTTATCACAGTACCTGGCATATAGCAACTGCTAAGTAGATGCTATTTGTTGTAGTTACGATTTCATTTTGCTCTTGAACTTGCACATCAGCTGATGTGTGCATGGTGCATGCGCGCGTGCCTGTGTGCGTGTGTTGGGCGATCCCATACGCTCCACACCTAGCTGTGGCAAACCATGATGTTAGCTCGAGCCTGCTCTGCTGTGTCCTTCCATCCACCATTTCCACCCTGCTGTGGCTCCTCAGGGGAGGGGGGCTTTCCTGTCCTCGTTGGGTCACCTTCAGCCTACACAAGGTGTCTGGCATCTATCTCAAACTACCCCTTCCCACAGGGCTAAGCTCTCTTTTAAAAACTGACATGACATCTTCACTTCAGTCTTACCCCCTCCTCCCCACATCTGTCCGTGTCCTTCATTCTGCCATCCTCACCTCTCTTCAGGATGCAGGATCTCCGTCCTGAGGTCATATCTTTGGTCTTCTCCATGCCACGTTTATAGCTGGACTCCATCACCAGACCACTGAGCTTTGTTGGCTAAGATGGCTTTGAGGATTTAGAAAGTTCTTTTTTTTTCCTCTGAATTGCCCCGTAAGGCCTGGCTTTCAAAGTTTTATCTCAGACTTCAGAAACAAAATCAGGAGCTCAGAACTGAATCTAGGCGTATCTGTCCTCTCTCCAGTGGCCACCATCTACTTGGTGGGTGAAGGAGCCATGGGGGTCTTTCGGAAATGAAAACGTGTGGTTCTGTAGCATATGCTGTTGGTGCCTGCCCAGACCCTCTGAGTCTGTAGCATTTCCTGGCTAGTACTCAGACCTCTGGCTGCTGGCAGGAGCCACGCTTTGCCTACGGGCTCAGACCAGAGCACTTGGGAATTGACTCCTAGGAGTAGCCTTGAACCAATGACTGTAGGAGTTAATGACACACACCTGAGCCTCTCAGGCAGGCTGACTGCGGTGTGGTCCTCTACTGGGTCTCAACGTGTCCCAAAGATTAAGTGACCATTGCTTCTAGTGGTGACTTGCCTGAAAACTCACCCATCACTGGCCATCTTTCATCTTCTGACTCACTTGCCCCCTTCAGTGCCTGTGTTTCCTGAAACACCTCCCAAATACACTACCTTCACTTGAGTCCCTGTCTCAGGTCTTCTGAGGGCATCCAGATGCCCTCAGACATTTAACATGTCAAATATATTGCTCCTGCTGTAATGTCACCTATTGGCACCACGGAGAATGGATTGGAGAGCGAAGAAGTAAGAGGAGGCTGTCATGGTGGGCCTGGAGGAGGGTTCTGTGCATGCAGGGGATGGTGATGACATTAGAACGACAGAACAGTGGCGGGGGCAGCAGAAGGATGGGCATGGGTCCACAGTATCGGTCCCTCCAGTGGAGATGAGCAAGGCAGGGTGGAGCTGGCCTGATGGCAAGAAAGTCTTGGCCAGTCTTTCTTTCCTTTTTGTGTCTGCCACGTTCATAGATTCACTGCCCATAGCAACTGAAAGAAATGTCAGACACTCACACAGCTCCCTTCGAGTTGCAGTTGGATATTTGAAGTGCGGAGTGATGGAGTGGCAAGCTCAAGGTCATAAAGCTAGCAAGCTGCAGAACCATGAACCAGTAAATGGAGACTAGGGCCAGCTTTGCCCCAAGGGTACTTCAGATTTTTGTTTGTCTTCATTCATTCTAGAAAGCTTCATGCTTTTTTTACTTTTCACTTCTTGACTCTTCCAATTGTCCTTTGTATGCATGCGAGGTGTGTGTCCCCCATTAGGTTGATCTATGGCATAATTTCTACAATAGAAAAGGGAGTTAAATGGGACATTTGAGATGACTGTACTCATCTTAAGGTTATTTAAAAGCAATTACTACCATTAGTTGGAAGTGCTACCTCAGGCTACACTGATAGTAATGTGCACCTAAGAATCCAATTAGTTTGTAAATGAATTAGTCTATTTCTTGACCAATGCATTTGCTTCAAATTCAGCACAATATAGGTCTAAAGAGTGTCAATTTTATCTGTTTATCCTTTGTAGAAAGGTGTTTCATTTTTAAGTAGAGGATTTACTCATCCCCTTTCTCACTGAATGTTACTTCATTTATATTTTTGCTTCCTAAACTATAACTCTTTAATCTTTATTAAATCATTTCAGCCCTTTCTATTGTTCTAAGGTTCTCTAGGTGTCTTATCCGCAGTGATCCCAGGTGAGGTTGATGCTGTAACATCAAATCACATGATCGCTCAGAGCTGTCCGGTGCAACTTTCTGTGATGATAGAAGTGTTCTAGAACGTTAAGCCATTTAGTGGGCCAGCCACTAGGAAGATTTGACTACTAAGCCCTTGAAATGTGGATAGAATGAGCGAGGAGTGGACTTACTAATGTGGTTTAATTTTGGTGAATTTGAATGAATAGTCAAGTGGCTGGTGGCTGCCATATTGGAGAGCGCAGTTCTGGAGGACACAGGACATGTGGCCGAGCCACAGAAGGTTTTGGCCAACTCCCAGTCTTTCTAGTTCAGAGATATCAGTCTTTGCATCGCCACATTGGACTTGCCAGATACAACTAGATTTTCCATGCAGTGAAGTCATTTTCTGGGATCTAACAGACCAAAGAAAACCTCCCGATACGCTAAATTGGATGGATCCTGTAGATACTCTCCTAAAACATATATTGATTAATATGTGTTTACTGTTCATCAGGCACGTGCCATGGTGCAGGAGCACAGACAGGCTGGCTTCCAAAAGAGAAGGGCCTGGGACCCAGGAGACGGAAGCAAAGCGCATGTTCACCCGAGCTTTGCCGCACGGTGGAGGCTGCAGGGCCGGTTGTGTGGATTCAGATGCAGGATAATAAGTGTTAGAGACTGTGGACCATATTTTGTCCTGTTGTTTGACATCCATCACTTCATTCATTCATTTGACAGGGATTTATTGTCTATTATTTAATAATTGCTGGGGAAATACTGGTGATCAAAGCAGACTTCTTTTCTGTCTTTCTTCTATCTGTCTATCATCCATCTCCATCATCATCTGTCAGTCATTTATCCATCATCTATCTGTCTGTCTATCATCCATTGCTATCATCATCATCTATCAGTCATTTGTCTATCATCTGTCTGCCTATCTGTGTATCTATCAATCATCCATCGCCATCATCATCATCATCTCTCAGTCATTTATCATCTATCTATTTTTATCCATTATCTATCTATCATCTATCTATCTTCTATCCATTATCTATCTATTGATCTGTATGTCTGTCTTATCTATCATTTATCTACCTGTTATCTATCAATTATCTCTCTCTCTCTATCTCTCTATCATTTGCTTATTTCCCTGAGCCTTTTTCACAGGGCTTTATTTGAATATTCAAGTTCTTACCCAGTCTTACAACAATATTTTAAAAATCAGTGCGTGTTTTCTCACGTATCGCCTCTAATCTTCTTGCCGAACGGCCGGATACCAGTGTTCAGCTGCTCTTCAGCTGCGTGACCAGGTGTGGTGGAGGCGGGGCTCAGGAAGAGAAGGCTGAACTGACTTTTGAGAAAGGTGGGGGCTGTGGCAGAAAGGAAGCACCCACTCTTGAAAAGTCTTTGGGAACTCCTTCTCCTCTCTGGGAACAAACCCTCACGCTACTAAGTAAGATCTGTGGCTTGTATAATTAATCATTAGCTATTTTTTTCATCATTACCTTGTGCAAAGCGTTGTCGGGATTGAAAAGGACAGATAGCCTTCACTTTCTTACCTTGGCTGTTTTTGGAGGTCAGTCATCTGGGGGGTGTTTTGCCATCCAGTTGGGCTGTGGAACTAAGAACAAGTAACGTGGGTTTGCTGCTCGGTGAGTTTGCAATATAGCCACATCACAGAGCAGGGCATCACCCCAGTGATGGGCCCATTTATATATGAATATCGGATTCCAAAGAAGTGATGTGGTTGGGTGCGCTCTAAATGATTTTTCTTGTCTTTTAAAAATGCAATTTAAAAATTTGTTACACTGAGGCGGCCGGGTGGCTCAGTTGGCCAAGTGTCCGACTCTTGATTTTGGCTCAGGTCATGATCTCATGGTTCATGAGTTCGAGCCCCCGCCTCGGGCTCGCTGCTGACAGCATGGAGCCTGCTTGGGATTCTCTCTCTCTGCCCTTCTGCCTCTCGCAAACACACATATGTGCTCTCTCTCTCTCAAAGTAAATAAACTTGAAAAAATTGTTATACCAACAGAACACAAGCACGCATAGAACCTACCTGTGTAAAGAAACAGGAGTGTCCTTGAAAAGCCCCCATGTGCCCCTCGCCGATGACTTCCCTTCCCAAGGGAAGGAGCCCCTCTTGCATTCTGTGTTAGTTAACCCCTGCTTGTCTCTCTCTCTTACCACGTGTGGGTACAGTGAGTTGTATCTTGCTATGATGTGCATGGTCTTGAACTTGATGCCATTACAATCACAGAGGAGGTGTTCTTCTCGCCTGGCTTTGTTCTCCTCTACGCTGTTGCTTTGAGATTTTTCCATGACAGTGTGTGTCATTTGTCCATCCTTTTAAAGAAATAGTTTTCTGGGCAATTAACACGAGTCGCACGTTGGTGCTAGGCACTGGGGAAATAGAGCAAACTAAACAGGCAAACCCCATGTCCTTACATTGCTTCATTCAAAGGGAGCAGGGGGGCAGCACACAAGATACATAGAATATGTAGCTCGTGACTGGTGTGAGGAGAAAGCTGAGGCAGTGAAGACGTTGTGGGGAGATGTGGAGTCTCAGGAAGGGAGGCTAAGAGGGAGGCTTCTGAGTGAAAACTCGGAGGGGGCGAGGGAGAGAGGCTTGGAGATGCTGGGGAGAGCACTCCAGGTGGAGTAAACAGCAAGCGCCAAAGCCCTGCGGCAGCCTTGTGTCTGGAGTTTCAAGTGCTGTGAGGGGAGCAGAGTAAGTGGGGGGAGGGGGGCAGGGCAAGGAGGTGAGGACAGAGAGGAAGTGGGAGATGGACGCTGTCGGAGGCATGTGAGCAGTGACATTGGATGACATTGCGCATGGGCGTTTTGACATCATGTCTGCGGCTGCCGTGTTGAGAAGCCGCGGGAGGACATGGAGCCAGCCCCCAGGGAGGAGTCCCTTAGCACTTTGAGAGATGGTACGACCGGGAAATGGGGTCACCTTGTCGTTGTAGGCATATAAAGGCGGCTTGTTGGGATGTTCCCACGATTGGATTTAGGCTGGCAGAGAAAGTGACAATTGCTTTTTAATTCTAATCCTACTTCTGATGGCTTCCTGATGAGCCAGAGGATGGCAGAGGGGCTGGGGAGGGAGCGAGGAGCCAGTGGAGGGAGGAGGGAAAGACCTGGGCTCAGCTGGGAGCCTGCTCAGTTCCTGATGCGAATCCACATCCTGTCCTGGTGAGCCTGGAGGTGGCTTCACAGGGGAGGTCTGGGCTGGGACTGGAAAAGTAGGAGGCAGCCAATCTAGGGACACTGCTGAAACCCTCAGGGTGTATGTGAGCGTCAGGGAGCAGGGGTGCAGAGGGGAGAGAAAGGTCCGAGGGCTGAGTGCTGGGACGCTCAAGTTCAGAGTCAGGAAATGAGCGGAACCAGGCATCATCCGTAGTGTCCACTCTCCCGGCTAGGGTGACGTGTGTGGTCACTGGTGACTTTAGTGACAGCAGTTGTGGAGGAGTGAGGCGGACAAAAGTCTGCTTCGAATGGGAGAAGAGGAAGCTGGAGGGAAAAGTGAAGCCAAGGGAGGACCTGAGGGGAGGAGTAACAACACTTCAGGTGTTTGCATGCACTTAGCCATGATCTAGTGGAGAAGGGAAATCTGATGATTTAAAAAATAGGAGGAAAAAAATGGTTGTACAGTATCTCTGGTTCAATAGATAGGTAGGTAGGTACATAGATATGAGTAGATAATTGGTAAAGACTATATTCTGTGTTGACAGGTTTTGCTTAGTTCACGGATTTGGGGGTTTGTACAAATATATTCCAGCGACAGAAGCTTATTTTCCTTTCCATTCTTCCAGGTCCTGGCCAGCGCTTGGTGTTGTCAAACTGCCTAAGTTTTACTAATTTCATGTGAAATCTACATTTCCCTTTTAACTAATGAGGATGAGCATCGTTTTTAAAAAATTAAAAAAAAACGTTTTTAGAAAGAGAGAGAGAGTGCTAGCAGGGGAGAGAGAGAGACTCTTAAGCAGGCTCCATGTTCAGTACAGAGCTCGACCCCGGGCTTGATCCCATGACCCTGGGATCATGACCTGAGGCAAAATCAAGAGTCAGAAGCTCGACTGACTGAGCCACCCATGTGCACCAGAGGCTGAACATCTTTTCACATGTGTGTAGACCACATGTGTTGCCAGTTGTGCGAGGTGCCTGCCGATGTCTTCAGCCCGCTTATTATTGTTACTGGATTTGTTTACCCCCCCCCTTTGTTTTTGGAGTTAATTATATTGTTTACGTGGATCCCCTGTTAGTTATATGGCTATAAATACTTTACATATTTCCCCATTTGTTGCTTGTATTTCCTCTTTTTGGTTCTTTTCTTGATGAAGAGGTGATCTTAGACTCATTTCACTATTTTTTAAAATTTAATTTCATTTTTAAAAATTTATTTATTTATATTCAAGTTGGTTAACATACACTGTAGTATTGGTTTCAGGAGTAGAACCCAGTGATTCATCTCTTACATACGACACCCAGTGCTCATCCTGAAAAATACCCTCCTTCATGCCCATCACCCACTTAGCCCTTCCTCCCACCCATCTCCCCACCAACAGCCCTCAGTGTGTTCTCTGTGTTTAAGACTTTATAGTTTCCTCCCTCTCTGTTTTTATCTTATTTTTCCATGTCACCATTTTTGATGAGTGTTTTGTGCCTTAGGAAAAAAATGGCTTCGTACCGTAAGTTTTCCTATTGTATTGGTTTTCATCCTATTAAGTCCTTAATTCATACGGGGTGAATTTTTGTATGGTGAGAGACAGGGATTCGATTTCATTTGCCTCCATCAGGATCCCGACTAGTCCCAGCATCATTCAGTCAGCATTTCCTCCTTTCATTGACCATAGCTCTTTCACCCACGTGGGCTTCCACGTGTGTGCTGGTCCTTCTGGCCTCTGTCGTCTGTTCCAGAGCCCACCGACGTGGCTCTGCATCACACCACGCTGGCTTCGTCACCATGGCTTCGTCACTGGTCTGCTTTTCTGGTAGGGCGAGTTCTTGGTCCCCTTGGCTCGTTAGGCTTTTGTGTAAATGGTGAAGTAAAATATCCAAAGTTCTCTGAAAGTCCTTCTAGAACTCTGTTGGAACATTAAGACATTGTGTTTAAGAAGACCCTGGAGCCAATCTCCCTAGCATGGAATTCTACTTCTTACTAACTGCGTGCCTCAGTTCCTTCATCTGCAAAAGTGAGTTAATAGAAGTGTCTTCTCGTCATGGGAAGAGTAAAGAGCTGCTATCTGTGAGGCCCTGGAATATTGCCTGGCATATAGGAATTGCTAAGTAAGTCAGGTATCATAATTCTTGTAATTTTTTCTTGGGCTTACTTTTAATCTGTTGATCAATTTAAGGAACTGTGACCTCTCTCTATCACAGGGACAAAGATACATTTTGAGGGATGATAGGGAGAGTTCCCTAGATCCACGACTTCGGAGAAATCTTGAGAACTTTCGACCAGACAGAAACATCCTATCCGAGTAACTCTCTGTGTCATGAAGTGCTCTTATTTATGGAAGTAAAAATTATGCAATAAAATCTTATGAATTTTAAAGAGTCATTTTTCCTTATCTTAGATTTTTACTTTTTTGTATAAATTGTATTTTCCCCTTCTGATATGAGCAAATCCCCTTTGCTTTTTTGGGGGGTGTGAAATCCAATCTCTCTAGTAGGTTCACCTCTTTTATTCTATCAGGGTAGGGAACAAGGACAGAAAAATACAGTTCGTGGAGAAAATTCTCTCATTTTCTGGGACTCGTAAAGACCTTATTTGTTTCAGGTGACAGGCCCCAAGTGAGACTAAAGGACATTATCATGAGAAATGACACCTCAAATATAGCCAAGTTGTTGCCAGGAGGTGATGATGCAGAAACAATTTATTTTGGGTAAGATGGTGCTGAATGGGGAGTTAGTAACAGTATTGTACCATATTAATTTCTGTATGAATAGCGTCTGTGGGACCACCCGTTACGTTCCTCTGTGGGACTGATGGCTCTTTGCAGGTTGCTACCGGTAGTCCTGCTCTGTTGCTTTTCAAAAGCGAGTGCTTCACCACTTTGCTTTCAGGCCATAAAGACCATTAGTTGGTATCCTGGTCTGATCCAAGGGGAGTAGAATTTTATAACTCAGTGCAAAAATATAAAACAAAAATATTAATGAAATATAATGATGATGATGGTGAGGATGATGAAGATGAAGATGGCGATGATGGTTATGATGATGATAATGATGGTGATGATGGTGGTGAAGATGGTGATGAACATGGTAATGATCATAATGGTGATGATGGTGAAGGTGGTGGTGGTGATGATGGTGATGATGGTGATGGTGGTGGTGATGACAGTGGAGATGGTGATGATGATGATGATGGTGATGATGGTGATGGTGGTGATGATGATAGTGAAGATGGTGATGATGATGATGATGATGATGGTGATAGTGAAGATGGTGATGATGATGATGGTGGTAAGGATGATGGTGATGGTGGTGATGATGATAGTAAAGATGGTGATGGTGGTGATGATGGTGATGGTGATAGTGAAGATGGTGATGATGATGATGATGATGGTAAAGATGATGGTGATGGTGGTGATGATGATAGTGAAGATGGTGATGATGATCATGATAGTGTTGATGATAATGATGGTGATGGTGATAGTGAAGATGGTGATGATGATAATGGTGACGAGGATAGTGAAGATGGTTATGATGATGATGATGGTGATGATGATGATGGTTGTTTCTCATATGGTTTTTGTGAGTTTGGGACCTAATCCATGTAAAATAACCAGCATAAAGCTTGGCCCACTAACGGGCATACATTAAATTTCAGCTGCCCTGAATTGCTCTCCCAAACCTTCTCTTCTATATCTTCTGGATTGTCTGGATTTTCTTTATTTGGTTACATACATCAGTTTTATATTGTTGCTGTATCAAATAATTATAAATTTGATGATTTAAAACAACATACATTTATTCTCTTATCGTTGGGAAGGTGAGAGGTCTGAAATCAGATTTACTGGGCTGAAATCAGTGTGTCAGGGCCGTGAGCTCCCTCCTGAGGCTGTAGGAGAGAATCCATTGCCTTGTCTTTACTTGCTCTGAATTTCCTTCCTCCATCTATGATGTGAGCAGTGTAGCGTCTTGTTTTAGTGGTCACATTGTTTTATTCTTCTGTGTCAAACACACCTCTGTCTCTCTCTGACAAGGACACTTGTGATTGCATTTATGGCCTACCCAGTATTCTCCCCATCTCAACCTTTAACTTAATCACACCAAGGAAGCCTTGTTGGCATATAAGAAAATGTTCATAGGCCTGGGTACCTTTGGGGGCCATTGTGGGGTCCATCACAATAAGAATAAAGTACATTCAAAATGAAAACACTTCCTATCGGTGCCAATTTATTTCAAAATAAAACTACCATGCTCAGCAAAGTCCTATTTCACACAGTGTCCCTCCTTCATTAATAAATGTAGGAGTTATACATAGCAGAGTGATAGAAATAAATCCACTGGCCTTGGACTCCCTGTGAAGATCTTGGTCAGCATGGCCAGCACTTGAGGCTTGGAAGTTACGCATTCTACATCTTACGGTGCCAACATTGCCTTGGGCTTTGACCTTGTATGTTGTGTGACTTTACAGGTTAGATATAAAGATGTGCAGGGCACCCACTAGAGTTGTGCAGTGCACAACATGAGTGGCTGTGCATGGTGGGCTTTTAGTGATGCCCACCAGACTCTAATCTCCAGAAACGTGTGGTCCATGTCTGTCTTGTATCCCCACTATCTACTGTAGTGCCAGGCATAGAGTAGGCATTCATATTTAGGGAAGTAAAGCATTGAACAGATGGGTATTCAGTGTGAGAGCCACCAAGTAACTCCTCATCCGTGGTTCCCAAGACAGTGGTTTCTCAACATCAGCTGCACATTAGACTGACCCGAAGGAGATCTTAAAAAAGAAAGTTCTGGGGGCGCCTGGGTGGCCCAGTCGGTTGAGCATCTGCCTTCGGCTTGGGTCATGATCTCATGATTCATGGGTTCGAGCCCCGCATCGGGCTCTGTGCTGACAGCCCAGAGCCTGGAGCTACTTCAGATTCTGCGTCTCCCTCTCTCTCTGCCCCTCCCCTGTTAATGCTCTGTCTCTCTCTGTCTCTCAAAAATAAACAAACATAAAAAAAAAAAAAAAAGAAAGCTCTGGTCCTGGATCCTGTTCACAGAGATTCTGATTTATTTGGTCTTGGTGGGGCCATGGTATTGCTACACTTTCTAGAAAGATCCTGGGTGCCTCTCTTGTGCAGCCCCATAGCTAACTAGTGTTCTAAAATCGCCTGGAGAACTTGTTGGAATGCAGGGTCTGGAGTTGGGGGCTGAGATATGCATTTCTAACAGGCCCCCAGGTAAGGATGATATGGTTGGTCTGGGGAACTACACTTTGAGACTCAGTGCTCTGGAAGGAAATAGAGACGGTAAATCCCTCCTGTATGCACAGGAGAAAAGTAGCTGGGGATACCATTTTGGAAGTGTGTGTGCATGTTTTATGCAGATGTAAGACATATGAAGAACCTACTCTGTGAATTTAAAATAAATAATATCATATCTTTTATCCAACAGCCTTTCAAGGTGGGCATTTTTCATCTTTGTTTTTTTTAGGGGTGATTGTTTTTGTTTTTGTTTTGTTTTTTTTTAGCCGACAAACTAGAAAGCGGGGATGAATAATTTTTCTCAAGCCATGCTTGATCTTTTATGTCCCGAAGTCACACCCTCTGGGAGGCCAGAGGCCACTTGCAGTATCTTGTGTTCACCTTTATTCCCTTCTGGTCACTGTCCCTGCCCTGACCTCAGGGGACTGCATGATGGGGCCCTTGGAGCTCTTACCCGATTTCCTCGCTAACTTCTGTGTAAGGGCAACATCCTCGGTCCTCCCTGCCTGGTGCCAGTGTCTACCCAGCTAAGATATCCTTGATTAGCTTGAACAGAGGGGCTGCACACTGACCAATGCACCCTTGGAAAGTGACACCAGCCTGAGATTTGCTGGCCTGCGCGTCATTCTCAACTTCTGATAGTTGGACTAGGACCTTGTACATCCCAGGAGATCTTTTTCAGGGCTGAACCACTTATCCTAAAGCCTCCCGGTGAAGTCACTCCCTGCTGGCTGTCCTCCCTGTCCTTCTGAGCCCTCCTCTGACTCCAGTGTCCCTACCCCCCAGAAGTCTGTGGTCCCCAGCCTGCCTTGCCTGGGTCAAAGACCTTGACGTCATCCAGATGGACGCAAAACTTCCTTTCATTCACTTTATCCAGACTGATCTTGTCTGTTTTTGAAATACACAGCAGCACTCAACTAATGCAAAAGATGATATGATTAAAGTAGTTTGCACTCAGATGTAAGTAAGGCTGGATGGACGTCTTGAATATTAAAGAGGAGCTTGTCTTGACTCTCAAATATGAGAAAGTATTGGCGAGGGGGACATCTGTAGACAGAAAATGCCACGGGCGATTTCCCAACCTTCTTTCCTGGGCTGCCCTTTACTTGGGCAGGGATGAATCACACCGCCTTAGGGTTCCGACCTAGACCATCCATTAGGATGGAAATACAGGGCTTTAGGGTCCGCCCAGACCATTTGAAACTTCACACCTCAGATCTGGAAGGAGGCCTCTGTATTAGGTTGTTCCTCCCTGCAAGGTGTAAGTTTCACTTATGGCAACGTTTACCGAACACGATCTCAGGTGGTTTAAGCAGGTGGTGCCTTACAGGGTTGTTTGCTGTGGGGCTGCCTCTGCTCACGTTCTCCAGTTAGAGACTGGGGTGCATTTGCTTGGGAACAGTTCGCCGAGTCTCTTGCTTTAATGGTGGCGAGGAAGTGCCTCACGCATGTCTCCCAGAGACGGTCTGCCTGATGAAAGTTTCCACCCATGACAGTGGGCTGGCTGTTGGAAATCAGGTTTGAGAATTGTAGACTAAAGTAATGTAAGCAACGGAGATCCAATTCCATGCCAGATTTAGATCTTCTTTGCTGGAAAAAAACTTGAACCTACATGTTGTAAGTGACACAGCAACCGTGGCAAATAAAAGCTGTAATTTCTGTGGCGTTATGGGCTGAGCTGTGCCCCCCGCACCCCCAAATGCTTACATGGAAATCCTGATCCCCAGGCCCTCAGCATGTGACTGGGTTTGGAGACAGGGCCTTTCAAGAGGTCCTTAAGTTAAAATGATGTCACTGGGCTGGGCCCTAACCCAGTGTGATTAGCATACTTACAAGTCATGGGAAATAGGACATAGACACATGCAGAGGGATGGCCGTGTGGGGGACACAGGGAGAAGGTGTCATCATCACATGTAGAGGCCTCAGGAGTTACCCAGCCTGCCAACACCTTGATGTCACCTTAATGTCAGACTGCTGGCCTCCGGAGTGGAGAGAATAAACGTCTGGTGTGTGGTGCTTTGTTCTGGTGGCCCAGCAACCCAGTACACCCAGATTTAACGATTGAAAGAAAGGGAGGAGTTGCCGGTGAAGGCACCCCTTCCCATACAGGCTTCTCTCAGTCGCCACCCCGGCCCCACGCAGGTGGAGTTTCTCTGTTGGGGTCCTCGGCGTCTGACCCCAAGCCTTCCTTTCCCCGTGTTGCTGCAGACACGCTCCTCCCTTTCTCCTGGTTCTGCATGCCTAGATTTGTTCATCCCTTCTTTCCCGTTATCTTAGCTCAGATAAAGGAAGGTGACAAGAAAGAACATAGTCCTCAGCCTAAGTGTGCAAAGCAACCACCGTTTACATAAGGTCTGGAGAACGGAGGACACAGGCTTCCGGAAGGATTCATGGTGAGGACACTAGTTCTGTCAGAGAACAGCTGGGTGCTGACAGAGAGGTCCACACCCCTACCCTCTGATGGAGCTGGTGCTGCCCCTCGGGGCGCGGGCTGGGGGGTCCCCTTGACCAGCCCCTGCAGAACTGAATTGAATTGAACTGGTATCACTCCTGGCCCTCAGTTGAGTAGATGTGTTTCTCTGTGCTCTGATGCTTTCTCCGCTGGCTGGATCTGGGGCACCGGTTCTCAAAGCGTGGCGCCCCGACCAGGTACATCGGCACCACTTGGGGGCTCAGTGCCCACTTCTGAGGGACTGAATCAGTGGGGTCCTCTGGGGTGGGGCTCAGCAGTCTCTTACCAAACCCTTCAGGGGAGTCCAATCATCCTCCAGTTTGAGAACCACTGGATTAAGGAAGGAGGGGCCACAAGAAGATTCCGGGGAGACTGAAGAGAGAGACGGTGTTGGTGCCTTCAGGGTGCTAATCCTTGAGGAGTATTCTCCGGGGACAAGGTGTGGAAGGGCGAGTCTGCGAGCCCAGAGTCAGCATGCCAGGATCAGACGGGACCCCACCTGTCCTTTGTAAGCCACGCTGGTTTTGAGTTCGTATTAGTCAGGTTTATGCAGAGAAACAGAACCAACGATATGGGATGTGCATATATGTGCGCGTGTGGGTGTGTGTACATAGAAAGGTGTTTGGTTCATGTGATTGTGGAGGTTTGCCAAGTCCACCCACAGTAGGCTGGTAGGCTGGGGACCAGGAGAGAGTTGCCGTTCAAGTGCAATGGTCGTCTGCTGACAGAATTCTTTCTCACTTAGGGCAGGTCCTTTTTTGGGTGACTAAATCCTTCAACTGATTGGATGAGGCCCACTCACATTAGGGAAGGCGATCTGCCTGTCTCAGAGTCCACTGATTTAAATGTTAACCTCATCAAAAAGAACACACAAAAAAACACCTTAGCAGAAACATCTAGAGTAATGTTTAACCAAGTATCTGGGTACTGTGGCCCAGCCACGTTGACACTTAAAATTAGCACAAGCTTCTTGTATTCTTTTTATTTCTGTTCCCTTTTTGTTGTCAAGGTGATTAAGTGAAACCTTTTTAATAGCTGTAGCCTGTCTCCCTGTTGTAAACAGTCAACATCTTGACGAAGACAAAGGACAGCACTGAGTGACCACGTGCCACATGCCATTCTGAACGCTTCCCTGGGGTAGCCAAGTCAATTCTGCTCTTCGCTCAATCTTTTTTTTTAAGTGTATTTATTTATTTTGAGAGAGACAGTGAGAGCACAGGAGGGGCAGAGGGAGAGAGGGGGAGAGAGAGAATCCCAAGCAGGCTCCGCACTGACAGTGCAATGTGGGGCTCGAACTCATCCGTGACCTAAGCCAAAACCCGGAGTTGGAGGCTTCACCGACCGGGCCACCCAGGAGCCCTTGTTATCTGAATCTTGAAGGCATGGAAAGAGAGGCGCCCAAAAGATCATTAAGTGGCCTGAAGTCACGTGTTTGGAGCATGGTAGAGCCAAGATGCTGAGGAGTTTCGTTCTGGAATGTTCCTAACCACAGTCTGAGGTCTTGTAGGAGGAATCAGGTGTGTGTGTGTGTGTGTGTGTGTGTGTGTGTGTGTGTGTGTATTTGGGTGGCCAAACACAGGAGCAGGTGGGTAAAAAGGTCCCTTGGTCTTCAAATGAAGGGAGGGAGGGAGGGAGAACAGAGCTGGGAAGAGACTCTTGCTGGTAAGCCACACCCATCAATAGCACTGGGCCCACTGAAATGTACTATTTTTAATCAGGTGGCTATATTATTAGCCGCATTGTTTCCTTTATTACTGCCCCTATGTTAGTGCTAAAAATAGTAACTGCCCTTCATTAAACATTTATTGGCCAGAAATAACTCTTAAGTGCCTGGTATACATGTAAGCCAGTTACAATCAGTCCCATTTTTGCGATAAATAAATTGAGGCTCAGGTAAGTTAATTCACCCTAAGTCCCCACGGTTGATAAGCTAGATAGAGATCAAACAGAGCTGCCCAGCAAACAGAGTGGTCCAAGAAAACCTCACCAGGGCGTTGGTAAAGGACCATCAGTGTCAGTTGAGGCAAACGTACAGCGACGAAAAGGCCGCCCCAGGCTCTCTCCTGCTGGTAAGTCCTGGCTGTTCGGTTCATCAGAAGGGGAGACCGGAGCGATGCTGAGCCAGGATCGTTCTTGCCACCCTGCAGCCCAGTGCCGCAGCCCTGTAATTGGGTGCTGATCCATGACACCTGCCACTCAAACTGCTGCCCTTCTAAGAGCAAACATCCCCAGGAACAGCGGTAAAGTGGTATTTCCTTACAAAGCTCTGTGTCCTTCTCACGAGCATCACATAATCCTGTAATATGCATCATTTCTGCCTTTCAGTGAAATCAAAACCTGCCTTTATAACTAACAGTCAAAATTCAAGAACTACAATAGTGAAAACAAGAAATTAGAAGAAGGGAAAATATCTTTTATCGTCTTAATTGCCATAATTCTAGAATATTCCTTTCAGGTTTTTTTTTTTCTATGTATAAACTTACTTTTCTGATTGAAATCACATTGCAATCACAATTTTGCTTTCTGTCTAACATTGTATCTTAAATATTTCGTATAGTATGTCATGGTCTTTTTAAATACAATTTTTGGCCCATGTTATTCCATTAATGTCCCAGTGTTAATTGTTTTCTTCTGTGGTTTATTTAGATAATTTCCAACTTTGTAGAGTTTTTAAATGCTTACTTATATTTGAGAGAGAGAGAGAGAGACAGAGGATGAGTGGGGGAGGGACAGAGAGAGACAGAGCCAGAATCTGAAGCAGGCTCCAGGCTCTGAGCTGTCATCACAGAGCCCGACGCAGGGCCGAACTCTTGGGCTGTGAGATCATGACCCAAGTGAACTTGGACCCTAAGCTGACTGAGCCACCCAGACACCCCTGATTTTTTTAATGTGTAATTATTTATTTTGAGCGGGACAGAGAGACAGAGAGAGTGCACGCAAGCAGGGGAGGGGCAGAGAGAGAACCCCAAGAAGGCTCCATGTCATCAGCACGGAGCCCGATGTGGGCTTGGTTGCATGAACCTCGAGATCATGACCTGAGCCAAAGTCAAGAGTCAGAGGCTTAACTGAGTTACCCAGGTGCCACCCAACTTTGTAGATTTTTAATAAATAAGACTGAAATGAATAAGCTGGTGCAGAAAACGTGTGCTATGTAAGATTATAACCTTGGAACGCAATATAGGAGAAAATGCCCACAGATCTGGTTTGAGTCGTGACTCTGCCTCTCCTGCCACGTGGCTGCCGTGGCCTTCCCTACTTTAGCTAATGCCTGGGGAACTTCTACCTCTCATCCGTAAGATGGGACTGCCAGTGCATGTGAGGTTGTGGTGGTCTCTCGAGACTCAAAGGATACATTTATTTTTTATTTTTATTAAAATATTTTTTAATAAAATTTTTATTTTATTAAAATTTTATTAAAATAAAATAAAAAATTTTTATTAAAAATTTTTTTAACATTTATTTATTTTTGAGAGACAGAGAGAGACAGATCATGAGCAGGGGAGGGGCAGAGAGAGAGGGAGACGCAGAATCGGAAGCAGGCTCCAGGCTCTGAGCTGTCAGCACAGAGCCTGATATGGGGCTCGAACCCACGAACAGTGAGATCATGAGCTGAGCCGAAGTTGGATGCTCAACCGACTGAGCCCCCCAGGCGCCCCTCAAAGGATGCATTTAAAGAATCTCATCACAATTGCAGCCAGGTAATTCACCAATGGTGACTATTAGTGTTGTAAAATAGATTCTTGAGGGGGGCGCCTGGGTGGCTCAGTCTGTTAAGTGTCCCACTCTTGATTTCAGCTCTGGTCATGATCTCACCGTTTGTGGGTTCGAGCCCCACGTTGGGCTTTGCGCTGACAGCGTGGAGCCTGCTTGGGATTCTCTCTCTTCCTCTCCCTGTGTCCCTCCCCTACTCGTGTGTGCGTGCGTGCACACGTGCTCTCTCTCTCTCTCTCAAAATAAATAAATATTTTTAAAAATAAAATAGATTCCGAAAGCAGAAATATTGGGTGAAAGATTATAGCATTTTTCAGCGTCTCAATCACTCCTACCAAATTGCTTTCCAGAATGTGCATCCACTTTCATTTCAAACGAAGGAAGGTGCACTTGAAACGTGTTGGCTATGTGTGGCATTTCTTTAATTGCTAGAAATTCTCTGTGGCCCTTAACTAGTTGTATTGCCTCTTCTGTGGCTTGTCTGTTCCCGTATCCTCTGAACTGAATTAAATTGAATAAACAATAATAGAGTATCTCTTGTGTGTCAGCACTCTGTTAGGTGTCAGCAGTGCAGGGGTGAATGGGATACCATCCTTGCCCCTCTGGAACGGTGGGTGAGTCTTGGGGGGGGAGTGTGTTTGCACTGCGAGATACACACAGTATCAGGCACGTGGACAAGGAAGTGGGCAGAGTGGTTGATTCCTTTGCTGATTTCTCTCTGGATGGCTTAGCGCTTTTCAAAATTGATTTGTGAACAGTTGACCCGCTTATATCCCAAACCAACGAGCATTTCTCTTTGGTGTCATGGATACAAACAAAGGTGGTAAATCACTACCCGGGATTCTCTGACTTTGTCTACCTGCTGCTCTTTCAAAAGCACATTTTGTTTTCCTTCTACCTGAATATGTGAGGCTACACCTCACCCTCTGGAGGTCTGGACTGAGGAGCTGGTGAAGGGAGCCGGGGGCAGGGGGTGGGGAGGTGAGGGGGTGGGGAGGAGGGGTGTAGAGGTTGCATATGTTGAGCAAGTAGAGAAGCTGGCTCCATAGTCCACATTTTCACGTGGCGTTCTTGAGGAAATAAGATACTAACTGCAAAGAGTGTCCTGGAAAATCAAGGGTGAACCCCCCATATTGAAACTTTTTAGAGCCATTTAAGGCTGCCATTCATTTCTGCAAGCAATTCCATTTCCCTTCAGAGAGACACATCAGGCTCCCACTGCTGTGGGCAAAGAGAAAGGGCAGGGGTTCACGTAAGAGGAAGGACTCTCTTGTACTCTTGGCTTGGCTCCAGGCTCTGGCCATTGTCTCCTACGGTGGCCTTTCCTGACACGGTGGATCATTTAAAAATACAGCTCTAAAAGTTTTATTTAAATTGGGTTTTTATTGAGATACAATTGATGTGCACCATCATGTTTGCCTCAGAGGGACAAGGTGATGACTTGATATTTGTATGTGTTGGGAAATGATCACCACAGTATGTCTGGCTGACCTTGTCCCCAGCACATAGTTACATTTTTTTTTTAATTTAAAAAATATTTTAAAGGTGTTTCTAGAGTAGTCATACAGCTCTCTCTCTCTCTCTCTCTCTCTCTCTCTCTCTCTGGTGGCTATTAAAGCCAAGGTTTCCTTGGATTTGAGGTCCTTGATTTCATCCTCAGGCCTCCTTCAGAATTTAGACTGATATGGCTCTCCTGATCACCCCAAGTCCACGTACCTCTAATTCAGGACTTGCCGTGTTCTGT
The DNA here is from genome assembly GCA_028646485.1 of Cryptoprocta ferox. Taxonomy (NCBI): domain Eukaryota; kingdom Metazoa; phylum Chordata; class Mammalia; order Carnivora; family Eupleridae; genus Cryptoprocta; species Cryptoprocta ferox. Next base: position 4,681,796 of record CM053573.1, read on the forward strand.
CTACTCATTATTTAATAAGTGCTGACGTTTGGACAATTTAGTTCAGGCCTGGCATACATTTTAGATACGGGGGGTCACTGATACTGGGATTGTTTTTGGGAAGCCAATGAGACATCCTAATTTTGCTCCTACATCTGGAACTGATGAAGAGAGGCAGGGGAGAGAGAGAGAGGAAGAGAAAGAGGAGTCAGATGGAGATCAAAGTAGCATCTTTGCATGACAGTTTTCGGTCTGAACCCCCGAACCAGGCAGAGCTGGACCCCGATCAGTTTACCATGGGGGTGAGAGCAGACCGGAGGAGGAGGCGCTCCCTTGCGGGCGGACAGGTGCCAGCAGGTGAGGGGAAGAGAAGGGGATGGGACACTGTGTCTCCCAGGTCACCTCTCGTCTGAGGGAGGGAGGGTCCCAAAGCGCATGTGTGTTACACTGCGGCGTGGGCTTTCTCAGCTGTGGACCGCTGGTGTTTGGGGCTCAGTAAGAGTTGCGGGGGCCTGTCCTGTGCATTGTAGATGCTTAGCACACCCCTGGCTTCTACTCACTAGATACCGAAGCACCACGCGACCCTGCTGTGACAATCAGTGATGTCTGCAGGCATTGGCCACTGTTCCCTGGGTGCAAAATAGCCCCCAGTGGAGAAGCGCTTCTCCAATATGGGGACCCTCCGAATGGAAGAAAAGGCAGAATCTCCTTCCCGACGCTCTTCCTAATCCCAGCACTCAGGGTCCACTGCCTTCTCTACTCATCCCAGCTCCCTGGGTCGGCCTCCTCCCTCCCATTTTCTCCACCCTCCTTTCTCATAATGACTGTCACCTGTGGATTATTACAAGGGCAGCGGCTCCCTGGCTCTGTGTCCCTCCAGGGCCTACATGCACCTCTGCACCCCTCCCAGGCCACCCCCCCCCCGCACTGCTCTTGGCATAGCACGGCCTCATGCCCATGGTGGTAATGATTTCAGAGAATGTTTTTCACATATTGGAAGAAAAATGGGTGTGAACGTTTTCCCATAAATATTTAGCTGTCAGTGTGATTCCTTCAAAGTGTTTTATGCATTCATCTGACCCGCCAGACACATGGATCTTACCCAGCACAGAAAGCAGAGACTCTTAAAACAGTGGAGAGAATAGCAAGTCTTCTCTGTGCTGCTGGCTCCGAGCCCAGTCTGAGCTAGCACAAAGCGCCGTTAAAAAGCGATAATAGTCACATCGATTACCTTCTTCACATGTGATTCCTCTGAAAAAGTGTCTTTTATCCATCATTCTTAGGCTTTTATCTTGGATTCAAACTACAGTTTTCCAGTTATATGATACATGCAGCTAATTAGGACTAGTTTGGGGGCCAAAGCAACTTATTTTGCAAAGCATGCTCATTTGAAGTGATCTCAATAATTCTATGAACTGCTTTAGAAGTTAGGGCTAGTATGTCATTCATTAACAGGAGCTTTGTTCACAGCACTCAGAAAAGGAGCTTCCAAGGAGATGTTAAATAACAAAGATTCAAGGAGCCATTTGAAGATCTCACTGGCTTTATTAATCCATTCATGAATTGGGCGGCGCCCCATTTAGCAAGGGGAGCTCAAGTTGTACAAAATGCAAGGTTTTTATAGGAAGGAGGGTGGGGCGAGGAAGTTATTAGCCAAAGAAAGGAAGGATTGTGTCAGGCCGGGTCACCTTCCCCCAGGGAGAAGGGGTGGGGTCTGATCCTGCAGATTCCCTCCTCTTCCTCTGGGCGATGGAGGAGGCCCAGTAGACCGGTCACCTCATTGGTGCCAGCCAGAAAATTCCTGACTCTCAGGTTGAGACTACATTTCTGGGGGAGGCTGGACCTGCGGTTGGGTTAGGTACGAAGCCCTGGCTTGGGGACTTGGCCTTAGTGACACCACTTTGGACCCGTCATTTTCTTTTTGATGGGGATCAAGTTATGGAATCAATATATCTTTTCCAAGGCAGGGAAATATGCATCTCTCTAGTTATTTCATGCTTCTTAATAGAAAGGTCTAAGAACCTAGACCTTGTCTAATCAACCTTCTGCACCCTCAGCTGCACCATCATCCCCCCTGAAAAATTACACCGCTAGCCTCAGTCACAGGAAGTTCAAGCGTCAGAACATTCTACCTTACATGGAGACAAAATCTGCCTGCCTTGAACTTCCTTCTGGAGGGTCCTGGGGCAGGCCACAAAGAACATCTCATCCTCTTGCTCATAGCAGTGGTTGCAGAATCTTCAAAATTCTTCCGTCACGTTCTCCTGAATTGTCTCTCCTTATACTTCTACCTGGTATGGGCTGAATTGTGCCCCTCCCCCAACAAATTCATATGCTGACAGCATTGCCTCTAACATCTCAGGGTGTGGCTATAGTGGACATACAGCCTTCAAAGAGGTGATTAAGTTAACATGAGGCCTCAATTGAATCTGACTGGTATCCTTGGAAGAAGAGGAAATTTGGATCCACAGAGGGACAGCGCGGGGGTGCATACGCACAGAGGAAAGGCCATGTGAGGACACGCCGAGAATCTGGCCATCTGCAAGCCATGGGCAGAGGACTCGGGAGAGCACAAGCCTGCTGGCACCTTGATCTTGGACTTTCAGCCTCCAGACTCTGAGAAAACAGATGTCTGTTACTTAAGCCACCAAGTCTGTGTTTTGTTATGGCTGCCGGAGCTGACTTATACATCCTCTATCCCCAACCCCACTAGGAGTGTGACTTGTTAGTGCCCTGTCTCTCCTCTCAGTGTCATCAAGGTAACAACAGAGGCTGCCCCATGGGGCTGCTGAGGAATTACAGGAGATAATGAACAGTATCTGGCATGCTAGTCGATGAACATTACTTCTTGTGAACGTTATCATTCCTATCATTATATTATGTTTGTTTAAGTAATAAAAATACGAAATACGACAAGGTTAGGACAAATCTAATGGCATGATACTTCAGAATTTCTGTAAGGTTGCCTTCCATCATTCCTAAATACTTCCTCAGACATTTATACTTGTGGCTCACATCCTTGTGTCCACATGTTCCTGGGTGAAATTGAGATTCGTTGTCTCTGTCATTTTCCTAGTTTACTGGCCTCTTACGTTTTAAAGAAATGGTTAAAAATATTTACATTATTTTGTTTTTTAATTGTGTACTGTGGGTCAAAATATGCAAATATGAAAACTGTTCTTGTGATGGTTACCTAGAATCATGAGTTTACTTTCTATTGGCTAAAAGTTTTCTAATAGTAATAGACTTGCTTTATAGAATTTAGTAATGGTGCCCATGTCAGGCTTCAGTAATCATGAGTGAATTGCATGCACTGTGTTGTTAACATGTGATAGACATCCCCAAATACATAAACGAAGACATTACTGACCTAGAAGCTGGAGTCTGGGTTCTAGCCTCCTCTCTCCTTCTCTCCTGCACTTTGCATTGTTCTGGAAACCTCACACCAGGTTATTCTCCTGTGGAGACAGACCTAACAGGATCAAGAGCACGCCAGGCTTGTGGTCCTTTGATGGGCTGTGTGGGCCTTCTTTCCCCCTTATCACACCATCTGAGGTTAGAACCCTTTTGTCTTTACACATACGATTTGATTTTTATCCAGCACTGGGAGCTGCTGTGGCTGGCAGTGTCCTCATGCTCCCTCTTGGAAATGCGTGAGGCTGGGCTGGTTTAATTTAAAACGTTCCAGTAATAACTTTCAGACGTTACAACTCAATTTGATTTTCTGAAGTCATCATGAAGGGGATATTTTAAAAGTCTTACTCCTTTAAGTTTAAAAATGCTCTGCAGAATTAATGTGGCAACAGCCAGCCACCCAGCCCAACCCCAGCCTTCTAGAAAAGATATGCCTCCAGGACATTTCTCTAAATGAAGTGTCAAATCCAAATCAAGTCAAATTTCCAGTGTGGGATAATGGACTCTATTTTATGACTTTCTTCTGTGCCCCAGGGGGTGCTTGGGCCCATTACACAGCTGGTTGGTGTATATTAGTTATATTAGCAGAGGGACTTTGAGTGGCTGTGGGCTCTTTGCTTGGTGAAACCCAAGCCACAATTCTTAGGTTCTGAGGTTATTAACGGTACGCGAGGTTTCCCCGAGAATGCTCAAACTCCATTCTGTTGTGAATACTTAATAGCAAGGAGGATGTCGTTCTCTTTTTAGGGAAGTTTCTGTGACTCAGCGAATCCGTTCTAGCGTGATAGGCAAACTGTCAAAATTAATGAACACCAACTGGGATTTGGTCCCTACAGGGAGAAACCTGCTGCGGTTGTGAATTAGCATTAACACCCCCCATGTGTCTTGAACGTGCTACATTTTCACCACGGATTCAGGCCTAGAGGATGTCTTTAGAGGAAACCACAGTTTTAATTTTGGAGAAGTACAGCAAGGTAGATAACTCAGATTTTTCTAGAACCAAAGAAAAAAGAAAAGAAAAGAAAGAAGAGCTACAATCAAAGACATTTCGGTGGTAGAGATTTATTCGTTTCGGTTTTTTTGTGTGGCTTCAGGTTAAGGCTGTCCTGGGTGAGGCTGACTCTGTCTAGGATAAGAGACTACAGAGGGGAGGTAATTTAGAAGGCGCTGGAGTCAGCGCCGGGAAACACAGAGCACCAAGACAAGCCCGTCTGACTATGAGAATAGTAAGTCGTTATTTTCCAAGTGAGGTTTCAATTCAAGGTGTATAGCTTGGGGATTTTGACCTTTAGGGAGCTGGACACAGAAAGGCAGGTGCCTTTACCTCCCTTCTGGGAAAGAGCACCCAGCATGTTCCCCTCATTCTTGGAGGAGTCCAGGTCCAAACACAGTCCCTGCTGAAATGACTCCTGCGAGCCAACCCCAGGTCTGTGTCTCCCTGCAGAGGTCAAACTTCATATGCTTTCTCATCTCTAATGTGAAAATGGCTGCAAGATTTGTTTTGAGGATTTGTTTTATATCAAAATACTTAACATAATTCATATTCAGGAAATATCAGTCATTCAACTACACCCAAAACAAAAGCACTAATGGTCGATTTAACAAAATTTAGTTTAATAATGCACTTGGTGATACTGTCTTGGTAGACATGAGGCAAGCAAGCCACGTAAGTTGAGATGACAATAATATCGGATGTGGGTGCAGCCACTAAGCGAAGGGGACACGCCCTCATCTTTGTACTGCCCAGAACACAAACATGAGATCTTGGATAATCCACTTCCCTCCTTCTTTTTGGCCTTCGTTCTCTGACCTCATACAGGGTGTGCCAGTAAACCCTCTGGTGATTTAAGGATGGGGATGGGGAGGAGGGGTGGAAGAAGTGGGTAAGGGTGGGGGAGAGGAAAAGGAGGGGGGAGGTGTGGGGGGTGGGAGAAGATGCATTGGTATGGGGAAAAATGGTCTATAAAAGTACAGGTGGAATTATTAATCATCTATCATGAAAGCCTAATTTTAGAATGTTATATTTCACTGAAATTTATTTATTTATAGTTGGGTGAATTTAATCAGGCAGCCATGTATTCAAGAAGCACTTCTTGGGATTCGACTGCATGCTAGAAATTGTTGGGAGGGATCAATGATCTGTCTGGGAATTCAACAAACCGAGCGTTTACCATTTAGGAACTCAAACTTTAAGGAAGGGGAGAGACAGATAGTGAAAAGCTGTAATGAATAAGGTAAATTATGCAGCATGCTAAGAAGTGATCAACATCGTGCAGAGAGCCCACAGCGGAGGGCAGTTGGGAGGACTCCCGGTGGTAGAGTGCGGGGTGAGAGCAAGCCCCAATGAGAAGGACGGTCCGGGAGACAGGAGAAGGTGGCACAACCAGCCAGGTGCTTTCTGGGGACGGGGCATCCCAAGCAGAGGGAGGAGCCTGTGGGGGTGCTAGGGACTAGGGGCTGGAGTGGAAGGAGCAAGGGGGCAAGTAGGAGGTGACAGCAGAGAAGGAACAGTGAACATGGATCATAGGAAAAGAGTGGCTTTTGTGCCAGAGAATGGAGACCCTGGAGGGTTCTGAGCAGAGGAGAGAGATGACCTGATGGGTTTGCCTGGATCGCTCTGGCTGATGGATTAGTGTGTGCGTAGGGGGCAAGAGTGGATGCCCAGGGAGCCATGGGGTATCGTTGTGACAATCCAGGGGAGAGAGGTGGTGGCTTGGACCAGGGAGGTGGCAGGAGAGATGGCCAGTAGAGATGGCAAGGTGAGCATATTTTGGAGGTGCAACTAACGGACGTTAGGGCTGGGAGAAAGAGGGACGGGAAAGTTTTGGGCCCAGTGACTTAAAGAATGGATGGACATTAGCTTTTATTCAAAACCAGATATCTTACAGATCTTATTTTTTCGTACGTACCTTGTGTGGTTCTAATCGATCTCTTTCTGAAATATTAACAAATGTGAAAAAGAATCACATGGAAGAGGAGGTTGGCAAGAGAACTTTATGAATGTGATATGCTCCAAATGCCCGATCCCAGAACATGGGTGTGATGGAAGGAACCAGGATAGAGCAACAGTCTACCAGAGTTGTAGTCAACAGATTTCCGCACCCCACCCCTCCAACGTCTTAAATGTTTGAGACTCCCAAGTAAGGCTGTGTAGGTGGGATTCCTACACCCTATGTTCCATCATTCACAGTCCTTGGGGTGCTGTTAGGCTCCATGCTGGCTGATACGGGGTGAGAAGCAGTCACTCTGTGGTTCACAGACACGGAAGGCACACGGAAAGGTTGGTTAGGGCTGCTGCTTCATGTGATGGAATGAAACACACTCTCTAGAAGCACATTCTCCTACTGACTTTGCTTTCTGTATTTTTTTTTCCTTTTTGAGCTTTTTCTCCTAGTATTGAACATCTGTATTTTCAGATTCTCTGTTTACACTGAAATACTTAAGTTTCGAGGGCCGGATATCTGTTTAACTTAATTTTATAGACTAGGAATGGCTGCCCTCCTTATCTTCTCCTACTTTTCTCATATAATGATATTGCCATTTTGGGTTAAATCAATAGTTAGGGTTTACAGTATTATAACCATGTAAATATTAGCTACAGCTGAGCTACATAGCACCTGATGAACACTTTTCCTTTCTGTTATAGCTTCGTGTTTTCCCTGAGATCAATAATCACTGACTTTTTTGTTTACTTAGTCTTCACTTCATGTGTAATGAAATCATCCCCCAAATTCTCCAACAGAACTAAGTACCCCTTTTAATACATTCTGATACATCAGGGTCTCTGAATGTTTATTACTATTTTTGAAACGTGTCTGGGAGCCTTCTTACTGCAGGAGTCTGGGCTAGTTTCCACTCTACCGCTGTTAAGTTGGAATCTTACAATCATTTTTAATGTTTATTTATTTCTGAGAGAGAGAGAGAGAGAGAGAGAGAGAGAGAGCGAGCAGGGGAGGAGCAGAGAGAGAGGGAGACACAGAATCTGAAGCAGGTCCAGGGTCCGAGCTGTCAGCACAGAGCCTGACGCAGGGCCTAAACCCATGAACCGAGATCATGGCCTGAGCCAAAGTCAGATGCTTAACCCACTGAGCCACCCAGGCGCCCTGTCTCTTGGAATCTTTGAATGTCACTCTGGAAATTGCTTTTCTGGAATTCCTTACCTGCATTTGAGTCTCTGTGTCCTCTATACATCATATACTCCTCTCCCTTGGTTTGCTGCTTTATTTATTCATTCTAGCAGCTTTCTGAATAGGAGCGTGAGAGAGAAAATTTTTGAGTTTGCATTACCTAAAAATGCCTTTGTTTATTTGCTCAAATACGCCGGGTGTAGATTTCTAGGTCAGCCCCAGGACTTTTTCTATAAATAGGCACACCAAGGTCAGAGGTGAAAGATCAGGTCCTTGACCTTCATACTGTTATATGTCAGACAGCGGGTTTCAACTATGGAGAACCCGAAGGAAGATGGCACCTTTTGTCCAAAGGAATGCCTTTCTATGCCACCGGAGACCTGATTGAGTATATTTATTGAGTATATTTACGTGTCTCCTGCATTATCTATGTACCCAGTGCTGTGTAAGCAGATGGTGTACAAGGATGATAATGTCCCCTTTGTTGCGTATATGGTATAAATGTTTGAGCAATGAATAAAGTCATACGTAAATGAGGAATATCTTGATGAAGCAAGGGAAAAAAAGTGAAAAACACTAGAGCAGCTGGATGAAGGTATGGATGATGGAGACAGGTGAGTTCTGTGCAGCGTTCCCCAGTGTTGCATGGGAAGAGAGAGGGGTGTATCATACTTGGAACCCAGACACTGGTTCTTTCCATCACTGCTTTGGAGATGGTAGGCATTGCTGATAAGACCTGGCAACTGAACATCTATATTCTGTCACGGTTCATCATTCTGCTCCTGAAACCCGACTCAAATGGTAGTAAAGGCACTTACACATAATCCTAACGACCAAGAGGAAGGGAGATGGCGGCAGCCATGAGTTGGCAATGTGGTAGAGGAGTTGTCCGTGTGTAACATATTGGAAAAAGCTAAAGAAAGTCACACGAAAGGAAGTGAACAGGTTGGTGAACTGAAGGGGCCAGGTTAGACTGGAGTCAATCCTCTGGGAATCCTTCTAATTGAAAAGATCATGGTCACTTACCACTTAGGCTACATTTGCAGTATCTGGAATGGCCATTCATCTTATTACTGAAACACAAAGGAAATCTGCGAATTACCTGGAAAAATACATCACTTTAAAAAGGAGGCTGATGGAAGTCCTGAGGCCAGAGCGAAATGGAAAATTGAGTGGCCCTGAGCTCGGTGAAGTTCTAGAAAAGAAAATGATGCTGAACAATGAGATTAACTAAGAAGAATTTTTTTTTTCTTTTTTTTATCATTACGCTTCAATGCTTTCACTTAATACTGGAGCTTAAGGTTTCATTTCTGGAATTAGATTTTACAGTTTTCTGTTGGGGTCCCATTACAATCTCTGGCTTTAATTTATTTTGTTCTTTAATCATATGACAGGTAATTCAGTTGGCTTCAGTTAATTTCATTTCGCCCTCCCTTTGATGGTCTTATTTTATTGCTTTGCTGTTCTGTTGGTTTTTGGTTCACATTGTTGTGCTTTTGGACACTCATCTTTGTAGTTTTTTTTCTCTCTCTCCCCAAGTCTTTTAATCTTCAGGAAATAATTCTGTCAGCATCATTATCATGTAGCTTTATTTTCCACTCTCTTTTTCTGATGATTTTCTTCATTTATAATTCCTCATATGAGTCTGCAGCCACACTTTTTTCCATTAATTTGTTCTATTTTTGTTCCCAAATTTGTTCCCAAGTGTTGCCAAATGCTAAGGAGTCATTTGCATCATTTTGGATGATGCGTGTGCTTTCATGCTGTGATCATCATTCCCGGAGTGCCTTCTGCTCCTTCCAAATCATTGGCCACTTCCATGCCTTCGGAAAACTTTTGAGCTTTAAGTGTAAATACTGGAACATAGCAAACTACATACAGATTATTCATTGCAGTGTCTGTATACTTCTCTAAAATTGTACACTTAACTGCCAGCCGTGTTGTTGAGAGTGACTTTCATCCATCCAAAGGGACAGAGAGACTTTATCTCTAAAATGAATTCCCTATACACATATGGAAATACTTCTCTAGAAGGGTATTACAAACAATACTTAGACATTTTCTGAGCGAAAACATTAACATTTCTCTTATTTTTTTCCTCCAGAGATTTGTAAAATACATTGCAAAATTAAGCTTTTTTTCCTGTTGAAAAATCAGTACAAATATTGGATAAAAAGAACATTTTTACACATGGTAGCCAAATCTCATACACATGTCCTTCTTATAATATCTGAGAAGTTCTTTTTCTCAGCTACTCATTCTTAGTGTCCCTTGACATCTATATAATGGAATTTTGATGATAATAGATGAGGCATATGAAATACAGATTCAATATTGTTCCTGAAAAGGATTTTTTGGGCCACATGCAGTATGAAAGTCATAATATTTTTCTTTTGAACATTTATTTATTCATTCAATAAAAATTTGAGAGCCTTTATTATATACCAGGTAACAGGAATAAAGTTGCATCATGTATATGCAGTGTCCCTGTTGTGGATTACAGTTTGGTGTGGGGTACACACCCAACAACTAAGAAAAAGAATTACGAGCGAATCACGCGGAAAGCAGAGGTAGGACAGGGGGTCTAGTCTGGGAGGTGGAAGACCAGGAATACATTTCTAAGGACTTGATGCATAAGCTGAGATTCAAAAAATGAATAGTAGCACCTTGAGCAGAAGTATTCAAACAAAGGGCCCCAGATCTGTGTTGTCCCTTAGGTGGGAAGATGCTTGGGGACCCAAGGCAGTGAGAAAAGTCCAGTGTGGCTGGACTCTAGGAAGCCATCAGCATGCGGTAAGATTGAGTTCTTTCCATGCATATTTTTTTAACATCAAAATACAAGAAGGCAGATTCAGTCTCAACAAAAAGCACTGACGGGCCACCCCCATGGAGGTTAGTGTGAAACAAGAGAGAAACCCCATTCTCAGGTCTCCTTTTCGATTTTGCTATTGCTCCCTATAATTCTAGCAGAATTCCTTCAGGTACTTTGTAGAATTCTTTTATTAGGCACAAAATATTTAGGGTTCTTGTGTCATCTTGATGAATTGATCCCTTATCATTAGGAAATTACCATCCTTGTCATATTCTTTATCCCAAAATATTTTGACATTAATATGGCCACTCTAGCTTTTTTTTTTTTTTGAGTAGTGTTAGCATCAGATTTAAAAAGCTACTTTTGCTTTGAATCTACCTGTTTACTTATATGTTATGTTGTTGTTGTGCTTAATTTTATTAGGAATTGTCAAACTGTTTTCCAAAGCCATTGTGTAATTTTACATTCCCACCATAATGTATGAGAGTTTCAGTTGCTCCAGATCCTACAAAAATTTTGTATTGTCTTCTTTTTTAATTAAGTGTTTATTGAAATTCCAGTTACTTAACATACAGCATCATAGTAGTTTCAGGTGTACAATATAGTGATTCAACATTTCTATACAACCCCTGGTGCTCATCACGGTGAGTGGACCCCTTAATCCCCATCACCTATTTCACCCATCCCCCCAACCCACCTCCCTTTTGGTAACCATTAGTGTGTTCTCTATAGTTAAGAGTCTGTTTCTTGGTTTCTCTCTCTCTTTCTCTTTTTTTCGCCTTTGCTCATTTGTCTTGTTTCTTAAATTCCATATATGAGTGAAATCACATGGTGTTTGTCTTTCTCTGACTGACCTATATTTCACTTAGTATAATACTTTCTACCTCCATTAATGTCATTGCAAATGGCAAGATTTCATTCTTTTTGATGGCTGAGTAATACTCCGTTATGTGACTGTGTGTGTGTGTGTGTGTGCGTGCGTGCGTGCGCGCGCGTCACATTTTCTTCATCCATCCATCAATCTGTGGACACTTAGGCTGCTTCAGTACCTTGGCTATTATAAATAATGCTGCAGTAAACATCAGGATGCGCGTGTTCCCCTTGGATTAGTAGTTTTGTATTCTTTGGGTAAATACCTAGTAGTGCAATTTGCTGGATCGTAGGGTAATTCTATTTTTAACTTTTTAGGAGCGTCCGTACTCTATTCCACAGTGGCTGTACCAGTGTGCATTCTCACCAGCAGTGCACGAGGATTCCCCTTTCCCCGCCTCCTCTCCAACACCTGTTATTCCAATGTGTTTATTTTTTTAGAGTGGTGTTAGCATGGGATTTTCATTGATCCTTTTACTCTACCTGTTTCTTCATATTTTAAAAGGAATTTCTCCTGGAGACACCCAGGTGGCTCATTTGGTTAAGCATCTGACTTCGGCTCAGGTCATGATCTTGTGGTTGGGAATTTGAGCCCCACGTCAGGCTCTGTGCTGACAGTTCGGAGCCTGAAGCCTGTTTTGGATTCTGTGTCTCCCTCTCTGTCTGCCCCTCCCCTGCTCATGCTCTGTCTCTCTCTCTCTCAAAAATATATTAAACATAAAAAAATAAAAAAAAAAGGAATTTCTCCTTGATAATGTGTAGTTAGGTCTTGATTTTTCATTCAATCTGACAATTTCTGCCTTTTAATTGGAGTGCTTAGCTATTTATTTATTTATTTATTTATTTTAGAGAGAGAGATAGAGAGAGACACGAGCATGGGAGAGGAAGGGAGGGAGGGAGGGAGGGAGAGAGGGAGAGAGAGAATCTTAAGCAGGCTCCACCTCAGCATGGAGCCCAATGTGGGGCTTGATCCCATGACCCTGGGATTATGACCTGAGCCGAAATCAAGAATCATACGCTCAACTGTCTGAGCCACCCAGGAGCCCCATGTTTACCCATTTATATGTGATGTTAACATCAGTTGTTAAGATTTAAATCTATCATCTTGTTACTTGCTTCCTATTCATTCCATCTGTTTTCTCTTCTTTTTCTTCTTCTTTTCTTGTCCACTTTTGGATGAGTGGAGTATTTTTTTAATCATCAATTTTATCTCTCGAATGGATTAATATCTAAATTTTGCTTTGCTTTGCCTTTTGTTTTTTTAAGTGGTTGCTTTAGGGTTTATCATTGAAACTAACATGGCCTACTTTCCAGTGTAGCGCTTCATGTATTGTAGAGGAAATTATAGCAGTAGATTGTCATTTCCTCTTCCCACCTGCCTTTGTGCTCATATCGTCATTCATTTTATCTCTCTCTATGTTACAAACCCCACAATATATTAGTATCATTTTTTCTGTAAACAGTAAATTGTCTTTTGATGGTTGTTTTTAAAATGAGGAAATACAGGGGCACCTGGGTGGCTCAGTTGGTTAAGCATCTGACTTTGGCTCAGGTCATGATCTCATGGTTTATGGGTTTGAGCCCCGCGTCGGGCTCTGTGTTGACAGCTCAGAGCCTGGAGCTTGCTTTGGATTCTGTGTCTCCCTCTCTGTCTGCTCCTCCCCTACTCATGCTCTGTTTCTCTCTGTCTCAATACTAAATCATAAAAAAAATTTAAAATGAGGAAATACATATTTCTTTATTTTTACTTACATACATACCATCTTTTTGTCTCTCTTCATTTCTTCTGTGAGGTCATAAATATCTATCTGGCATTTTCTTTCTGTCCAGAAGACTTCCTTTAACATTTCTTATAACTGCCGGTCTACTGTCACTGAGTCCTCTTAGCTTATGGATGTGTGAAAAATCATTATTATTTTGCTTTCATTTGTAAAGTGTTTTTTTTTTGTCTATGTATAGAATTTTATATGGCAGGCTTTTTTTCTTTATTCTCTTTAAATAATGTTTTAATTTTTTGCTTCACTGTCTTCTGGTTTGCATTGTTTCTGAGAAGTCCGCCATCATCCTTGTCTTTAATCTGCGTGTAGTGTGTATTTTACTTAAAAATCTGGCTGCCTTTAAGATTTTTCTCTTTGTCATCAGCCTTCATAAATTCATTTATGATGTGTCATGGTGTGATTTTTTTTTCATGTTTCTTCTGTTCGGGGTTCATTGAATTTATGGGATATTTGGAGTTCCAGGATTCATTAAATGTTGAAAAACTTGGATGTTAATTTTTCAAAAAATGTTGTCTCCTTTTCTCCTGGAAATCCAATTATACATATATTAGGTCATGTGATATAGCCCCCACATCTCAGTGATTTTTTTGTTTACGGTCTTTAGACCCATTTTCCTTTGTTTTTTAATTTGTGTAGTTTCTACTGCTCCATCTTCTGGTTCAATGATAGTTTCTTCGGCAGGGCCTAATCTGGTACTCATTTCATTTGCATGTTTTTCATTTCATGTATTGTATTTTTAATCTCAAGAAGTTTCATCTTGGCTATTTATATAGTCTCCATTTATTTCATCAATATGCCCTTGGTTTTCTCTGCTGTCTTGAAAATATTGGGAGATTACTTATTTTAGCTGTTTAATGTTCATGCCTGCTAATTCTATCATCTGCCCTTTCTGTGTCTGTTTCTGTTGGATGAATTTATTCCCAATGATAGATCGTATTTTCCTGCTTGTGTCCAATTTTTCACTGAATACGAGACTTTTAAAATCTTACATGATCAATTATTAGATTTTGTTCTTTTCCATTAGTTAGTATTGAAAGGTGTTAAGTTACTTGAAATCAATTTCATTCCTTCTGAGTTCCATTCTGGGATCCCTTTTAGGCTCTGTAATGATGAAATTGGCCCCCAGTGTTAGGCTGATACACTTCTGAGTACTTTATCTGATATTCCGTATCTTAGTTCTTTCCACCCTGGCTGGCTAGAATATGAATCGGTCTCTCCTTCATATGAGCTTCAGGGATTTTCCGCCTGTTCCTTTCCAGTGTTTCTCATCCAGCATCGGCCGTTTCCTCCCATACATGCAAACATCCATACACAGCTAAAGCTGTGTGTAAAGACTCATCCAAGGGAATCTTCTCTGGGTCTCTGGAGCTCCCCATCTGTGCAACTTCCTTCTCTCTGCTTTGTAAGTCTGGCAGCCTTGGCCTCCCACACCTCACATTTGTTCTTCTCAGCTCCAGAATTCCACCAAGTTCTACTTGGATTTCCTCCTTTTGGAAGGAGTTGGGAACTCTCTCCAGGCAGAAAGCTGGGCCCTTGGAGGGCCCACCTTGTTTTTTTATTTCCTTCCTCTGTGTATTACTGTTCTGTGTCACCTGAATGTCTACTTGTGAGAGGGTCAGTCTAGTGCCTGGCGTTCTGTTTGTTTGTTTTGTTTTATCATGGATAGAAATTGTATTTAAAAGTTTTATGCCCCTGTGAAGTTTTGTCCAGTTCTTATTCATGAGTACAATTTCACCATTGCTTCAGCGTTGGGGAATAGATAGAGTAATTGAAATACATTAGAGTTCAATGTATATACCATATGAGCACATTTTTAGAGCCTGACTTGGAATTATTTTATGCAAGTTTGGAATGCTTTCCAAGTCATTATGAGGCCATTCATTTATCTGCTTTCAGATCATCTGATCAAGATGACACTAAATTTCAAAGCACTTATTCAAACATGAAAACATTTTGTAGTCTCTGAATCAGTGAACGGTTCTGCTTTCTAGATAATATTTACCTAAGGCTAAGTTATATCTGTTTTCATTTTGGGAGATCTTTACAGTAGCAGTTCATTTTACTAAGCACAGCCATTCGCATATTCCTGTAAAATCAATAAAAATATTTTAGTCCTAAATGGCATTTCCATTCGAAATGAATATACCCAATTTGCAAATCTAATGGTCTGTTTTGCTTCTCATGTTTTCTGATCTCTCCGAAGCAATTGACACTGTTGAAAACAACTGGTTGGCTTCCTAAAATACTGTCCTTTTCTTTCTAATGCATTCATTCTCTCTGTGATTTGGGCTCCTGATTGCATAATTTCCTCTTTAGCTTCCTGATGGGTTTTTCTTTTTTCATTTCTTTAAACATATTTAACTGTAATTGAAGTATGGAATATATACACAAAAGTGTACATATCATAGTGGATAGCACAGTGATATTTTCAATCACGTAGCGATCAGGGTACCCAGAACCCAGAACAGGACCTTGAACGCAGCTGGCAGCCTGAATGCCACCATGTCCTTTCATTCTCTAGACCTACCCTGACTTGTGATTCCTTTTTTAAAAATTTTTGAATGTTTATTTATTTTTGAGACAGAGACAGACCTACTGTGAGTGGGGGAGGGGCAGAGAGAGAGGGGGACACGGAATCCAAAGCAGGCTCCAGGCTCTGAGCTGTGAGCACAGAGCCCGGTATGGGGCTCGAACCCACGAAGTACGAGATCATGACCTGAGCTGAAGTCGGACGCTCAACCAACCGAGCCACCCAGGTGCCCCAGCTGACCTGTGATTCTTAACATTATAGATTAGCGTTTCCTATTTTTATGCTTGATATGAATGGAACAATACAGCATGTCCTCTTATTGTGTCTGTTCCTCTTATTGCTTTACTTCAGCATTATGGTTGTGAGATCCACATATTTTTTGTAATTATAGATTATTCATTCTCACTGTTACGTAGTGATTCAGTGTACAAATAAATCATACTCTATTTGTCCATTTTACTATTGATGGATATGTGAGTGGTTTCTAGTTTGGGACTCTTATAAATAGAGCTGCTATGAACATTGCCGTGTGTGCTCTTTTGGTGACGGTATGCATACATTTCTATTGGATAAATGCCTAGCAGGTGAATTGTCTTAGGATATGCGTATGTCCCACTTTGGTAGATACCGGTGAACAGTTTTCCACACTGATTTTAAAAGTTTACACCCCCACCTGCACCGTATGAAGTTCCCGTTGCTCTATGTCCTTGAGCCCCTCCATATAGTCTGCCGTTTACACCTCGATCATTCAGAAGGCTGTGTATCGGTAACTCCTTATGCTTTTAATTTCATGTTTTTGCGTGACTAGTTACATTCAGTATTTTCTCATGTGTGTATCGGCTATTTATATAATGGCTTTTGCGAAGTGACTGTCCAAGTCTTTTCTCTATTTTTTAATTGGATTCTCTTTTTCTTATAGATTTGTAGGAGTTCGTTATGTATTTTGCAGACCAGTCTTTGGCCCGATATCCCTTGCTCAACTCACCTTTTGTATATTAACTATCCCAAGGACCCATCTCTGTTTTTTTTTTTAACTTTTATTTGAGTTTTTAAATTTTCATGCCAGTGTAGTTCACGTACGGTGTTGTATTGGTTTCACGCATACAGTATAGTGATTCGACACTTCCATATATTGCTCAGCGCTCATCAAGGTAAGTGTAGTTTTTAATCCCCTTCACCTCTTTTACCCATCCCCCCACCACCCCATCTCTGGTTTTTGTATCTTCATGTTCGTTACACTCTCCTTGGTACGTCTCGGCTAGTGATGGGCTTCGGTTTCCCTGACTGTGGCGTCTCTCTCTGGGGTCTTCGAGCCCTATTCCCACCTCACTACTGAGTGGCCCAAGGGTGGTACCCCCTTGACCTTAGTAGAACTCGTTTTCTCCGGCCAACTCAGTTCTGCCTTGTATGTTCTCTATTTTCGGTCATGACGCAAACACGCGACCAGGCATACAAGCTATTGAATTTTGACCATAATGACTTTTTCCTCTCCTTCTCTCTCCTTCCTTTCATGGCCCTGCCCACAAATTCTGGCAGAATCACATCAAGACATGTTCATATAGGCTTTCTCCTCTTTTCACCCCACCCGTGACCACGCAGGTCTAGGCCACCCCCATGGCTGGACCTCCAGCCTCTGCTCCTCATAAACCCAGGGTTAACTTTCTAAGACTACAGTTTGGAAAATTGCTTGCCCAGCATCAGAACTTTCACTGTTCCTCTATTTTTTTTAAACAGCTTTGTTGAGATATAATTCACATGCAAGAAAACTTACCCATTTGTATAAGTCAGTGGTTTTTAGTAAATTTGTAGATAAGTACAGCCTTCACCATAGTCAAGTTTAAAACCTTTGCAATCACCTCGCAAAGAGACCCTGCGTCCCTTAGTTACCACCCGATTACCCCTCGCCCTTGCCTCCAGCTCTAAAGAAACCACTCCTTTCTTTTTGTCCTTAGAGAGTTCTCTCTCCTGGACGTTTCATGTGAATGTAATTATATAGAGTACGGGGCCCTTTGTGATTGGCCTTCTTCACTTAACATAATGTTGTCGAGAGTCATCCGTGTCCGTATCAGGTGTCAGTATTTCATTTCTTGCTCTTACTGAAGAAACTTCCACTGTTATGGATATACCGGATTTCGTCGATCTGTTCTTCAGTTGATGGACACACCAGCTGTTTCCACATCTGGCTAATATAAATAATGCTGCTTTCAATGCTTGTGCACACGTTTTTGCACGGACATGTGTATTCATTTCTGTTGGGCATATACCTATGGATGGGACTTCCTGTGGCCTGCAGAATTAAGCACGTGCTTTCTAGCATGAGATCTGATATCACTTATGCTCTAGACTTCGTAACAGGTATCTGACATGGAAGCTTCCTGAGATCACGCTCCAAGCCTTGGGTTGTGATATCCCCGGGCCTTAGCACGGTGCCAGGGCAGTAGTAGGCGAGTACGTACAGAGTGAGTGAGTGTGAAGACTCTTAGGTTCCCTCTCTCAAATTGTGCATCGCTGTTATTTCTGCCCCAAAGTTCCTATTATCTGGGATCTTCTCGCTTCTCTCCTGCCTGTGATGACTCAGTGTCCTAACATGTTTATGCCCTCTGCCTAGAATTTCTTTCCTCTTCTCTTCTCGAGAGGTTCCCTCGTCTTCTCCAGGTTGGGGTAGTCTCTCTCATTTATGCATCCGTAGCATTTTGTGAGCAGTTCTGCCACAGCGTGCAGCAAGGCATTATCATCCATCTCTTTATTGACCATGGTACCCTCTGGATGAATGAGCGACTGTGTGTCCTGTAACATTTCTTTCATGTCTCTTCACGCCGCCAGATCCGAATTTTCAAGAAACCAATATAGACTTACTTTTCGTTCTAGTGTAACATTCTTCTTTCTGTTGTCACTGGAGCCCTGCTCACACCATCTGTTATAACGTTATAAACCGTGGAGAAATCTGTACATGAAAGAACAATCCTCCAAAGCCCCTTCCTTCGGCGTCCTTCGTGTCCGTACCCCAGGATTTTATACGCTGAGTGTTTGGAGCAAGATTATACCAAATGTTTTGTTTAGCTTTCTGTTATTGAACTGCAGTTAGTTTCTGGGAAATGTCACACGCACGTGATTCACAGCGAGATCGCCTGTGCCCTTACTGGAGGGAGCAAATGTTGCTGTATTTGGCGTGCGTGCAGCACGCTATAAAATGAAATACTATTATTTAAGCAGATGGATGGTCCCTTAGATAGAAGGAACAGAAGCTGGTGGAATGTAGTTTGGGTTTTCTTCTGCCTGTGGCCATATGATGTGTATCTTAAAGAATGAGTTTATGTTACGTTATTAAACCCAGTGGTGTGAAATCCAAAGACTCAAGTGAAATACCTTTAAAAAAATGTAAGGAGAAGTGACAGTAATCCCCCGTGGGTCACTTATCTCCTTAACTATGCCAGGATTAAACATTTATTTTGCATTTTTTTCTTGCAGGCATTTGAATAATTTCACATTTATATATGAAATATTTCTTACATACATTCCTGTGTTCAAAGACTAACAATTCTTAACAAGGCTACTTTTATGAGACAGGAGAACGAATTCAAATATGACTAAATTTTATTTAGTTCAAATTACCCAAATCCAGCTGACAGAAGAAAAACGAATCTGGTGGAATTAATTAGCCTCAAAGAGTGACAGTCACCTCCCTCCTAACAATGTGTTTGGGGTGATGTCAGTTTCCTAGAAAGCTCAAATGTAAAATCACGATGCTACTATCAGCCTCTTTATTTGAGTTGAAAGCTGTAATGTTTAACTATTAGCTGTGCTTTCGATCTGAGCCAATTTCTCAGCATAGCAATCACTTTCATACTCTGATTTATGGAGCATTGCTGAAGATTTTAGTTCTGGTTGGGAGAGAAAGCCATCCAAGGTCCCCCTTGCCAAACACCGCTGCCTGCCTTCTCTTTGAGTGACTTGATCACTGTTACAAAGTGGCTTTTTCTCTGCCATCTTTTGACACATGGCGTCCCCTCTGTTTCTCAGCTCGAAATAGTTAGCACTGGTTCCAGTGGGCAAGCTGGTGGGCACTGCCCCTGAGGGAGAGCCACAGGCAGTGGGTGGATGTTCAAATGAGTTCTCTGGAGGACGCTGAATGTCCTAAACACAGCTTCTCCGGGATTTGGCTTTATAGAGTAAAGGCAGCCATATGCTGAAATTAAATCTTTGTCAGAAAAATTGAATATGGCTTCTGTGAGTTCGTCACCCTGAATCCATCCATGGTCAAGGACGACCCTTTTGAATCTCTACCTCTTCTCTAAAGTGGAGCCCGTATTCACCTGGCAGTGCCAGTCTTCACAAGACTAAAATAACGCCTTGAGTATCACAGCTTTGCCTGGTACGGTATAGGTGCTCAATAAATGATATTCTCATCTCTGCCCAGTGAGGTTAATTCCACGTATGGAGGGCGTCTTTTCTCACGTGAATATGTGACTAAGTGTGCGTGTGTTTTCAGAAAGTCACATATAAGCACCAATGTCTGAGAAGTAGGTCTCCATCGCGTTTTAAAATCGTTGGTTAATTTTTGGATTCTAGAAGTTGTTTCCTTTGTTCATGTAAATGACACTCTGTGACTGTTACTGAATACAACACAGGCACTCAATAAATGAATTAAAAAGCCAAATATGTATGAATAGGTTTGCAGATATCTTATTTGTAGCAATGAAAACAAACAATTTAAATAACTAGGGTCAGGAAAATAGTTTAGAGAATCATGTTATATAAAATGTGCATCCACTATTTACTCGTAAGGCCTGTAGAGAAATACGGAACTTTGTATACGAAACAATGTTAAGGGAATGAAGCATAGCCGATAACAGTTGCATGGTTTATGCATACGCGTTATTACATAGAATAATCATAGAGGTGCATACGGCACGTGGGCAGATGGACCAGAAGAGGAGGCTGTTACAGGCCGGTGGGACTGAATTTCCGTCAAAGTTCTCATTATCGTTGCTGCCCATTTTTGATTAAAAAATGCACTGTTGAGGGGCTCCTGGGTGGCTCAGTTGGTTAAATATCTGACTTTGGCTCAGGTCATGACCTCACAGCTCGTGAGTTCGAGCCCCGCATCAGGCTCCGTGCTGACAGTTCAGAGCCTGGAGCCTGTTGCAGATTTCTGTATGTGGTCTCTCTCTCCCCCTCCCCCATTCATGCTCTGTCGCTCGCGCTCTCTCTCTCTCTCTCTCTCTCTCAAAAAGAAATCAACATTAAAACGTTTTAAAAAATGGACTGTTGATTTGACGCTGTTTGTAGAAAACCGGTTGTGCTTTTTGGAAAATGTTTTACATACAAATGTAGATTTTAATTTATAAAAATTGTGACTGATTTCATTCAAGAATATGTCTCCATGTACCTCCCAACCAGAGCAATGTAGCCTTAGCCACTGGGTGTAGTCATTCATCCTTTTAGCCTGTGCTTATCGAGCGCCCACTGGGTTATCAGTCTCTGCACTCTAGGTGACAATGTGAGCAAATCGTGACACTTTTTTCAAGGGTCTTATGTTCTAGAGGGGGAGACAAACAATAGAGGAATACAGAATACAGGGCATGATTCCCAGTAGTGGTCATTACTGTGGAGACAGAGCAGGGCATGGGGAACGGGCTGGCAAGTAATCGTCTGCAAGTTAAGATCCAGGATCTCAACTGTGTGTACACGGTGTGAAATGAAGCTGATGCCTTACTCGCTAGTACCAGCCTCTGCGTCCGTAGTTGAGCGATTTTGAATGATTTCATTGTAGTCAAACCTGGCGATTGTGTCTCAAAACAACCTTCAGAGGCCAGGCTGATTGAAGGCCAAGTTCAGAGAGTGCACCTTCCTGACCAATTGTTGTGTTGTCTTCTTGTAGTTTTCAGTGAGGACCTTCACTCCAGCCTCTACTTTGTCAATGCATCTCTGCAAGAGGTAGTGTTTGCGAGCACCACGGGGACCCTGGTGCCCTGCCCCGCTGCAGGCGTCCCTCCTGTGTCTCTCAGATGGTACCTAGCAACGGGCGAGGAGATCTACGATGTTCCCGGGATCCGCCACGTCCACCCCAACGGCACTCTCCAAATTTTCCCCTTCCCTCCCTCAAGCTTTAGTACCTTAATCCATGATAATACTTATTATTGCACAGCTGAAAATCCTTCAGGGAAAATTAGAAGTCAGGATGTCCACATCAAGGCTGGTGAGTACAGTTCCTCTGCTTTGTTCCTTCTGTGCCTGCTGGGGGGGGGGGCTGGGTGCAGGGTGGGGGGGGGTGATGACAAACAGTAAACCATCCCCAGCTGAGAACCAATGAAAACCCTGTCGTCGGTCCATTCTGGCACTGCTGACAGCTTCATGGGGGACGTCAGAGCATCCCTTGACTGGCTTTCAAAATGCCTTGTGTTGCTGGAGCTAAGATGTGAAATCCGTGATAGCACTTGGGTAAAGTGCAAGTTGTACTGCACATGGATTGTATTTTGACTGATTGATACTCTGACTCCGACTTTCTGAGCCTCAAATCCACTGTGTTTGCTTCCTGCCCTGTCTCTGCTCTTTCCCCCTCTAGAGGCAGGCAGTGTGGGGGCTGGGAGCAGGGGAGGGAGGAGCGACACCCAGTGGAAGTGGAAAACAACTTTGGCCTCAAGGTGTGATGTAACTTGTAATGAAACACGGCAGGTCTGATATTCTTGTATTTCTTGTGAAATTAAAAAAGGTTCATTTTAAACTTTTTTGAGTGTGTCACACGTTGCTGGGATGTTGTCAGTGAATAAATCTCGAATCGGTTGTATTCCTTTGAACAACATATGTATATATAAAATAACATATATAACATATGTGTGTGTATATATATATACACACACATATATACATATATATGTACACATATACATACATACACATACATATATACACATATATATGCATGTATATACTTAATATATATACATATATATTTTAAATGTTTATTTTATTTTCAAGGGAGGGGAGGGGCAGAGAGAGAGAAGGGGACAGAGGATCTGAAGCGGTCTCTGCACTGACAGCAGAGAGCCCGATGTGGGCCTCAGACTCACAAACGGCGAGATCACGATCTGAGCGGAAGTCAGATACTTAACCCACTGAGCCACCCAGGTGACCCAATTCCATTTCTGTAAGTCAGCCGAGAGATACAGTCTGAGATTCACAGACATGAAAAAGTTATTCATACAGGACTTACTGTGTTATTTTACAGATTGAACAAAGCCCCGAAAAACCAGCTCACAGCTAGACTCTAGTTAGCCAACAGCATTTAAAATTTTTTTTTTAAGCTTCGCCTTACAAATACTATGGTAGACTGACACAATAGAAAGTCAGGGCAAAGAGAATGTGACTCTGATTGTTGTCTTATGCTCCAGGTAGCTGGGGGAGTTTGGTTATAATTTCTCTAGCAAGATGCTACTCGAAGACTTCACAACATGAGCAAATTATGAAATGTTTCTGAATTCATGCATATGGTCTCTTTGATGTAAGCAATCAGACGTTAGACTACAGTTCATTCTGCTAGCGAGTCATTTTCCCAACTCGATTTTGATCTCTGTGACACGCTCGTGAAGCCCAGCACCCGAGCGAGAGCGTACTTGAGAAAGGAAGAAAAAGGTGGGCTTTAATCAGCAGTTATGAAAAGTTGATACCCTGAATAATTAAAATAAATGCAATTTGTAGGGAGACTTCTAAACCTGACAATCAGGAGGACATAGTGAGTGCCTTTTACTTGGCAGGCTGAAAATGTTCATATGATGTGTTCCGGAAACATATTTACAGTCTACAAAGTACCACTTAGAGAAACACCTGGAACTTCAAACTGCTATGCTTGTGTGTGTTGATCCGCGATTTCTGTCTTGGGTTTCCCATCAGATAAAGGAATTACGTGCTTACTCCTGTTTTAACTGCCATTTTCGAAATTCGTCATGGAATTGATTGCTGAACGTGTTAGGGGGTGGAAATCTCATCGTCTTGTCTGTGCCACCTTCTACTTCTGCATAAGTACATTCTTGCTGTTCATGTGCTTGTATTCCTCACGTCGACTCGTACTGAGCATGTGCAGCAGACACATGATTGCTGCGTCCGTGAGACCTTACGAGACGGACAGTCACGTTGCCCAAATGCAATTTATTTTCTCGTTTGATTTTACTTCTTGTTGTGAAGACATGAGGACTGTAATAGTCTTTCAGATTTTTTATTGGGTGCTTGAATATCTGGTTTCCCCATGTTTATGTAGATGCTATGTAGAACTCGATGGCTGTTTGGAAGAGCAGGTGGTGGGTGACCGGTTATTGCTACCCTATAGTGTAGAGTTGAGCAGAATGGGGGCTGGCCGACGGGGTGGCACCTCATATCAGGTCTTCCTACTTGCCTCAGTGTCCCTCCAGATCGGGGTTGGGACTTTCGTGGACTAATCCATTAGGTAAAATGGCCTCAGAATCTCTCCATTGGCGTTTCAGGGAATTCTCATTCTTCACAGTTTTCAGTGACTTTGACTTAGGTCTCGGTGTCCCCAAAGTCGGCTGGTTCCTCTGTCATGTTGTTGCAGATGTTTTACCTCAGTACCCAGGATTCATTGTCTCACTGCTTCAGAGAATGAAGAGGTGGACACAAAATGAGCAGTAGGCACAAGTTTATTAGAGTAGAAGATTAGAAAGTAAAAATAGTAGAAAATCTCTCTTTACACAGAGGGGCCCTTTGAAAGTGAATGCCTGAGGACTATAGGCAAGGGTCCTTGTTTTGGAAGGTTCTGGTCAGCCCTCCCCTTTGCCTTCCCCCTTCTTTCTTCTTAGTTCTACCCTTAATGGCTTGATAGCTCGAGGGGCTGGGTGGTCCATTCTTGATTGGCTCACTTCCATGGTATGAGGGTTGGCCTGTGGCCATACATAGGTCTTTTGTCACAGTCTTGAGGGAAACCTGATGGGGGAGTAGGTGGGGTCTGTTACATGCTTTAGAGGAAACTTATACCTGGGGAGGAGGCAGTTTCTGTGGTCAGAAACTCCCAGCATTGTTCCAAAATATGTCTTTCTCCCCAGGGACCTCAGATCCTAATCTTCTCCTCTCTGCCTATTTTATCCGGTCTTTTCCTATCATAATGTCACATGACTCAGCAAGGCTGGTCACCTTGCACATCAAAGACCTTCTTCCCCTTTCTGTTTCAAGGACAGGAACACAGCAGTGAGGCCTGTGGCCCCACCCATGGCCCCTAGCAAATAACACTATGGCCTTGGGCAAGTAAAAAAAATCTAGTGATTGTTTCCTCCTTCCTTTGTGGTGGTTAATAGCATCTGATTGCAACCTTTGCTGGTGGCCAAGGTGGACTGGCAGGGGTCAAATGCACCCTATTATCTGTGAAATATCAGGAAACAACAACAGGCAGACAAGACACATAGAGCCACAGTTGCCCAGACCCGCCATCAGGCTGTGGAAGAAAGTGATCCTTGAGAAGCTGGAGAAAGCAGCTGAGCCCTGTGACTTCCCCCCAGGTACTGCCTCAGGTTCCCAGATGGAGGACCCAAAAACCTTTACACAAATTTTTATAGCAGCTTTATTCATAATTGCTAAAAGTTGGAAGCAACAAAGAGGTCCTTAAGTATGCTATTGGATAATAACAAAGACTCTCTCCTTGACATTGACCTTCTGTCTGTCCTCCCCCAGCCCAGTTCTAGTAAGTAAGGAGTAAGACTCCTACCCAGTCCTCCCCTCCCTTTGACATCTGGCCATTCTGATATCTGATTAAGTTCCTCATTCTTACTCTGCTGTGTGAGTCTGTCCTGCCTTTAGCCTTGATGTCTCCTCTCAGTAATCTTCCATCCACTGACCCCTTCCCTCTGCCCTTTGGCTAGAAATCCCCATGCCTCCTTGCTATATTTGGAGTTGAGAAAAATTTCTCTCCCCTGTTGGAATAGTCACGAGTCCTATTACATAGCCTTGAATCATGTCTTCCTTTACGTTTTAATAAGCATCAGAATAATTATACAAACAAACTATGGTAAATCTATACAATGAGATACTATTTAGCAATGTAAGGAAAGAAGCTACCGAGTTATGAAAAGACATGGAGGAACCTTAAGTGTGTCTCACGAAATGAAAGAAGCCAATCTGGAAAGGTTATAAAACTGTAGGATTCCTGCTCATACGCATTCTGGAAAGGGTGAAACTATGACACATAAAAAAGTTCAGTGGTTTCCAGGGGCTCCAGGGGAGGAAAGGAGGGATGAATAAGTGGATAACAGGACATTTTTAAGGCAGTGAAACCTCAGGATGATACCCTAATGGTGGCTACATGGCATTCTTTTTTTTTTTTAAGTTTATTTATTTATTTTGAGAGAGAGAGTGCATGCAAGTGTGAGTGGGGGAGGGGCAGAGAGAGAGAGAGAGAGAGAGAGAGAGGGAGGGAGGGAGGGAGGGAATCCCAAGCAGGGTCCCCACTGTCAGCGCAGAGCCCAATGTGGGCTCGAACTCATGAAACATGAGATCATGACCTGAGCCAAAATCAAGAGTCGGACACTTAACCAAATGAACCACCCAGGCGCCCCTATGTGATATTCTTAGTAGAACTGCACAGCACAGAAGGAACCTTCATGTAAACTATGAGCTTTAATTAATAAGAATGTATAAATACTGATTCACAAATTGTAACAAACGTATAATACGATTGCAACTTGCTAATAATGAGAAAGGCTGCAGGGGTGGGTGCAGAGAGTGATTGGAATACTCTACTTTCTGTGAAAGTTTTCTGTAAACCTAAAAATGGCTCTAAAAAGTAAAATCTATTCCAAAAGAAGTGAAAAAATATTTCAGGTAGCTTGATATGCAAATGGAGTGCCCAAAGTAATGGATGGGAAAACAAACACACAAAATAAATGAAGAGTTGAAATACTGGCTAAAATTTTTCGAATTTACAAAAACTATAGTCTCAAAGATCCAAGGAGCTCAGCAAACCCCAAGCACAAGGTGCACGAGGAAGATTCCACTGAGGCTCATCAGAATCTGATTTCTCAGGACCTGTCTCGAGACAAAATGTTAGAAACGGCCAGAGGAAAAAGACATATTACACAGAGAAGAATGAAAATTAGAACAACAGCAGATTTCCCTTCAGAATCAACATGAGGAAACAGAGAAGCAACATCTTTAAAGAACTGAAAGGAGATGTCATTTGTAAATCTAGAAATCTATATCCAGTGGAAGTAGTTTTCAAAAATAAAGGTGAAATAGAGGCGTTTTTTGGACACAGTGAAGCTGAAAAGCATTTATCAGCAGCTGACCTGTGCTTGTAGAAATCTTTAAAAAAAATTTTTTTTTATGTTTATTTATTATTGAGACAGAAACAGAGCCTGAGTGGGGGAGGGGCAGAGAGAGAGGGAGACACAGAATCCGAAGCAGTCTCCAGGCTCTGAGCCACCAGCAGAGAGCCTGATGTGGGGCTCGAACTGACAAAACCATGAGATCATGACCTGAGCCGAAACCAAGAGTTGGGTGCTTAACCGACTGAGCCACCCAGGTGCCCCAGAAGGTATTTTGAATGGAATGAAAATGAAAGCACAATATCTAAGAATTTTGGGACACCACTAAAACAGTGCTTGCAGGGACTTTTATTGTTTTAAAAACCCCAATTAGACCTAGCCTGCCATAATTTAAATCTCCTTCCTCCCAATCCAATGTGAATTGATGGGGGGACAGGCAGGTGATGGAAATCAATGTATAAATCACAATTGGTGTCTCCAGGGCTTACAGTTTGATTAAGGCCAATACAGCAAAAATTAAAATACTACTAATGGCCCAGGGCATCTACCAATGATGAACAAACCGCCCAGCGTGATCACACACTAAATTTTATTTCCACGCATAGCCAAATGAAGTGTTGATGATAAAATCACTGAACTTTTAAAACAGGAGAGGGGGCTATAGCCCCAGAGTGTTATTACCTCTCTTGCATGAAATGGTAATCTTAAAAGTTGCATTGTACTCTTCCTTTGTTTTGGCATAGATATATATATATAGAGAGAGAGAAAGAAATACTATAAGGAGGTTTATTTCTTAGGAAGTGCACTGAATAATGTATTTCTTTTACAGTGTAATTCAGGGGTGGGGAAATGCAAAAGAAACGCGTATTTTTGCTAGTTGCCTCTCTCCTAAGATAAATAAGCACAATATTGCAATGGATCCAATAATCCAGTTAGGTATTCTAGATTAGTATTTAAGTTTGCTGTATATTATGTGTGTGCTAAGTAAAAGTTCCATGATTCATAATTTCGGTATTAACCCATGTTGTGAAAGCTGTGTTCCTAGTCAACAGATTATAATGGATGTGCGACACATAACACAAGCATTAACTAAATCATCGTGTGTAAAGCCAAATGTACCATGCAGAAGTCTTCATCCATTTTTATAGCAGACTCCATTAAAACAAGTTAAATCTTAAAAAAAAATACCCAATTAGAAATTAAAGATTGTCTCAAATACTGATCTTGGCTTCCATCTTAAAACTAGAAAAGAAGAGCAAATTAAAACTAATACAAGCAGAAAGGAAATAATATAAATCAGAGTCAAAATCAATAAATTATAAAACATAGCAAATCCAGGAAGCCAAAACTTTTACATGGATGTTCATAGCAGCTTTATCTGTAATAGCCAAAAATGGGTCAAAGCCCATCAACAGATGAATGAGTCAACAAATTGTGGTTTAGCCATAAAATTGGATGAAAAGGAATGGACTACAGAGTCCCCCTCTTATCTACGGGGGATGTGTTCCACGATGCCCAGTGGATGCCTGAAGCCACGGATAGTAACAAAGTCTGTATATGTGTTTTCCTATACACACATTTCTATAACGTTTAATTTGTAAATTATGCATAGTCAGAGATTAACAACAACGATGATGAAATACAATGATTAAAACAATGTGCTGTAATAAAAGTTATGTGAATATGGTCTCTCTCTCAAAATATCTTATGCTGTCCTCACCCATCTTGTGAGGATGTGAGATGAGAAAATGCCCGCATGGTGAGATGAAGTGAGGTGAGTGATGTACGCATAGGGATGTAGCGTTAGGTTACTGTTGACCTTCTGATGATGTGTCAGAATGAGGATCATGTGCTTCCAGACCTTGGTTGACCGAAGGTAACTGCAACCACGAAGAAAAGGAAAGCCACAGATGAGAGGTGGAGTACTGTATTGATAAACACAGTAACAGGGAGGAATCTCAAAATATCTATACTGAGTGAAAGAAGCCAGATAAAAATGTATGCACTGTATGACTCCATTTATATAAAACTCTAAAATGTGTAATTAATACTAATACTAGTAGATTAATACTAATCTAAAATTAATGGAAAGCACATCAGCGGTAGCCTATGGAAGGGGGTGGGGGAGAGGGTTTGCAAAGGTGAACAAGTCAACTTTTCAGGTGATGGATTTGTTCCTTATCTTGAGTGTGGTGGTGACCTCTTAGGTGTATACATATGTCAAAACTTATCAGTAAACATGTTGTTTTATTGTATGACAATTTTATGTTGATAAGGTTGTTTTAAGAAAAAGCAAGTAATAATACTTGGCTGATCTATTTACCTAAGAAAGCCGCCTTGATGTTAATAGAATGACAGTAGCTAATAGGAACTGCACATTTGGTAGGCACCTCCGTGTTTCTCTGTCCAGCCCACAGTAAGCCTGTAACTATCTCCTGCATCCATGTCACGCAAAATAGTCTTGAACCTCTGACGACAGGTGATTGTCCTGAGGGAGGGCAGCTGACCAGTCTGGTTCCCTGGTTTCTCTGCTTTCTGATTTTGAAATTGAAGTCCTGAAGAGAGTATCCATCTGTCCTCAGGATACTTGGGAACAGTGGGTTGGGCACTTTCCATCCTCCATGTGATCAATAAAGCCAGGGGAAGCCTGTCTGGAAAAGGAAAGGGTGAAGCCAGAATCAAAGGGAAAGAGGTTGTGGTACCTTTCCCAGGGCCCACTTGTGGGTTCCAAAGAAGTCATGTCTTCAAAGATGTCTTCTCTTTCAGCTCAAGGTAGTTCATATCAGCTTTTCTTGCCAGTGATCAGAGAGACTCCATGAATAAAATTGTTGTGTGCTAGACATTGTGCCAAGCCCTTTAAGACACTCTCTGTTTTATTTCATTTTTAAATTTTTAAAAAATGTTTTATTTATTTTTGAGAGAGAGAGAGAGCATGAGTGGGAGCACGGAAGGGACAGAGAGTGAGGGAAACGGAATATCCAAAGCAGGCTCTGCACTGACAGCAGCGAGCCCAATGAGGGGCTCAAACTCACAAACTGTGAGATCATGACCTGAGCCCATGTTGGACGCTTAACCAACTGAGCCACCCAAGTGCCCTGACATTCTCTATTTTAATCTGCACAATCAGGCAAGGTAGATATTATTTCCATTTTCAGATGAAGGAAAGGAGGTCTCTTGTTGTTGGTTGTTCATAGGAATTGTGGTTGGGAAGCTGGCTTAGCTAAGAGGTACTGGGCCAGTTCTCACAGTTTCTGGAATGTTCCCTGCTCATATCACCCTCACTCTTCTCTCTCTTTCCTATCCACCTCTGCATCCTACTGTCCTTCAGGGCCAGCTCTAGTGCCTTCTTCCCCACCAGCTACTCACAGGTTCTGTTGTTCCATCATTCCCTAGATTCTTATTACCAGTTGTGACTCTCACCTGTGCCTTTGTCTCTGATTGTTTCCTCCCAGTTGTTATGACATGTGAACTTTCTTTCTTCAGCTAATCGTTCCATAGATGTTAGGATCTCCATAATACCTGAGGTAGTGCTTGACGTGAGGGTGTGTTCAAGATGTAATTGATTGTTTGAGGCACATCTCTTAATTTATTAAGTAATCAGCTGTAAAATATAATAGAACAAAAACCAATTTCTATAAAACTAAAGTGACTTGAGGTCACGTTGTGCCTCAGATTTCCATTTCCCAAACAGGAAAGACAGACATCAACCTTCCTCCTGGCCCTAAGTCTTTTTGTGTTTCAGAGACACCCAACACATGGGCATTTTTTATGGCATATCACTTTGGATGGAGAAATCAAAGGGGTAGGAACAATCTGAATCCAACCCATCAGGGGAGGAAGGCCACCCGGATCCACCTGCTCCCCTCAGTGCCCAATCTTCACTCTCCCCGCACTCCCTTCCACCCCATCATCCCCCATCTTCTGATTGCTGCCTGGATAGAGTCTGGATCAGGACCGACCTCATGGTATTGGGAGCAGTGCAGTCACATAGGGCCCAGCACTGAGAAGGTCCCAGAGCTCAGGCTTCAAGTCCTCCCATTGCCGTGCTGAAACATTAATGCTTTTAGCTTTCTATTTGTGTGTCGTAAGTGAAGTGTGATAGGGGACTGGATTGTGTTCCGGGAGCTTGGTCCTCTTAAAAGTTCCTGCCTCATGTCCCCTCTCCCAGAAGGCCTTCTTCCCAGTCTCTGGGTCCCCAGACCCCCACTTAGCCTCCACCTCCCTAAACCCCCCCTATGGCCACTGCTGCCCTTCTGATCTCTGGGGCCCTGGCCCTGCCTGGCCTCTCCTCCCTGCCCCTGTCCAGCAGCCACTGCCACCCTCCCCCCTGGCTGGGGCCTGGGTTGGGTGTGGGTAGGAGTGGGTGCAAACACTCTGAAGTTGAGGGTGTGGTGAAATCCACCCCTCCCCCAGGTAGCATGGAGGCTGCAGTCCCTTACAGGTCACCTGTTCACTGGGGTTGAGGTAACCGAGAAGGGAGATTGTCTATCCTGTCCTCAGCTGGGGCTTGGCATTTGGGCCCAGACACTGGCAGGAGGGCGCCCTGCAGCTGGTGGGCCGTGTGTGCCCAGTGCCTTGTGGCCCAGGGCACCCGTGATGGCCTGCACTTGCTCAGTGACTCCGTGATTGTTCTGTGCCCCAGGTGGCACGTCATCGAGCAGCAAATAAATAAAAATGAAAAAACACCATGACAGGTTGAGAGAAAGACCACAGAAAAAAGAGAAAGTTTTATAGTTTTAGGATCTTTATGGCACTTTCCCCCTCCTTGGTGAATAAGAGGTCCCGGATTTTCAGTTTGCCCTGGGCCCCACAAATTAGGTGCTTGGCCTGACGTGGTTAAATTTATTTCCGTGATGGACTCTGAAATGAGACTATTCCTTGCTTACTAATACTTAGGTTTGAAAGGTTCTTTCCATTTGGAAGGATGAAGTCTAACAGAGAGGGGTGGGTTCTCCAAATGAACATCAGCTCTGTGATCTGTGCTCACTAGTTATGCCTGATTTTTCCCCAAAACATATATATTCTGCAGTAGGGTTAGAAGTATGGGTGATGGGCACTGAGGAGGGCACTTGCTGGGATGAGCCCTGGGTGTTGTATGGAAGCGATGAACCACCGGAATCTACCCCCAAAACCAAGAGTGAACCGTGCACGCTGTATGTTAGTCAATTTGACAACAAGTTATATTTAAAAAATTATGTCACTGGGGTGCCTGGGTGGCTCAGTCGGTTGAGTGTCTGACTTTGGCTCAGATTATGATCAAATGGTTTGTGAGTTCGAGCCCCATGTCAGGCTCTGTGCTGACAGCTCGGAGCCTGGAGCCCCTTTCGGATTCTGTGTCTCCCTCTCTCTCTGCCTGTCTCCCACTCATGCTTTATCTCTCTCAAAAATAAATAAATGTTAAAAAAAATTTAAAAATTACATCATAAAAAAGTACCTGCAAAAGGGAAGCTCTGTTATTTCTATTTATTCATTCTCTAAGCATTTATTGACTACCTACTATATGCCAAGCATTGTTAAAAGTTCTACAGTAGTTTTTTAAAAGGCCCCATGCATGGTCTGTCCTTGCAGAAGGAATAATCTAGTGAGGGAGTGGAGTGTTTCCTTCGATGTCCTGTTCTCTCGGGTGGGGTGCAGTACACCCAGCTTGTAGTCCTGCTTGAAGAAGATCTGGGCTCTTTTGGGCTGGCTTGGGGGACAGGAGGAACAAAAGTCACAGACATTTGGTCCTGGTGCACCTGAGGCCAGTGGGCAGCTGTGTGTGAGGCCTGGGCTGAAGGGTTCCAAGGATGCAGGACTTTGGGTGCAAACAGGGCAAATCCCTACTTGGTCACCGGATGTTTGTGGCTCCGGTTGGGAAGGCACTTCCTCTGTCTCCCTATGGGCATCTGCTCTTGTCCCTGCTCCTCCTGGCTGGGACAGAGAGATGGGCGCCATGTTTTTGATTTCCATTAAAAATTCCTCCACCTGAGCCAGCTGTGTGTGTGAAGTGGAGTTCACAGGAAGTGTGGGGAGCCGAAGTGACTTTACAGCTTACAGCATGCATCCCGCAAACACACAGACTTACATTGGACTCCTGCACCTACTCAGGTGACCTTGCCCCTGTGCTGATGGACTCTTCAGCCCTTGGCCACGTTGTCCAGTCCCTTCCTCTTCTCTTCTCGACCCCTTCCTCTCTGTCTTCTTCCCTCCACCATGCCCAAATTCTCGTTCATCAATGACTTTGGTTACTTTACCTCTTTGCTGTCTCTTTCCATCCCATGACTGTAGACCTCTGCTCTCCCCAGTTTTATTTATCGAGGTATTTTCCTGTGCCAAGTCAGTTCCTGCCCCCACGGGTAATGATGATGTTTCCAAGGCCACGCTCTTGGGCACCCTGAGCTGTTGCCCGATGGACTTTTTATTGCGAGAGGTGTGGTATTGCCCCCCTGGCACATCACACCGGACCACTCTGGAATACAGGGATGGGGGTCTCAGAAGAGTCTTAAACCTCTGAGAATCTCTCTGGTTTGAGACACGAATGAAAAAAGTTCTCCAGGTTGGGAAAATATTAAATACTAATATTAACAATGAGGGTTGGGGAGCAATACTCCGAATGATGGCATACTCTAATACTAAAATACGCAGCATATCACAGAACTAGTGCCAGTCTTAAAAACGCTTCTTCTAGAGCATTCATCTGTGCCTATTGAGAGATTCCCCTTTAGAAACTCATTCCTATTTTTGTTGGTATGCCAGTTTCTTTAAAAATTAATTTCATGGCCAGTTTTTCTTGACACACATTTGGCCAGTAAATGATTAAAACATCAAGAGAGCTGGTGAGGGGCATCTGGGTGGCTCAGTCAGTTGAGTGTCCGGCTTTGGTTCAGGTCATGATCTCACGGTTCGTGGGTTTGAGCCCCGCGTCAGGCTCTGTGCTTACAGCTCAGAGCTTGGAGCCTGTCTTCGGATTCTGTGTCTCCCTCTCTCTCTGACCCTCCCCTGCTCACGATGTCTCTCTCTCTCTCAAAAATAAATAAAACATTAAAAAAATTAAAAAATAAAAGAGCTGGTTAGATGACAAGATAGTAAGCTGTCTCTGGGGCCGTTTGAGAACACCAGAGACTTCTGAAATTCAGATTTGAGAATCTTCCTGTCCCAACCCCTTCTTCATTCTAAGCTTGAGAAAATAAAGGTCTGGAGAAGTGAGGCTTGCATCTGTTTTTATTGAGCTGGGGTGAGATACAGCTGGGATTAGAGCACTGATTTCTCCTTATCCGAGAGACGGAGGTCTTCCCCACATCAGGCGGTGGTCTGGATCCCATTCTGGCTGTTGGTACACGTAGCCTTACCCAACCTGCTCATGGCAGGTGCCGTTCTGAGTGCTGTATCCACATTACCTGACTGAGTCGTTATGATCGCCCTCATGGTGGATGTTGATCATCCAAATCCGCATTATGTAGAAGGCAAGGGCACTCACTTGACCGTGCAGGTGGTTGGGCTTGGGTGTGAACCCAGGCAGGTGTAGTCCCACCGCCACCCTGCCTGTAACCCAGACATCTAGCTCGTGGATGTCCCCTCTGAAGGTTTTCTGGGTGCTCCTAAGGTGCCTGGGCAGGCTTCCTAATCAGCATCCTCCCCTAAGCCACGGGAAGCGGAATAACTGTACAAAACTGCTTTGCACCTTGCGTAAAAGATGACTTATGTGGAGTTATTTTAATTGTCAGATAGTCTTTAAGAATTCTCAGGAGAGGTTGCCTTTCTTGATTTTTTAAACTCTTCTTTATAGTCAGAAAATTATTCCTTTGTCCTCAAAGGACACGGAAGGCAGTGTCTTACGATCGTAGCTCCTTGTAGAAGCTGCTTTCCACTTCCAAGTGCATTTCAGGGGGCAGAGGAGCTGTTTTTAGATCTGCTCTTGCCCTTTAGAAAACAGTTTATTTGTTAAAGGAATGAAAGTTTTCAAGACATGAACTGCAGGTTTCTTCCATTTATTTTCCTGTAACTATAGTCGGTGCAATTACTGTTCGTAAGCAACAATGCGTGTATTTGAATGAGGTTGTCCCAGAACGAGCCCCTGCCAAGGTCTTACCAAGGGTCCTGTCCTTGCCTTCCAGTTTTACGGGAGCCCTATACAGTCCGTGTGGAGGACCAGAAAACCATGAGAGGCAATGTTGCGGTCTTCAAGTGCATTATCCCCTCCTCGGTGGAGGCGTACGTCACCGTGGTCTCATGGGAGAAAGACACCGTGTCACTCATCTCAGGTAGGCTGGGCGTGTCCGGGGCGCAGGGCGCCGGGCTCACCTTCTTGGTGGTCATTTCAGGTATTGAATTGGGTCTCTGGCTATGTGTTCATCATGACTAAGAATTGATGTACGTCGGGTTGACGCTGTATGATGATGGTGTGACACCAGTGCTTTGTATCGGTTTCGTGACTCGATTCAGATATTCCCCAGTAATTTTGGCTAATATCTGCTCCTGAAAATGGGGCAGTATGGTTATCGTGTCTGTGAGAGTCGTCAGTGATGCACTTAGGCCTGATATCCTCCAACTATAATCTGGAAAACAAGCCCTGGTTTTGTTGTGACCCTTTCAAATGCCTCAGGAGCTATGTGATGTCTCTGAGCTCTTTCTTGAAGATTCTACTCAGGATCTGTATTCGGCACTGAGATAGATATATAATAAATAATACAATATTATATGTAATTTATTATATTATTATATTGTATTTTACTCTATTATATTATGTATTTTATATATGTGTGTTTGTGTATATATATATATATATATATATATAATGTATATATTATTTATTGGTTTATTTTTGGAACCTGGAAGTGACACAGCTGAAGTTTCAGCTTCTAAGATGTTCTAGTTCTTTTCTGTGGTTTTTAAGCAGATTTCTTGCCCCCTTGCTGCTTAGCTGGAAAGGCCCCATGGGCGGTACCCACGTTTCCTGTTTTGCTCATCTTTGGAGAGCGAGTGACTGTGGGCTGCTTTTGGAGAAGAGCGACCATGAGCACCAAATGAGCTAAAGCAGATTACAAATGCTTGCTTTCCTTTATACGTCTGTGTGGAGGTGTGTCCGCGTGTTCACACCCACACGTCTTCATGCACCTTTCAATACCACCCAAATTTTGCCCACTTACAGAGATAGGAAATTGGAACTCAACTCTCATGGTGACGCAGCATTTCTGTTTTTCAGCTTATTGGTTTTCTAGACAGTATAGGTTACTATTCAAGGACCATTAAAAAAAAAAAAACCCACCATGAAACCATTAGAAAGTCCAAACCAAAAATGAAATCTTTGGTTGTTAAAGTACGTCCAGCGAACTAGCACGTCATCGATGATTTCAGGGTTTCTTAACACGTTCAGCTCAGAGTCCCTCTAACTTCAGTGAACATTAAATGTCTAAACTGCCATAATTTAACAAAGTATTGAAAAACTACTAGGCGTAGGGACTGAAATATGATTACAAGTTGTCAGAATGGACTCACTTGAGCACTTTTCTTTGTTGTGGTGTTTTGAAAAGAAAATGATTTATTTGTGTTAAGTAATCTCTACACCCAGCGCGGGGCTCCAGCTCAGGGCCGCAGGATCCAGGGTCACATGCGGTCCCGGTGGAGCCACACAGGTGCCTCCTATTTGTTGTTTTTGATGCATGGTCTTACTGACTTCTGTTGGGAGGTCATTTCAGTTTCTGAATGGCAGGTGGAGAGATTTGATGACATGTCCGTCTGGCTGAGCCGAGGGCCAGAGAGGAAGGGCATTCACCTGCACATGTTGAGGGCTGGTGGGCTCACTGAGGGGGACACTGTGGGGCGGTGTTTGCAGTCTCTCACACTCAGGGGCCTAGGCTGAGGGAGGCTTGCGTCATCAAGCAGCCATGAGACAACTTCTAGGATTTGCCGTGGAGGGCGGGGGACACGGGAAGATTACAAACTACTTTGTACTTGAAGAGACATATGTCATTTCTGTAAACATTTAATTGGCCGAAGCCGGTCACATGACACGTCTGACTTAGTGAGATGTGCCCGGGAGGAGAGAACAACTGGAGATCTGAGTGAGAAATAGAAATATCTACCAAGTTATGGGGCGCCTGGGTGGCTCAGTCGGTTAAGCGTCCAACTTCGGCTCAGGTCATGATCTCGCCGTCCGTGGGTTCGAGCCCTGCGTCGGGCTCTGTGCTGACAGCTCAGAGCCTGGACCTGCTTCAGATTCTGAGTCTCCCTCTTCCTCTGCCCCTCCCTACTCATGCTCTATCTCTCTCTGTCTCTCAAAATAAATAAACAATAAAAAAATTAAAAAAAAGAAATATCTACCAAGCTTTTATATACCTGTTGATATAGACATTTATATCAAGAGGTATGTTTTATATGTTTGTAATACAGGGTATACATTACAAAATGTACTGTGTGCATTCTTATGTTTCCTAGGCATCTTTAATTAGCGGTTTCCCCATGCAGGTTTCATCTTTTTGCAATCTATGTGAATAGGTTTTTTTCCTTCAAACGCGAACCTAATTAAATAAAAGGTATTTTATATCTGGTGAGCGGGAGAGGGTGCTGATGTGCAAATCCAAAGCTGGTATCTTGCTGATAGGTACTGATGACAGTCTTGTCTCCTCAGTCATGCCTTAGTTAGAGCTTTATCCTTTGGCAGAAATTTAAAAACAATGTGTACCATGGGTAAGCACTTGGCTTTATTTTCTGGATAAAAGTATCCAGAAAAACCAATAGAGTATAGGTTTTTATCTCATCAAGGAATACTTCAATAGCATGTTTTTGTTGGTTTATAAGTCAGCCATTTAATCAAACACAAGGTATTCCCAAGATGCTTCACGTGGTTCACATGGTGTGTGTGTGTGTGTGTGTGCGCGTGTGCGCGTTTATGTACAGAGATAGAGATGGAGAGACACAGAGACAGAGACTGAGACACACACAGAAAGAGAGAGTTAGAGCTGTTTTCATTCTCAAGGAGTTTAACCTGAGAACAGGGCCCTGATGCAATGTTACGATCTGTAAATAGGAAGTCTGGAAGTTAACCTTGTAATGTAACTGGCCGTGGCTTACTGTCGGACCTGCTCCCGGTGCCTGGGCCCCACCCAGTGAGGCTGTCCAAGATGCCCAGAGAAGGAAGTCGTGAAGCCGTTGGAGGTGACAAAATGGTGAAAAGCATTGGGGATCTTAATTAATAAACCGGTTTTGGATGGTTTGGGTGGAGAAGGATTACATTTCTCGTTGGTGGCCAGGTCCCCGTGTGAGGCAGGGCACAGGTAACCACACGCAGGAGGCAGGGAGGCTCAGAGGCTGAGCCTGGGGCCTCCCCTCTCCAGGCGGCAGGGGCCGAGTGGTGGAGGCAGCCTCACACGGCACAGAGGTCCCAGGGACCCAGGGGCTTTTCTGAGTTAACTCTCAGCTCCAACAGACATCCCAGATCATATGCACAGTAGATGTCTGATTTGTAAATAAACTGACTGATAACCCTAGTGACTCCTTGCTGATCGGGGTTAGATTTGGTGGTTGGCAGCCCCCCTCCCCACTGCTGGTCACGCACGTCAGTATAACTGGGATTCCGAGACAGCTCAGCTTATGGTGAATCTGGCTGGCAAATTCGTCACAGGAAATATACCTGCTTTGCACATGGCACGTCAGTGGGTAGAGTGGGAAGAGACCGGCAGCGGGCTGCTCCAAGAAAGCCCGAGCTCCCGCAGGTCATGGAGGGCCTGGCCACTGTCCCCACACATGTGCTTCGTGCTTGTGGCAGGAAGCTGCCTGTTCTCTGGGGCCCTACTCTCCTCCCATTGCTCTGTGGGTGCCACCACTCAGCCTCTCGGGTCCAGGCACCCTGGGCAGAGGCCAGAGCACCAGGCCTGCTCCTGACCAGTGAGCATCAGGCTTACGCAGACGTTCTAGGCCAAAGCTCTTTGGAAATCTAGGCTACGGTAAATGGATACTTGTTGCCTAGGAAATCCTTCCAGTGAAAAACTTATTTAAATTAAGTGTTGGTGTATTCCTATAAAAAGAAAGGAATGGCTTCTCTGGGCATGTCTTCTTAATTTTTGCTCTTTACTTCAGTTGAGCAGGTCAATGACTGGGCTGTGTTCTTACAGGGGTGAGAGGCACCGGTCAGGTCTGTCTGGGTTTCAGCGTGAGCTGCATGGTTTCATTAGCTTACCGTGCATGAAGTCACGCACTGATTTTATTCCAGGGGAGGTTTAAGTTGGCCTGACTCTCGACTCAGGAATCAAGCAGTGCCTCTTTGGCAGATGAAGTCATTAGATCACACTGTTAAGAGCATAAATGAGTTCATTTATTTTAAATGGTCTTTGGAAAGAACCCTCCAGTGGTCTTGTTATGGACTGCATGTTCTTGTCCCCTTAAAGTTTGTAAGCTGAGGTCCCAGCCTCCAATGTGATGGTATCTGGAGGTGGAGCCTTTGGAGAAAATTAAGGTTAGAGGGGGTCGTGGGAGTGGACTTCCCGTGATGGGATTAGTGTCCCTAAAAGAAGAGACACCAGAGCTGTCCCTCTCTACAATAAGAGGACAGTGAGCAGGTGCCCATCTGTATCCCAGAGGAGGGCTCTTAACAGAACTTGACTGTTCAGGCAGCCTGAACTTGGACTTCC
Organism: Cryptoprocta ferox; assembly: GCA_028646485.1. NCBI lineage: Eukaryota > Metazoa > Chordata > Mammalia > Carnivora > Eupleridae > Cryptoprocta > Cryptoprocta ferox. The sequence continues at coordinate 4,721,175 of CM053573.1, forward strand.
AGCTTCCAAAACCGTGAGAAATAAAAGACCGATGTCTCAGCCTCCCACTTTAATGGTATTTATTTTTTAATTTATTTTTTCTTGTTTGTTTATTTTGAGAGAGAGAGAGAGAGAGAGAGAGAGAGAGAGAGAGAGAGAGAGAGAATCCCAAGCAGGCTCCGAGCTGTCAGTATGGTGCCCAATGCAGGATTTGAACTCACAAACTGTGAGATCATGACCTGAGCTGAAACGCAAGAGTTGGACACTTAACTGACTGAGCCACCCAGGTTGCCCCTATGGTATTTTTTTTTAAATAGCAGCCTGAGCTGAAAAGACAGGCTGTAAAGTAGGAACCCCAAAATTCCCCCAGGGGAAGGAGAGGCACATAATGTCTGATGCTGTACTCTCTGCTTTGCTGGCTCCCTGGTTTTCACACAGGGTAGCACATGGTTGACCTTCACCTTCATACTCTGGCAAATGGATGATCGGAACTGGGAATGGGTGGAGGGAAGGCATCTCAGAGACAGGCACACACTGTGCATCTAATGTCCTCAGTTAACACGATGGACCCTGATGGGGCGCCTTCTTACCTAACAAAAATGAGCCAGGAAAAACCAGAGTAATGATGTCCATACTCATTTTCAAACATCCTTAGCACTTCCTCTAACCACAAACGAGCCTTTTAAATATCAGAATATTAATAAAGCCCAGTGAAAACGTAGTAGTTTGGATAGCAGTGTGTGCGCCTAGGGAGGCCCCCTGCTGATGTGGAGATAATGGAAGACGCCATCCCGGTAAAGAACAATATCGATGATTTTATATTTGGTTTCACTCAGTGGCCTGTTGTGAGTTTCTTCCCGATTAGGCAGGCTGGCAACGAGAGAGCCCAGGATTCTGTGTCTGTTTCCTCTGATAAAATTCTGAGAATCTCACTGGGGGTTTAGCTACATTAACATCAAAGACACAGCCCAAGGGTAACCGGATTTGGAAAATGGAAAAAGTGAACATTGTACTATTCCCAGCGATCTGCCTCCCTCTTTAGCACTGGCCCAATTTTCTGTTAGGATATTTCCCATCTGAACACCTCTATTACTGATGACTCAAGGAGAATTTTATCTCTGAGGATCAATGAGTTCAAGTCCATGGGTGATTATCTTTTTCCTGTATTTTGGGTAAAAGGGAACAATTTTCTGCCCACATTAAGTATCAAAGGACATTAGCCCCAGCACTTCACATGAAACGCTCACTGTAGTTTACTAATGCTGTGTTTGGGTCTGGTTGCCGTAGATAAGGCAGGATCTGGGCTTGAAGAAGCCCCCCGTGGAGATGATTTCTGCTCCCAGGTAGCTGAGGGTAGGGGTTACGGGGTTGTGTGCGGTGTGAGCTTGGTGACAGGCAGATGCGTAAACATGACAGGAACACGTACCTTCAGTGTTTCTGCCTGGGGAGGTGTGGAAGGTTTCCCAGAAGACGTGGCCATTTGAGAAAATGGTGGTTTGCATCTTAGGGTGGGGAAAACCATGACATCATAGGTACAGTCACCCCGGTTAGGCACGGTTTTCAAGTTTCAGCAAACTTAAACTAAGAGAAGATTTGAGGTGCTCTGTTCCCTTTTGGAATCAGAGGCATAGCTGCTGGGAGCAGGGAGGGCTGCGATGTGGCTGGTTGTCTCTGTATTTGTGCCCCCCGCAACTGTGAGAGAGTCCGTGTTCCTGCCTTCGAAGGCACTCTTATTGTAATTTTATGCCTAGTTGCTGAGCATTTTCAAGGCAATCTGCTGCAAAGCTGCTCAGGTTGCCATGGTGATAAGACCCAGTTCTGCCCTCAAGGTGCTTATGAGTGAAGGGAATGAGATCAACATCAAAATGATTTCAGGGACATACATCACCCATTGTCACCCGAAAGCCCTGTCTTTGATTCTAAAAGTACTAGGATGTTGCAGGAACAAAAAGAAGCATTAATTTAACATTCACTGAAAAAGAAATTTTTAGGACCAAATGGAAACTGTTAAAGGGACGTTTTTCTTTCTTCCTTCTTTCCTTACACCTGCCCCTCTATCTATCTGTCCATCTATCCATCCATCCATCCATCATCCATCCATCATTCCATCTGTCCATCTATCCATCCGTCTGTCTGCCCATCTCTCCGTCCATCTGTCTCTCCGTCCATCTGTCTCTCCATCCATCCATCTATTCATCCATCCATTTGTCCATCTGTCTGTCTATCTCTATCTATCTATCTATCTATCTATCTGTTTATCTATCTATCTATCTATCATTTCTCTCTCTCTGTCTATCTAGATTCTAGATTTCTGGCAAGTCAGAGCCTTATTACAAACACTGGAAATTATTCTTAGCACAGGAGGGATTCAGCAGACGGGAATTGGAAAAGTGGAGACGTCATATTTTTCACTGCGCCGTATTTTGGGGGAGTGGGACAGCTGAAAAACAGGCAGGTGCACAGAAAGCGGGGGAGGGTCATGGTCTCTTCCCTTTTCAAAGCCATTAATTGGTTACACTTCTGCCACGTAAGTCTCTTTTCACTAAGTTAGTTTTTACATGTTATTCCACTGCCACCCGAAAGTGATTCACAACAGGGCTGTTTACCACGTAGAGCAAACTCCACCGGACCCTGGGAATGATGGGCCTGTTAGACGAGCTGCTTGAGTCCACCATTCCAGAAAGAACCCACCAGCGGGATCCTGAAAGAGCCAGAGTAAACAGAAAGTCTACTAAGTGTCAGCCTTCAGAGAGAAGACTTTCCCATTCTCAAAATTAGAAATTGTGTTGAAGATTATAGCTCAAAACAACAACAAAAAAACATGCTTTTGACTTTTGATCGCCTGAGACAAGTAGACACATGGCTAAAAACTTGTTAATATAATATTTAAAAAAAGAAGGAAAGAAAGAGAGAAAAGGAGAAAGGGAGGAAGAAAGAAGAGAAAGAAAACAAAACAAGGAAAGTATGGTAGCAAATTTATCCTGGAGCATCTGAGTGTGTGTGTGTGTGTGTGTGTGTGTGTATAAAACACCCCTTCTGCCGTGAAGATATTGGGTCAGCCTAACATGCCACTTGGTTTCCTACCAAGAGTCATCAGGGGAATATGGCTTCTGATTAAAACTCCTACAGATTAGCTGGTGACCAGGGAAAGAGTCTTTTCTTCCTGCCTCAGCTTCCTCGTGTGGATAAAAGATGACGTCACTGGTCCCCTTCATAGTAAAATGGCAGAATATTGGAATTCCAAATTGAGCATTTCACCTCTCAAACCAGCTACTGTCCAAGTGTTTTTTCCTTCCTAGAACTAATCTCATAGAACTTTTATTTTGTGCATGTGTTAGAAGTTCGGTGATTTGTGAGCAGGACTCCTGGGACTCAGCATATAATTTTACTCACCGCTGTGATTTATTACAGCGAGAGGGTGCAGAGCAAAACCAGCAAAGGGAAAAGGCACATGGAGACGAGTCTGGAGGAAACCAGGCACAAGCTTCCAGGACTTTTCTCCCCTTGAAGTTGCATAGGACACACTTAGTCCCTACAGCCGGGACTAATGACAGCAAATGTAAAATACTGTCTTCCAGGCATATAATAGATGCATTAGAGATTCAGTGTCCTGGGGTTTTACTGCAGGCTGGTCATGTGGGCACCCTCTGCCTGGCATGTACCACAATTCCAGACTCCCAGAAGGAGAGCAGGTGTTCTAGTGTTCAGTAAGCCATGTTGTTTGTATGGTTTAGGCACAGTAAGGTGGTGGGGACTCTCCTGAAATTCCAGTTCCCAGACCCCAGCCAAGCAGCAGCCTCGCAAGCAGGCTTGTCCAAGGAAAACAGCTCCGGACGTGCCACGTTCACTCCTTTCTGAACAGGGCTACTTTCTCAACGATGACTCATCGTTTTTACCCACTCACTCACGTTCTGAATGTGCCCTGCATCAGATGCTGCAGAAAGCGAGTGAATAACAGTCTATACTTTATTAAAAAAAATTTTTTTTTTTAATGTTTAGTTATTTTTGAGAGAGAGAGAGACAGAGCATGAGCAGGGGAGCGGCAGAGAGAGAGGGATACCCAGAATCCAAAGCAGGCTCCATGCTATGAGCTGTCAGCACAGAGCCCGACACAGGGCTCGAACTCACGAACTGCGAGATCATGACCTGAGACACCCAGGCGCCCCTGCACAGTCTATACTTTAAAGGTTTTATCACCTCATATCCATGTCACCGCCATCTTTAGGCAGATCTCACCCCAATGTTTTGAAATATCCCCAAACAGATTTTCCCCTTGCCTCCACCTAAACGTAAACATAGTTTCATTTTGTCTTCGTGCTAATAGGGACCTTCTGCCTGCTCTCGCTATGATGTTTGGTTCTTTCTAGATATAAGAAACAGATGGTCAGCCAAGTCAGTCAGTTCTAATTTGGACCCAAGTGCATTTTCTTCTGTTCTTTTGTTCATCTGTGAGATTTTATTTCAGGAACACTGAAGAGAAGCACAGGATCATTTGCAAAATAATATCAGGGGGTGATGGCAATAATACGGTCATTATTTTCATCAGGCTAAAATCAGATGTCATGAATTGAAATATATTTAGACAGTGCGCCATTCTGGAAGAAAGCAGGAGTCACGATTTCTAGATGTAATCTTTGACTCAGAATGAGAGGTCAGCATGAATTCAAGGTCAAGACCTGAGTTAAGGGTAGATTGTATTGTATGGGGCTTTTGGTGCTTCTTCCTGTGTGCTAGGTCAACCCAAGTGCAGGAATGTCCCTCCCTAGGTGGGTTGGTGGCAGGCGCTCCAGAAAGCTACCGTCAGAGTCACAAGGCCTGTCAGCCCTTTGTGGCTTTGCATCTGGGCAGATGAGACAGGGCAGCAGATATCCCAGCAGCCTAGATTCCCTCTCTCCTCAGTAACCCCATGGCCAGTAGAATCCCCCAGTCAAGGTGGTTGCCGCCATTTTTATTTTCTCTTCTCCAGCCTATTGGGCATTGCCAGAGGCCAGGTACACTGACCATTCATACCAGTCAGTTTTCACTGGCCCTTCATTGTTTCCCAAGATTTGTGGGTATTTCTGTTGATTGCTTATATGTTGCTGACAGTGGATTTCCCAAGCTTTTCCTCAGGAGTCTGAAAAATCCCCACTCCTAGCCCCTCATGGATCTGTTCTCCAGTCCTCAAGAGATAGTCACTTTCTACTTCTGGAGTCTGAGCCCTGCTCTCTCATTCAACACCTCTTACCTCAAACGTTGTCTTCATGTTTCCTGTCACAGGAAGACACAGACAGATGCAGATGATCCTGTCCAGTGTCTCACCCTCTGGTGAGCCTAAGGGCTCACCCTCTTCCAGTGTATTCCCCAACGCATGCTGCTGGCAGGACACCCCTTGCTTGTCTCAGACCTGGTTTCACTAGGGCTCTCCTCTGGGACCTCTGCCATCATCTCTCTAGTGATTATCATATTTCTTATGACACAGATGCTCAAGCACTTTTGCAACTTTCATGTTACTGTTTCCATTCATACTTTTTTTTCCCTCTTGGAAAACTTATTGAAAGGAGAATCTGAACTCACTACTCTTCCTAATCTTGCATGGTCTGGGCTCTGCCATTTGCATGTTACTGAAACTTATATTTTCAAGGTCACCCATGACTTCCTACTGTCACATCCCAAGGGCAAGTTCTCTCTGACTTCCTTGAAGAATCAATGTCATTGACCTCCTCTTCCATTGGTTGCCCTCCTTTGTTTGGCAAACTACTGTACCCTGTCCGTTGACTTTCTCCTGTCCGATTATTTCTGTGCTATCTCTTGCCTTATCTTTTCTCCTTGCTTAGAAGTGTAAATAGACCTGCAAAATCAGTCTTCACCCCCTCTACTTTCAATCTCTACTTTCTTTACTGGTCATTTCATTTCTTTCCCAGGGCTCCGTCCATCACGTCTGTGTAGATGACCCTAACCTTGGATGTGTCTTCTCTCCTGGGTTTGTTTATTTCCCACTGTCTGCTCCCCTCCTGCCCCCTCGAACAGAGCACAGAGCGTAACTAAAGCAGAATTTAGCATTTCTTCCAACCAGTGATTCAATTTGCCTTTGAATTACTTCCTCCTTTTTTTCCAGATTGTAACTATTAGTATCCAAAGTATCAAAAACTAGGTGATAAACAACACACATTAAAACAACAGAAATGTATTCTATCGCAATTGTGGAGACTAGAAATACAGGATCAAAATGTCAGCAGGGCCATGCTCTCTGTGAAGGCTCTAGGGAACAGTCCATTTTATGCATTTCTCCCAGCTTCTGGTGGTTGAGGTGGTCGTTAGCATTCCTAGCTTATAGATGCATCATTACAATCTCTGCCTCTCTTGTCACATGGCCTCTGTCCTGTGTGTGTGCCTCTGTGTCTCTTCTCTTCTTATAAGGACACCAATCAGATTGGATTAAGGGCTCACCCTCTTCCAGGATGATCTCATCTTAACTAATTACATTTATGATGACCTGATTTCCAAATAAGATCATATTTCGAGGTTCCAGGAAGGACATGAATTTGGGGAGGAGGCTTTTCAACCCAATACATTAACAGATCCTTCTGATTCCTTTTGACCCTCTCTCAGACCTATTTTACATCTTTCTATCTCCTGCTTGACAACTGACAAATGTATATTAAATGAGATCCTTAAATGAAAATAATTTCAAAAGGAAGGAAACAACAAGCAGAAAGTTTCAGGGAAAAGTGCCCATACCTGAGTGAGTGTTCCTGCGCCGGCCCCTCTGCCCAGCCTCAGCTGTGTTAGAATGCCAGCTGGCAGCCACAGCATCAGCTGCTTCTCCCTCAGCTGTATGTAGCCCGCCCTTGTGTCACACTGGGCTGGGAGCCAGGATGGGAACAGAATCAAGATGTTCCAGACCCAAGACACCAGGGACTATAGGCAGACTGCTTGACTTGTATTTTCAGATCATGCTGTGGACTGAATTGTGCCCCCACATGCAGAATCCCTAACCCCTTATAGGGTCTTTAGTTAGTAAATAAGGTTCAATGAGGTCCTAAAGGTTGGGCTTTAATTCAATAGGACTAGAGCCTTATACGAAGAGGGAGAGAGATGTGTGAGCACGCAGTGAGAAGGAAAGAGGGCAGTCACCAGAAACATCATACTGGCACCCTAATCTCTGACTTCCAGCCTCTAGAACTGTGAGAAGTACATTTCTGTTGTTGAAGCCTCTCAGTCCATGGTATTTTGTTATGTCAGCCTGAGCTGACTAATACAGATAATATGCATATAAACTCATTTTCTCAATCTAATTCTGCAACTTCTGAATGCCGCATGTTACACTGCTCCCTGCCCAGCTTTCTTTCTTGCACAGAAACATGAATAAATAACACATATGAAGCCATCTGATGATAAAATGAGCTCTCATGCTTTTAATAAATGATTCTATTTTTAGGTGCAGTGTTTTTTTTGGGGGGGGCAATTTAAAGTCCAATGCTTCCATCTTCTAAGGGAAGGGGGACATTTATGACTAGAAAAATGAATAATAAATTTCCCAAATGACTTGTCATCTGAAAACTTATATGCAATATAAAGTTTCCCATGTGAGTGAAATCATATGGCATTTGTTGTATACCTGAAACCAATGTAACATTGTGTGTCAACTATACTCAAATAAAAAAATTTAAAAAAATTTCCCCCAAAGAACCCCAAATTCAAAAGTCAATCCCAAAGTAACTATTTTTGTTGGATAAAAAATTACTTAGGATTGAAACATCTACAACTAAGCCTGGTTTGCACTGAGTGTGCTGTGTCCAGTGTGGCGAACTGATGAAAATATTTACAGAATATGGTAACCTGTTTAGTTTATGGAAATAGAGTGATAATGCATACTATTGACTGTCAGAATTGGGCTTTTCAAAGAATTGAAGATATCCAGCACATGTTGCTCTGTGTGAGCATAGTCAAGATGTTCTCTTTAGAGAAGCTAATAAGCAAGTACAGCAAATAAGCAGATATAAACTGTTTTTAAAATCTCCAGTTGGGTCACACGCTCTTCCAGGGAAGGTTTCAGGCTTCTGTTCACTTTTCATTTTGCCAACAGTCTGCATGAGGTCTTGGGTTTGAACTTAGAGAGACCTGGTTTTCGGTCCTAACTTTATAGCTGTGAGAGATTCAACAACTCATTACTTCTCTGTGGAATTGGACACAGAGTTTTTATGAAGATTAGAGATGTCAGGGGATGTGCTCCATGAATTATAGTTACGTGACCAATTCTTGGTCTCTAGCTATCCATTTGTCTATTTAGTCTAAAGGCAAGAGGGTGGACCCTGAAGCTGATGTCTAGGTCCACATTCCCAACCCATCACAGACCACACTGTGACCTATGGCTAATCACGTAACTTTCTGTGCCTCAGTTTCCTTGATTGTAAATGAGAGCAACAACAACAGTAACTACATCATAAGATTGTTGTAACGATTAAATGAGTTAATATACATAAAGTGATTAGAACAGTGTTTGACATAGTGTTGGCGTTGTTGTTGTTATTATTTATCTTCTGTCTAAAGTATCCTGTTCCAGAAAGCAGGTGCTCAGAACTATATGGTTTCCAAACAAATAAGAAACTTCTTGTGTGAGCTAGTTAGGGAGTAAAAGCAGAAATAATTCTATTTAAGAGGAGTTACTAAAATGCCAGGTATGCTGAATGATGAAATCCTCTAATTTCAACATTAAAGTGCTAGAATGCTGCTGAACTAATAATCCGTTGTATTTTATCAAAATAAACACACTTCTTTTATTAAATGTTTACTTTTTTTTTCTTTTAGAGAGAAAGTGTGAGAGCAGCGGGGAGGGAGAGAGAATCTTAAGCAGGCTCCACGCTGGAGCCTGATGTGGGCACAATCTCACGACCCTGGCATCATGATCTGAGCCAAAATCAAGAGTCAGACACTCAATCACTGAGCCATCCAGGCGCCCCAAATGTTTACTTTTCTTAAACAGAAATCAGATGACGTAAAATGAGCCACACACTAGAATAACAGGCTCTTATTTTTTGCCTTACCCCGGAAGTAAATCAGATAAAAGGCTCTAACTTTTTGCCTTGCCCCGGAAGTAAATCAAAAGACATGTTTAAGGAGAAGTTTGAACTTACATTGAAGCCCTTGCAGCACTTTTGGGTCAATAAATAGCTGAAGACATATGTTACGTTCTGTAGAACAGCTTCCAACTTCCCCATAGGTGGTGGCTGTCAGCAGCCCCCACTTCCCAGATGAGAACACTGAGGCACAGAGCACTTCATGCACTCACCCAGGGTCTTGCCTTGCAGTTCTTCCTCTCTGGAAAATTAGGGATTCTGCCTTCTGAAAAGTCTTTTGGTTTTCTATGGCACCCAAGTGTGTAAGTGTCAACAAAAATTGTCACTTGAATGACAAACAACTTGTAACAGCTATAACTTGGGTGTAGCAACTTATTTAAATAAGAAAAACATTTTCAAATATGGCATGATTCTGGATAGTTGACACATCTAGGACATTTCACATGGTTTGGGGACAATATGCTCAACGTTTTTTAAAAAAGTATTCCGCAACTAAAAAAAAGAAAAATCCAAATAGATGAAACTGTCTAGAATAAAAATAATTTTCTTAATTTCATTTTTATTTAAAATCATCGCTTCTCACTGACCTCAAGTATAACATTAGGATGCCATAGTAGCTTGAAAAATACTTATTGAATGAATGTTGACTGAGCAACGATTCCATCAAAATTTTGGTATTTTCTTTCAAATTATTCGTAATGCTTTAAAAAGAGTTTTACTTTCCTCTACATTTCTTCTACTACTCCGAAGCCCAATTTCACATCAACTTGTCCTCCCGTGCAAAGTGTCTGGGCAGGCCAAGTCCCAGGCAACGTGCTATTTCATAGCAGACTTTCACAAAGTGGTGCTGTTGTAAGGGAACCAGATATTCCAGAATCCTCAGTATTTATTAGTCCCAAAGCAAAAGCTATCTCCCATTATTTTCATGAAATGATTTTATTTTTATAACCTTACAGTTTTATGCCGCGACATTTGTTAAAATACGCCACTGAGGAATGGACAACGGAGATCCTCCCATGCCAAGACCTTTAGAGGCACTTTAGAACATTTCTTAATGCACTAGGCCCACAGTCAAGCCATTGTTCGTCTCATCCTTACTCATTTCTCTAAAGGGAGGCATACACACACACACACACACACACACACACACACGTCTTCAGTAAACACAGCCAACCCTTCTGTATGGCTTTTGTATGTGAGAATGCTTGTTTCAAGCACGGATCAGCGTGCTTCACCAATTTATGATGCTGCAACTGAGAACAATAGAATTTCTGTGTGGAGGAGGGTCAGAGTGTCTTTCTGATGCAGATGGCGGAGCCCAGGAAGGGTCATGTGGCGAGCAGCGGGCATGGCGGCTGCCTTGAACACTGGTGCGTTCCCCCATGTGGTCTGGGTGCAGACGGAAATGTTGCCTAGGGCATTATTCATCGCTATCACAGGATCAGATTTCGTGTTGAAGAATTATTTCATGGGGGAAAAAGGAGTCACTTGGGTGGTGGATGGCCAAGTGAGGACTCAAACCTGGATTTGTGTGTGTGTGTGTGTGTGTGTGTGTGCGTGTGGTTATTTTACCCAAGTAACATAAAGATCTTTCATTAATTTCATTTAAGCACTTACTGTACATAAGGCATTCTTTTTAGAGTTGCCATTTGTAATTATATGACTGCGTAAGAGGCACACAGAGAGAGGTACCCACGTAGGATTTATTTCAAGTCTGTGTTTACTGTACTTAAGAAGCTGCCCCCGCTAGTGGGTGCTTGGCACTGTCGATTTAAAAGCAGTTCATTGAAAACTGTGAATTTTAAGTTTCTGAGGGGCGCCTGGGTGGCTCTCCATCGGTTGAGGGTCTAACTTTTGATTTTGGCTCAGGTCATGGTCTCAGGGTCCTGGGATTCAGCTCCACATCAGGCTCTGTGCTGAGTGTGGAGCCTGCTTGAGATTCTCTCTCTCTCTCTCTCTCTCTCTGTCTCTCTCTCTCCCCCCCCACCCACCGCCCCTCTCCCCTGCTCACCTGCTCTCTCTCTCTCTCTCTCAATTAAAAAAAATGTAAAATTCTGAGTTTCTGAGTTTTATTTCAATATCCAATATTTAAAGTGCATTTTGATGCAAACAAGGTGTTACATATCTGGGAATGTAGGTAGTTTCTAAACTATACATATATTCCTTTAGAGGTAGAAATGTTTAGTTCAACGTTTCTAGACTTCTTTTTGGATCAGGGACCAGCTGAGGAAGTAATGAGACCTACAGAACCGTAGATTCCCAGGGAACACATAAGCCCCCAAACCTGCATGAATTCTAGGCCTCTTCTGTTTCGCTTCAATCTTGCAACCCATCTATAGCCTCCCAATGCCATAGTCACCTGCCCTCGCCCAGACTAATTGGGTGTTCATCCACGTGAAGCCTTCTGATAGACGTGTTGGGTAGTGCTTTTTTGTTTGTTTGCTTTTCTGTTTTAAGCTAAGTTTGACCTTGAAATCTTCAGCCTCATCCTTTTTCTCATCTCTTACTTGCCCTGGTTCCTTCCACCCCCTTGGTTATGCACACATTTCCTCTGCTTCTGCGCCCAGTGCCTTGTACGGGTGGTTTTCACTACAATTGTTCTTGTACCGGGAAAAGTGAGAGGCTTTTATAAAAAGCCTTCATCAAGTCATTTTCAAACTACAGATGATTAGGAAAGAAAGGCCATACTGAGTCTCCCCCTCCTTAATTAGATGGTGGAATTTTTAGTTCTTGGCATTGTTATCTGTTTGAATTGAAACCCTATCATTGAGAAAGCCAAAATGAACTTGAAACCGAGGAGGGCCATTTCCCAAAAGGGAACGCAGCCAGACTTGAACCCTCCGCGGAACGCCAAAGCACACGCCATCTGGAAGCATGTGACACGTGTCTATGGCTCTGGTTTCCGAGTTTCAAGTCATTTGTTCTTTAAAAAAATTATTCTAGGATCCAGGAGTTAAAAAGAAATTGTCTATATTGCAAATTCCCGCCATGAATAATCAAATGTTGATGAGAAGTGTATCTCAGCCTTGTAGATATTCTTTAAATGACACACAGACATTACCCAGGGCTTCTAAACTTGGCATTGTCTTTATTTTCTGTCACTCTGTGTCCCAGTCTGGGTCCCAATCAGGTCCCTCTTTTGCTGAATTTCGCTCTATCTCCGGCCACTGAGGAAAAAATATACCAATGCAGGTTTCAGATGTTTCCTCTTCTGCTGAATTCGGTGCCATCTCACCAGCAAGGGAAGAAAGTCTGAGCACCTGTTTTTGGCTGTGCCTTCAGTGACTCTCCAGTAAGAGGTTTCCATGGAACTCCGAAGTCAATTTTATGTATGGGATGCGAGAACCTCTGATTTCCTTGAGTGATTTTCATTGGTCTCTTTATATAATTTATTTATGGTCCTGAACACATGAACCCAGGTTTTTTTTTTTTTTTCCTGAATCCCTTGCTCTTTGTTTACTGGATTTGATTTGGTGCTACAAAAAATGCATTCATGAATGTTCCTCTCTTCCTTTCTCAAAACTACCGAAGTCTTTATTTTATTTTATTTGTTTATTTTTAAAAATTTTAAATGTTTATTTATTTTTGAGACAGAGAGAGAGAGACAGACCATGAAAGAGGGAGGGGCAGAGAGGAGGATAACACAGAATCTGAAGCAGCCTCCAGGCTCTGATCTGTCAGCATGGAGCCTGACGCCAGGTTCAAACCCATGAACCGTGAGTTCATGACTTGAGCTGAAATCGGACACTTAACCAACTGAGCCACCCAGGTGTCCCCCAAAGTCTTAATTTTAAATGTCTTTAATGTTATGTTGAGATTTTTAAAAAGAAATCCTTTGTAGATGGTGAGGGCATGCATAATGATCATCTTTCAAGGAGAAGTGATATGTACTTAACATATACATGGAATATGCATTCATCACTGATGATCTCAGATTTTGTACCTGTTTGCTGTATGCGGGAATAATATATATCCAATAGTTTCCTTGGTCCATTTAGAATCTAAGATTGGGTTACTTCTTAGTAATGGTGGCTATTGATTTATAGATCTTTTTTTTAATGTTTATTTATTTTTTGAGAGAGAGAGAGACAGAGTGCAAGCTGGGAAGGGGCAGAGAGAGAGGGAGACACAGAATCTGAAGCAGGCTCCAGGCTCTGAGCTGTCAGCACAGAGTCCAACGTGAGGCTTGAACTCACAAACTGTGAGATCATGACCTGAGCCGAAGTCTGATGCTTAACTGACTGAGCCACCCAAGCACCCCAATTTATAGATCTTTTATATGTACCCTTGTGAGATAGCTATTTGGAAGTAGAATTGGAAGGCCTGTGGCTATGTGATTTAGGGGATTTCTGTTTTGGGGGGTCATAAAATTGTGACAGCATGAGTGTCGATGTTCTTAAACACCGTTTGTAACAGCAGGACATCCAAGGTGCTGGGAGTCTGCACCCACGTAAAGGTTCAGCAAATTCTTTGTGTACATAAGGTTATTAGATGAGATGTCAAATCCAATTTTACAGAGAAGTGTATTTGTTTGTTAATAACTGTCATATGCAATCAGAATTAAAAGCAATTTACGATGCACTTTTTCCTTTAATGTAAATTTGGCTCGTTTATTTCCAGTTTTCAATCCTTTTCTAAAAGAGGCAGGTGGGACAGAAACTATAAATTAGGGGCCGTTGCTTGCACTCAGGTATTGTCATGGGCGTCCTGTGCCAGGATGTGCCACCAGCTGGAAATGAGAGAAAAATTCTAGAAGAGAGGAAGGCAAGTTAGCCATACGTAAATGCTTCATCCTGCAGGGCCACGTTCTCCCCGATGGCCGCATGAGTCATGCTTTGTGGACAGGCTTTTGTGGATCACACTGATCTGACAGTCCAGGAGTGTGCTACCAGATTAGTGCCTGTGGCCTGGGAGAAATATTTAATACTTAGTAGTCTTCATCAACAATAAGAGAAAGATCCATTAACACACCTTCCTATAAAGTCATGTCATGAATTCCGAGACGGCAGCCTAAAACCAGAAGCAGCTGAAACTGCTTTATAGAGTAAATGTGCCAAGTGTAGGTGAGTGTGTGTGTGTGTGTGTGTGTGTGTGTGTGTGTGTGTATGCATGTGTGTTTATGCCTGTGTTGTGTACGGCCGTAGGGTGGGGTGAGAGCTGTGGCTTCCTCACTTGTAGCAACAAACATTAGCCAATATTTAGTTCTTTAAAAATACCTTTTTGGGGCGCCTGGGGGGCTCAGTCAGTTAAGCGTCTGACTTTGGCTCAGGTCATGATCTCACAGTTCGTGGGTCTGAGCCCTGCATCGGGCTCTGTGCTGACAGCTCAGAGCCTGGAGCTGCTTCGGATTCTGTGTCTCCCTCTCTCTCTGCCCCTCCTCCACTCATGCTCTGTCTCTTTCTCAAAAATAAATGAACATTAAAAAAAACAACAACACCTTTTTGATACCTGGGATTTACTCCACATTAACCGAGGGTGTGGGGGGGCAGGGGGTTGGGTGCGGCCGGAGGGGGTCATTGCTGAAATAGGTGACAGTTAGGTGGACGTTCCTTATGGTCATATTTATCTTTTGTGTATGTTTAAAATACACTCTAACGAGAGGCTGAGGGAAAAACACCTGGAGGATAACAAACCATAAGACTTCATTTGAACCTTCCGAGTACACGGTTGGACATGAACTATTGGCACATCATCAAGCCAGAAATAGGCAGATTATGAATGTCATATTTTAAAAATTAATGATACATTAAGTGCAGTGTTGTATTCCTGCTGGTTATGAGCTCTGAAATTCTGGGACACCACTAGAACCGTAAAAAGAATGTCCTTTAAAATTAGTGGTGCTTCTCCAAGTTGAGCGCGTTCCTTCTCAGTTAATGAGATGGGATATTTTCGACCAGCATCTCCTAAGCTGTGTCCATGGAGAGGTTGACGGGATAGAAAATGTTAATGGATTCTGGGGCTTTAAAAAATTAGGGAAGAGTATATTAGACAACAGGAACACAGCTCTTTGCAATAGGACCACAACACTGCGAATCCCAAGTGATCATGGCAATTTTTATTTTATTTACTTTTATCTTCTAAGACCATCTGTGGTACTCCTTAGAATACAATTTGGGAAACAGTGTGTTGGAATTGAAGGCCACTAAAGCTGATTTATATAAAAGTGTTCCTTAGGGGCACCTGGGTGGCTCAGTTGGTTAAGCGTCTGACTTTGGCTCAGGTCATGGTCTCGCCGTTTGTGGGTTCAAGCTGTCTGTGCCGACAGCTTGGAGCCTGGAGCCTCCTTCGGATTCTGTGTCTTCCTCTCCCTCTGCCCCTCTCCCTGCTCATGCTCTGTCTCTCTCTTTCTCAAAAATATATAAACATTTAAAAAAAGTGTTCCTTTAAACCTTGGGTTCAGTGATTCAGGGTTAAGTATGGGCTGGATATTGTCATAGGACCAAATACCACTTATGGGTAGAACGAATCTGAAAATTCTGTTTTTCTAGAATCTAGTATATAGGTGTCTCTGGCTTTGTTGGATCTGGATTCTGTTTTGTACATCTTTAGGCATCATTTTTATCCTTTGGACTGTAAGGCAAGACACCATCATGGCCAGTTCCAGAACAGCCCAGTAGAGAGTGGGAAGGAAAGGGTGCATGTTTATGCTGAGATGAAACAGCAAGAGGGGATCAGCCACTTGGGGTCCTCAAGTGAGTCAAAGATGCCTAAGAGGGATGAGCGTGGGAGGTGGGCAAGGCCAGTGCATCAGGAGCCTTCTCAGCTCAGTCAACGGGTTTGGATTTTTTGAAGGGATGATGGAAAACTGTTGAAAGCTGGGCAAGGGGCTGATGTGACTGTGGCTGCTCTGTGGACAACAGTGGGGGGTTGGGAACAGATGGATCACTGGATGGGTGAGCACGAGATACGTTGGAGACTTGGAGAGTCACGTCAGTAGACATGGAGAGAGAAGAGGACGGATCTGGGAAATGTTTGGGGAAGCCGTGGCATGTTGGCTGCTAGATTGAGTGTGACAGGAGACAGATGAAAGAAAGTTGTTGGCGTAGGGAGTTTACTGGATGGCAGTCCCATGAACACGTGGAGAAACCATATTATTTAATTTCAGCAATCAGAAATTGATCGGCTTTAATAATAGGGAAAAAACCCTTAGGAGTTCTCTTCTTGGGGGTGGGTGGGAGAGGAGGCCTTACGTTAGCCTCTTAGGCTCACCGGAAATGTCTTGAGGAAGCTGGTTCAATACCTGCTGCTCCTGCATCTTTGTTTCGATTACACTGTCATCCTGTGTCATCGTGGGCTTTACCTGACTTCCCACGCATCTGCCTCACTCCCCGACTTCACCCTGTCCTTCTGGGCTGATTCAAGTTGGTCCACATCAAGGCAAGTGAACGGTGTAGGCATTTGAGACAAGAAGGCAGGCGGTGGGCTTCTTCCTCAACTGCCCTGCTCTGGACCCTGTACCACAGCTGACCGTGCACAGTGGCGATCAGTGACCGTTCTGTTTCACTTAAGTGATTTGCACACAAAGTAAAAACACCGTGAGCACCTTTCTGCTCCTCCATGTGGATGTGTTTTCTCAGACAAGCTCTGTCCTGTGTCCCCTCGCCCGCCGGTGCCCAGCTTCCATGGAGCTGCCATGGCGGCTGGCTTTGGTTTGTCTTCACAACCTTGAACTTTTCTTCTGCTTTGTCCATGGTTATCCCCTTCTCTACTCTTATTTCACGAGCGCAGACTTCTCTTTCTTTTCCAGTTTCCTCCATTAGTCTTCTCTTCTTTAGGAGACATTCTTTCCACCTCTTCTAAGTTTTACAGTTTCTAACCTTCGGGTCATTTTCTTCTCCGCCTTTGATCTCTCTCCGAATATTCCTTCATTAAGGACAGCACGTAAATTTTCTTCTAAACTCACGCAGGGAGGAAAATAAAATTTTATGTCTCTACGAGAAAGTAAATGCAGTGAAAGACTGGAATGGAGTTTCTTTGCAGAAACTTTATGTGGTCATGTTTCTAATTAGAACACAGATATAAATCTTATCCTTTCCCACTTGTTTCATGATATGTCCTGCACGAGTCCTTCTTCGCTTCTGCTTTAAAGTGGGATGTGTTGCCTTATAAGGGAATAGCAGTATTCCTTGATGAACACCAAGCATTTTCTCTGGTATGAGTTACATGAAAAACACACATCTGACTTGTCTTCTCTTTGTTCTAACTGTTGGTGTTTTCAGGAGAAATGCTGACACCTGTGCAAAAGCAGTCGGAGGCTGATTTTTAAAAATAAAATGTGGCAGAGGGGCATCTGGGTGGCTCAGTAGGTGGTGCGTCCGACTCTTGGTTTCAGCTCAGGCTCTGATCTCAGGGTCACGGGATCAAGTCCCACGTTGAGCTCCAAGCTGAGCAGGGAGCCTGCATGGGATTCTGTCTGCCTCTCCTTCTGCCCCTCCCCTGCTTTCTCACACTGTCTCTCTCTAAAATAAAAACAAATACATGAATAAAGTGTGGAGGAGATGTTGATACACCCATGTTCATAGCAGCTGTTCACAACAGCCAGAAGGTGAGGGCAGCCCAAGTGCCACTGACAGAAGACTGGGTGAGCGGAATGTGGTGCGTGCAAGAGAATATTATTCAGCCTGAAAAAGAAAGGCAATTCTGACACGTGCTCCAGATGAGCAGATGTTGAGGAAACTCTGTTGAATGAAATAGGTCTGTCATGATATGGAAAATACTGTATGATCCCACCTCCATGCGCTCCCTAGAGGAGTCAAATTCACATAGACACAGAAAGTCAAATGGGGGTGCCAGGGACTAAGAAGAGGGGGAAAGGAGGAGCTCTTGTTTAAGGGGGGCAGAACTTCAGTTTTGCAAGATGGAAGGTGGATGTGGTGATGGGTGCCCAGTTAATGTGAATGTACTTAATGCTACTGAACTGTGTCTTAAAAATGGTTAAGATAGGGGGCACCTGGGTGGCTCAGTTGGTTGAGCGTCTGACCTTGGCTCAGGTCATGATCTCATGGTTCATGAGTTTGAGCCCCACATTGGTCTCACTGCTGTCAGCACAGAGCCTTCTTCAGATTCTCTGTCCTCATCTCTCTGCCCCTCCCCCACTTGTGCTCTCCCCAAAATAAATCAATATTAAAAAAATGGTTGAGATAGTAAATTTCATAGTACACATATTTAACCACAATTAAAAAATTTTTGAAGTAAATTATTTCATCTTCTTCCTTTAAATAATTACATGGGAAAATGGGAAAACTGATTTTGTTCCCAGATAAGACCTAGGTGAGTTAACTAAACAGTATCATATGTGTAACACTGTATTTTACAAACAACTTTAAAAATCATAAGAATTATTTTGTCCTAGTATTTTTTATTTCTTAATTATTATTTTTTAAAATTTTATTTAAATCCAAGTTAGTTAACATACTGTAAACATTATTTTTGGAGTAGAATTTAGTGATTTATCACTTACCTATAACCCCCAGTGCTCATCCCAAGAAGTGCCCTCTTTAATGCCCATCACCATGTAGCCCATCCCCCCACCCACCTCCCCTCCAGCAACCCTCAGTTTGTTCTCTGTATAGAAGAGTCTCTAATGGTTTGCCTCTCTCTCTGTTTTTATATTATTTTTCCTTCCCTTCCCCTATTTTCATCTGTTGTGTTTCTTAAATTCCACATGAGTGAAAACATAAGGTATTTGTCTTTCTCTGACTGACTTATTTCACTTAGCATAATACACTCTAGTTCCATCCATGTTGTTGCAAATGGCAAGATTTCATTCTTTTTGATTGTTGAGTAATGTCCCATTGTGTATATATACCACATCTTCTTTATCCATTCATCCATCATTGGACATTTGGGCTCTTTCCATAATTTGGCTATTGTTGATAGCGCTGCTATAAGCACTGGGGTGGATATGTCCCTTTGAATCAGCATTTTTGTATCCTTTGGATAAATTCCTAGTAGTGCAATTATTGGGTTATAGGGTAGTTCTATTTTTAATTTTTTGAGGAACCTCTGTACTGTTTTCCAGAGTGGCTGCACCAGTTTGCATTCCCACCAGTAGCAAAAGTTTTCCCCTTTCTCCACATCCTCATCAACATCTGTTGTTTCCTGATTTGTTAATTTTAGCTATTCTGACAGGTGTGAGGTGGTATCTCATTGTGGTTTTGATTTGTATTTCCCCAATGTTGAGCATCTTTTCATGTGTCTGTTAGCCATCTGTATGTCTTCTTTGGAAAAATGTTTGTTCATGCCTTTTGCCTGTTGTTTTCTTTATTGGGGGGGGAGGGGCAGAGGGAGAGGCAGAGAGAGAATCCCAAGCAGATTCTCTACTGTCAGCATAGAGCCTGATGCGGAGCTCGATCCTGTGAACCGTGAGATCATGACCTGAGCTGAAATCAAGAGTCGGACGCTTAACCAACTGAGCCACCCAGGTACCGCTGTCATAGTATTTTTTTTTAAAAAGAATGTGGTTGATGGCATTGAATTTGGATGTTTTAAATTATAGCCATATGTTGGAAAAAGCCCTTAGAAAACAAAAAAAACAAGTAAATGGTAGACTTAAAAAATGTAATAACAATCGAAAAATATGATAGTATTTTACTGGTTTATTTTCTTTAACGCTTTGGTTGCCAGAATGGCATATAACTGGGGTATAAGCTACAGGAAAGCAGAGATTTTGATCTGTTTTGTTAATGTCTAGGATAGTAGGTGGCACCAAGTATAAAGTCAGTGAATATTTGTTTAATGAGTGTATTTGGGGTATCTGGGTACTAGTCACCATTCAAGTGTGTGGTGTGTAAACCACTAGGTTCCTCAACCAATCATTTGGAACTTCTGAGAGAGGAGATGGGGAGCTGTTGGTTATGGGGGACACAGCTTCAGTTTTGCAAGATGAGAAAGTTCTGGCAATGGATGTGCTGATGGTGTTCAGGAGCCTTCCCTGTGCCTAGCACATAACTGCTTATCAGTGAGCTGTTAGTTGCTAAGTATTTTATATCTCAGAGTAAATCATTTGAGTAGATGATGCAGATGAAAACACTGAAAAGCACTGAGACAGAGAGATTTGTCCATTGTCCCAAATTAGATAAGTTACAGAGCCACCCTGTGTTTAGGACACTAAATTAGGCACTACATGTTAGGTGAGCCCCTGCTGTATGCCAGCCCTGTGCGCTTAGCTTTGTGAACATCGCTGTGATTAAGAGAGATACACAGTCCATACACTCATGGAAGGCATACTCTGACGTGTGTGTGGAGGGGATATAGCTACTTTCTGAGCTCAGTGGTATCTACCCTCTTCCATATAGCCTTGTCTCAGCACCACTATTTGTACTTAATTTTTTTTCCTAATTGCAGTCGTTTGGTGAGATTGTGCTAAGGAGAGAGAGTGGGCTCCTTTGTCATCTCTGGGTGGTCTGGGTGAAAGTGACATGACAGGCAGCCTACCGTGGGGCAATCTATTAATCCAGTAAAGTTTTATCTAAAGTAAAACTGCTTTCTTAAACTGCTGCGTGCACCCCAGTTGCCGGGAAATCCTGTTAAAACTGATTCTCATTCAGTTGTTCAGGGAGGAGGCTGAGACTCTGAATTTCTTTTTTTTTTTTTAATTTTTTAAAGTTTATTTATTTTGAGAGAGAGACAAAGTGTGAGTAGGGGAGAGACCGAGAGAGAGGGAGAGAGACGATCTCAAGCAGGCTCCAAGGTGTGAGCACAGAGCCCGATGCAGGGCTTGAACTCATGTAGTTTGGTATCATGACCTGAGCTGAAACCAAGAGTTGGACACTTAACTGAGCGAGCCACCCAGGCGCTCCGAGACTCTGAATTCTTTTTTAATTTTATTTATTTATTTATTTTTTAAATTTTTTAAAAATGTTTTTTATTTATTTTTGAGAGAGAGAGAGAGAGACAGTGTGAGCAGGGGAGGGTCAAAGAGAGAGAGATACAGAATCCAAAGACAGGCTCCAGGCTCTGAGCTAGCTGTCAGCACAGAGCCCGAGATGGGGCTCGAACACACGAACCGTGAGATCATGACGTGAGCAAAGTCGGACGCTCAACTGACTGAGCCACCCAGGCACCCCTCTGAATTCTTTTTAAAAAAAAATTTTTTTTTAACATTTATTCATTTTTGAGAGAGACATAGAGTATGAGTAGGGGAGGGGCAGAGAGAGAGGGAGAGACAGAATCCGAAGACAGGCTCCAGGCTCTGAGCTAGCTGTCAGCACAGAGCCCGACGCAAGGCTCGAACCCACGGACTTTGAGATCATGACCTGAGTGGAAGTCTGATGCTTAACCGACTGAGCCCCCAGGTGCCCCGAGACTGAATTCTAATGAGCTCTCAGGTGTTGCTGAATGTTCTGGTCCAGGGTCCACACTGTGAGCGGCAAGACCGTAAGCCCCCAGCCCTGCCTGTGCATTAGAACCACCTGGGTGGATTTTCATGCATACTGGTGCTCTGTTCTTAGAGGTTCCCTTTATGTGGTCAGGGTAGGGCCCTAACATCCGTATTTTAAACACTTGCCAAGTGATGAACTGCCAGCACTGAAGGCCACTGCCCTGGACTTGTCACCCTGTATAGCTGAGTCCACTGATGGGATCTGGTGCAGACCAGTGTGGCTTGGGATCTAAGGAAGGTGGGATAATTGTCACAAGACAGCACCCGGCGCGGGGACCAGTGTGCAGAAATAGGCGTGCTGGGTGAGTGTTTCCAGACACTGTAGTTTACGGTGAGCAACTTGGTCCCACTGCTGAGGTCCTGGTGCTCCGGGCCCTAACTTCCTGGAGGACGGACGGGGCCTTGCACTCTGAGATAAAAGTTAGGAGAAGTACTGGACAGAAAGTGGTAGAAAGGTACATTTATATCTGCGATAGGTAGATGGGTGATGGCTGATGGATAGATGATAGACCGAGGGATGGATGGATGGATAGATTATAGATTATAGATAAAATAAGGTAAGAAATGAATGAAATGAAGAATGGAGACCATAAGTCCATGCATGGTAGCCTGCCAGGCACTAAAGCCAGAAGAACAGATAGACACCACGCGCACATCATTTCAACAAACGTTCGGCAATATAAGCGAGCATTTATTTTTCGGTGGTATGTCTCAATAAAAATAGAAAACAAGCCTTAAAAAAATCGCTTCTAGATAAAAATACGTTTCTCCTGCTGAGGGGTGCTTTTCAGGTGCTGTCCATTTGCTCCCCAGCCCATGACAGTCTCCAAGACGCATGAGCTGCTGTGCAGGTTGGGGGCGGGGACACGCATTTTTCCATCTGACCAGAAAGTGCTTTCGGCTTTGTCCTGAGATAATTTTTTTCGCCGCATTTTCAGATCCATACAGGAAGTGGCTTTCATGCGGTTTTATCTTCCTCCTTGTGTCCCTGATGTACACGTTAGCAAATGTTTTCCCCGACGGGAGGTGCAGGTCAGCAAGATAATGCGCTGCCCCTGTGGTCTGAGGGGGACCGCCTGAGGTGGCCCCTGCAGACAGGCAGGCCACGCCGGGAGCTCTGCAGTGTCCCTCTTGCAAAGCACCCGCCGTTCGTGGATGCTCGGGGTAAAATCATAAGGCCGGCCAAGGAAGCCGGCTAACTGGAAAACGGGACGTCAAAAAGAGAATTAACCGGCCCCAGCAGCCTCTGGCGTCTTGGGCTCTGCCGCACATCACATTGAACCCATCCGTGGAGTCCTTGCTTCGGGTCCCTGGAGCTTCGGGTTGGTTTGGTGCCTTTCATTGGTCCTGGCAACAGCTGGCTCCGTGGAGCAGAGCCAAGGGACAGAGCAGGGCCCTGGCTTCACCGCTTCAAGGACAAAGGGGTCAGGGAAACACCCACCGGGGACTTCTTGTACTTGTAAGAACGATCTGCTCCAAGTGGAAAGGTGGCTGGCGCGATGGTGGGCAGGAAGGGCCACGGGCAATGAGGGGAAAGGATGAGCAGGTGAGAACGGACAGCATCTTGCTCAAGGCAAGGGCAGCGTCCACGGGCCTGAGAGTAGCCGCCATGTGCAATCCGACCCCCCAGAATCCGGGCTCTGCCACTTCCTTACTGCGTGATCTTGGGCAGGTTGCCTAGCACGTCCACACCTCAGTATCCTTCTCCACAAAATGACGATGATGTTACCATCCTGCTTTTAGGCTGTTTTAAGGATGAAATAGGATACCGCCTGGCAGTGAGGTTGGCGTGCCTGGTGTATGCGGCCATCATCATGCTCATTAATAGAGTGCCCTACCGAGCTCATTGGTCACCAGGATGTGGGTGTAGGGACGGGGGCAGGAGAAAAGCTTCTTGCTCCCTTGCTTGGCATGTCTGAGGTGTGGTTGGTCCCCTTGAGTCATGTCCCCAGTGGAAAGAGGCAGCGAAGGGCACAGGTGCCCGTGGTCCTGGGCTGGCCCTCAGGCAAGTGAGAACGGGAGGGAAGCTTGCCAGGAAAGCTGGGGGAAAACGGGCTGACTCTGCGCCTGACTCACCTTCGGGCCAGAGGGACGGTGACAGGAGACAGTTGGGGTGCGGTGCGCACATCTGACCACCGTTCTCACATCTTCCCATCCAACATCAAGGCCGCCCAAATTCTCTGTCCTTTGGAGCTAGGACTGAGCATATTAGAGCTCATTCAGTGACTCATTGACGGAGCGTTTACTGGCCGTGGCCACCAACCAGGAATGGTGTGCAGGGTGGGACAGTGCGCGATAGTATGGAGGATGCAGTTCTCGTGGGCCTGTGGGCCTGGGGAGGCCTCAGGCCATCATGTAAATGCATCTGGTTACCACCGTGAGACACGCAGGAAATGAAAGGGAGGTGGGGTGTAAGAGGGACTGGTGGGGAACTTGCCTAGATGTTCAACGACGTGTCCCCTAGAAAGTGGCAAGGAGTCCTTTAAACGGGTGAGAGACAAGGTGGGAAAGGAGCATTCAGGCAGAGCACAGCATGTGTGGGGCCCCTGAGGTAGGAGGTGAGGGTGGCGGTGATGAGGCAGGAACAGACAGCAGTCAGGAGGAGCTGGAGGGAGGAGGGAGCGGTCCTTCCCCGGTCACTGAGTCCAATCTTGTCCCCTCGTTCCTGCTTTGGGAATTTTTTTCCCATGTTGTCTCCCAGAATATTCCGTCCCCAGATATTCATGGGGCCTGTTTGATCCCTTCTGGCCACTCAAGTCATGGTCGGGAACACACCTTCCTTCCGCACCTGCGCCTTCCCGCCACCCAGCCACTCACCACCTCTTCTTCATGGTGGTGCCACTATTGGCAGTTCTGTTCCCTCTTTCCTTTGCCTGCTCCCCACCTGTTGCTTCTCTTCTAAATGAAAGGCCCTGGGGGCGTCTGGGGGGCTTAGTGAGTTAGGTGTACTTGGTTTCGGCTCAGGTCATGATCTCATGGTTTGTGAGTTCAAGCCCTGCGTCGGGCTCTGCACTGGGTATGGAGCCTGCTTGGGATTCTCTCCCTCTCTGTCTGCCCCTACCCCCCTCTCCCTCTCCCTCTCTCAGAACAAATAAGTAAACTTAAAAAAAAAAGTCCTGGAAGCAGGTCTTTGTCATGTCCAGTGCTCTTCCCAGTTTTTAGAACAGGGCCTGGTATGCACTAAGCACTCACTGTTATGCAACAGTGGGACAAGGGTTTCCAGTACGGCCACGGTTTCAGAAATATAACAACGTAAAAAACGCCTCCTCTCGAAGGCACAAGTTTGCAGGGCAGTTCTGGCTAGCTTGCTGCAGCTGCTGGGCTGGTCCAAGTCACTGATTTGGGGACCTTGAGCCTGCCGGGCAGTAGGGATGGGGTTGGGGGGGGGGCTTGCTCTCTCAGCCCGATTGCAGTCTGGTATTTTTCTTAGAGCGCATTTGTAACCCTCAGATGGTTCCCAGGTGCACCTTCCTCCCCGCATGGTGGGCCCTTACCCTAGTCTACTCTGAGAGGAGGGTCCCTCCCAAGGGTGCTGTTGTCAGGAGCAGGGACCCCTGTCTCAAGGTGGCCACTGCTCTGTTCCCTCCAGGCAGAAGCTCATGGGTTTGTTCGTTTTTTTGGAAGCAGCTTTGTGGCCCCCATTATCTGCACCTTCATCCCTAGGGAAATCCAGCAGACTTCTTCTCTGGTGACTAACAACGCAGGGAAGCAAGCTCGAGGCCTAATGACGGCATCCACGGAGGGTGACCAGATCTTTACAAATATGATGAGAAAACCCGTGAGTCCCTGGTGGAAGGACTCCTCTCACACCTTCCATGAAAGTGCAGATTTTCCTGCAGACTTCACAGCTGGTTCTCTGGACACCGGATCACATTGGGACGCATCTCAGCCTGTTCGAAGAATCCACTTCTTTTATCTCAGGCTGTGGACAAGGGGTCATTTGCAGCTGGAGATAGAATTCTGAAGAAGAGGACTGCTGGCTTTGTAAATCTGAATATACATTGTGTGTGTGTTGTGGTCTGGAAATATCTGAATACATATTTACAGCATGTTATAAACTTACAATTTGGAAGTACTATACTTTATTTATTTTACGGCAATACACTGAGTTCGGGATTTCGGCAGTTCTTTGTATTAGCCAGGACTGTTTTTTTTTTTTTTTTTCAATTTTTTGTATGTCTTTATTTTATTTTGATAGACAGAGACAGAGAACGAACAGGGGAGGTGCAGAGAGAGAAGGAGACACAGAATCCAAAGCAGGCTCCAGGCTTGGAGCTGTCAGCACAGAGCCCGACATGGGGCTCGAACTCACGAACTGTGAGATCATGACCTGAGCCGAAGTCGGATGCTTAACCGACTGAGCCACCCAGGCGCCCCTAGCCAGGACCGTTTTGATGGCAAATGACAAAGAGCCCAAGAGGATGTTACTGGCTCACGTAACCAAAAAGTCCAGCAGATCAAGGCGTTCATGCAGCTCCCATGGGAGCACATCTCAGTCCTGCTGTCAGGCTCACTGTGCTGGGATTTCCTCGGGGCTAGACTGGCCCCTCAGCAGGCAGGTGCAGCACACACCTTGTTACCAGCAGGGCAGCTTGGCAGCGGAGGGAAAGGGTTCTCTTCCTCTAGTCCCTGAGATGGGCTCATGTCACATGCACGTCTCTGAACTCCTTTCTATGTACAGGAACATGATGGTGGCGACCTTGGCCCCACCTCAGTGATGGAGGGCTCCTCACAGGGAAGCCCAGGGTGCTCTTACCTTGAGAGGGGGAGGCGGATGCCTTGAGACGAAAACGACAGATGTGTACAAACCAGTGTTTAAGGGGCAGGAGGAGAGTGTGGGCAGCATGGATGATGGTGTGTTGGGTGGGATGGCCCATTCGTGGCTGGGTGGCCCCGGGCACTCGCGCTGATAGGCTGCACACACACACCACTGACGACCAAAGCAAGCCCCTGTGTATCCCGAAACCCCCTAAAATTGGGCTTCTCATGAGCACCCGTCACTCTGCTGTTTCTATTTTTTTTTTCAATTTACTCCTGTTTTCATTAAGTGCCTTGAAAGGGAGCTAGGCCAATCCCAGTGTTATATTTTGGGGTAAAGCAAAACTGGGGGAGGACCATACCTGACACCTGTTCTCGCCCTGTGCACGCCGTGGGAAGATTTGGACCCTGTGTTCACTGTGGACCAAGGTGCGCACTCCCCATGCTCTCAAATTCAAGTGCACCACTTCCCAGGGAGAGAATGGAACTCGTTGTTAAAAAACACACACGTACTTGGACTGACAGTTCTGTCAGGAAATTAATTTGATAGATGATAAATAAAAGGGAAAAGTCTACAGACCTGAAGAACAGAAGATAGCTTGGATTGAACCTTTCAAGAACGAAATATCAGCAGCGAACTCCCTTTTGATATTTGTTTCTTATATAATTGTAGGTGCTCATAAATTCTAATGCTTTCGTCTCTTCATAGATTTTTTTTTACAACGTAATGCCATCAGTTTTACATTTTGAGGATCTCTCTGTAACGCTAACCAAACGGTAATTCCCAGGGGCTCCCAAGAGAGCAATTATGTGATTTTATGCTCCAGTCCTGCGTGCATAATCACTTTGACAAAAACAATAATATCTTCACAGGAATATTCTGAGTAATAAGTATCTCAATTTGATTATCTTATTTCTTCAAATATTTATTTGCTCTATCGTTTACATTTATTTACCTGGCAGAGAACTTTTGCTCAAAGAATTGGCACACTTGTGGGAAATGGAGCTCGACACGTGTCTGTTTTCATGTTACCTTCTGTCCCTTTGGGGACGTCCAAAGCAGAGATCCGGCTTACAGCAGAGGTGCTCATGGCCTCCTGTCCCTCTGTCCTTCCCTCCCTGCCTGGTAATACCCGATGTTTCTCTATAGTTTGAGGATTATGTCCATTTTGTTAAGGAAATCTGCTACCATTCGTTATTTTATCTGTCTGAACTCCACTAAAAGGAAATCAGCAAATCAGCACTGTTCTCATCCATACTGAGAAAAGTGTCATTTCTAGACCTAAGAAGACACAGTAAATTCATATAATTTTTTTTTATATTAACAAAGCCTTTCAAATAGGGATTTTGTCTGTTTTCTCCCTCGTCTGCTCGATACCTGGTGTGGGGTTGGCATTCAGTGAGGATTGTTTTTGTTGAGATAAATGTTGAATGAACCAATGGGTTCCAACTCAACAGAAAAAGAGAATAACGAAACAGAAGTTTCCATCCAGCACAGAGATGGATGTTTATATTTTGCCACCTCTTATCCGTTCTTTTCATAAATAATACTGTTAGAACTGGGGTCCCACTGGTATTTTTATGCACATTTTCATCCTTTACAATGTATTTATGAATCCATAAACCACAGAAGCGATTACTTGTGGGGTTTAAACGTGTGTAGAAATGCTATGATATACGTTAAATTCACCCTTCTTGTAAGTCATTTCTCTAGACCCGTCTCTATTTTTCTACAGAAACCATGACACCAAAATATTGTACTTTCCAGTCGAGGGTTGGCGAGCCTGGGGGGTGGGGGCACAAATATAATCAGGGTCCAGAAGTGGCTGTCCTTGGGCTCAGACCAAACTGGGTTATGAAATTAGCCCAGAGGGGAGAGAGGATGATGTCAGACCCTAATGTGATAACATTGCCGTGGGCTCTTCTGGCAACACAGAGGGCTGCTTTTGCTTTTTCTTTTTTCCATCAGTTATGGAGACGTGTGTTCCTTTTGTCATTAAGTTAATGTCATCGCTGGTTTGACTTTGGCCTCCAGTTGTTTCCCGGTCCGCCTGATTGTGAAGGACATCTCATGGCACAGAGATTCTCCGGGTCAGTGGACACTATGTGCTCCTCAGCTCTTGTTCAGATCCTTGGGGCTGAACGTGTTTCAGAATTTCTGGGATTTCGCACAGGCGACGTTGTGCACATCATGGATGTTTTCTGCACCCCTCCTCCTCCCCGGCCGGCCCCTACCCCCCACCCCGCCATGGAGCACAGGGCACTACTGCTCCGGTATTTCTCTGCAGCAGAACTTTGGACTTTTCATTCCGAGGGGGACAAACAAGGACCGAATGGAGTCTCCTGTTAATTCGGGCCAGGTGTTCCTGGCAGGTGAATCATGAGAATTCTTTTCCGGTTTTCAGATAGTTTTCGATCATGGAATTACGGATAGGAGATTGTAGATTTTTGTGATTATGATCATGATTCCATTATAAATTCACGTGCTTTCTGGCCAGTTGATGGCATCGTGTCTGTTTATTAGCACTGACTACACTCCTCCCTCCCTCCCATCAGCTTATCTACCTTCCTCCCTCCTTCCTTCCCTCCTTTCCTCCTTCCTTCCTCTTTCTCTCCTCCCTTCATCCCTTCCTCCCCATCCTTCCTCCCTTCCTCCCCTCCCTTCCTCCCTCCTTCCCTTCCTCCTTCTTTCCCTCCCTTCCTTCCCTCTTCCTCTTCCTTCCACCCTTCCTTCTTTCCTTCCTCCTTCCTTCCTCTCTCCCTCCCTCCCTCCTTCCCTTCCCTTTCCTTCCTTCTTCCTTCCACCCTTTCTTCCTTTCTTCCTTCCTCCCTCTTTACCTTTTTCCTTCCTTCCTTCCTTCCTTCCTTCCTTCCTTCCTTCCTTCCTTCCTTCCTTCCTTCTTTCCTTCCTTCCTTCCTTCTTTCCTTCCTTCCTTCCTTCTTTCCTTCCTTCCTTCCTTCCTTCCTTCCTTCCTTCCTTCCTTCCTTCTTTCCTTCCTTTCCTATTTCTCTCATTATTTCAGCAAGACTGGGAGAGACACAGCAGTGTGTGTGGTCTTTCAGGACTCAGGTCTTCAAGTAAGACAGATCCACGGCCCCATCCTGTTCCTGCTGCTCATTCCCTGTGTGACCATTGTTCCATGTAACTCCTGGGACTTGATTCCTGAGATAATCATCACATCTGCCTCCTCAGGGATATTGTGCAGCCACAACAAGGGGACGGGTGTGAAAACACTTAAAATGGTTCCCAGCACATAGCCAGTGCTCGGTGAATAGCAACGGCTATCTTTGCTGCTGTTGGCGCGATGTACAACATCGCACAACGTTTGCTATTCTCTTTTGAACAATGAATTTACTCACATTTAATTTTTTTAAATTGTGAAGTGAATTTGGGCTTTGTGCACATGTAAGTTATTTGATAATAACTGCCTGAAAATATTCTCCATCATGGTTATCTCCACCAGCCTTAGCTTTAAATGTTATGTGAGGGTTTGTTGTAAATAACCATGCCTGACCACATAAGAGTGCACAGCTGCTGCATCCTGTGGGTTATAGATGGATGATAGATAGATGATGGATGGATGGATGGATGGATGATAGATAGATGATAGATGGATGGATGGATGGATGACAGATGATAGATGAATGGATGGATGATAGATAGATAATGGATGGATGGATGGATAATAAATAGATGATACATGGAGGGATGGATGATAGATAGATTATAGGTGGATGAATGGATAATAGGTGGTAGATGATGGATGGATAATAAATAGATGATGGATGGATGGATAGATGATAGATGATACATGGATGGATGGATAATAAATAGATGATGGATGGATTGATGGATAGATGATAGATGACACATGGATGGATGGATGGATCATAGATAGATGATAAATGGATGGATGGATGATAGATGATGGATGGATGGATAGATAGATATATAGATAGATAATGGATTGATGGATGGATGATGGATGATAATAGATATGTTGATAGACAGACAGACAGATAGATAAGGATGATACGTAGGTGATGGATGGATAAATGGATAGACAGATCTTCATCTGAACCCCAAGAGACTGTGAACAGGAAATGCCATGAAATACCCTGGGATTCTATATTTAGTATGAACCAAAGCACACCAGAGAATCTTTCCAAAAGGAGAAAAGGAGGAATTCATACAGGCAGAGGTCATTTCTTTGCTTGGCATTCGTACCCCTGCCAGAGTTCATTGCCTCCATTTCCATCAGCAGGTCAGACACACGGAGGTACATGTGGTCCCATGAGCCACACTGGGAGGTCCATGCAAGCACAGCGCTGCTTGCTGTGGTTCGGTCCCTCCGTTGCCGAAGCCCCTCAGCCTCGGTTATTTCAAGATGCTTCCCCTCCTCCCCAGAGGAGCACTTAGGATTTCAAGTTGGTTATTGCAGGGGCTTAAAGACGGAGCCTCATTTGGCCCATTAGTGAACAGATGGGATGTGTGCGCAGCCCTTTGCCACGTCGCAGTCCTCTCCGCAACTAAGATGTGTATGATCCATAGGACTAATGTCTTAAACTTGTGATTCTATTTCGTTCTTTCTTAGCCAATTTGAATGTTATGGTTGATTACAAGTGCATAATAAGACCCTTTCTGTGATTGGCCTTTTCATTTCTCTGGGTAAGTGGAATGCCTCTTGATGTGTTTTTATTTGTCTTCTCTTTCCCCCCGAATTCCTGCTCACGTGTGCTTCTCAGCACACACGGCCGCGGTGTCTCGGGGGGACCGCTGTCTCCTTGTTCATGTTTCAGACTTGAAAGTAGTATTCAACTGCAGCCGTATTTTACAGATTGGCAATTTTGCTATAATTAAGCTTCATGAATATGAAGATTCTTGTAGAATTCCCACGAAGCCCCATGGTGAGGATTTGCAATAAAATTCCTTCTCAGCTCTCTGTGCCCTATTAGAGTGTCAGTTTGGCTCAATCGCAGCGTGATGTTTACTCCCAGGGAGGGCACACCACATATTAGATCATTTTTAAACCTTGGCAGAAGCGATCTGAGAGGCACATTTGCTCAGACGGCTTGACAAAAAACAAAAAAACAAAAACAAAAACCCAAAACCCAAAAAACCCAAAACAACAAGAACAAGAACATTCCCCCCACCCCCCGGAAGGTCAGTATCTTCACAGATCCAGGGATATTCAGAAATTAAAGGCTGAAGTTCAGGACCTGGGAGGAGGTGACATGTGTGGAATGGCCTGCGTTACATCTTCTTCTGCTGTGATTGGCTTCGTCCCTGCAAAATCTCGGAGTGAGCCAACAACCTCTCTGTAACTGAAACGAGCTTCTTCCTCCTGGATGTCTCTTTTGCGAGGACTCCGGGCAGGGGAGCACCACCTGACTGGTTCATTCCCGCCAAGAAGCAGCTCCTGAATTAGGGATCACTGTTGGTTTGTGCCTACTTGTTTATTTACTTTTGTAAATAGGTGATGCATTCGTAATTGAAACTCAAAAAGTATTTTATTTTATTTTATTTTATTTTATTATTTTATTTTATTTTTGAGAGAGAGAGAGAGAGCGAGAGAGCGAGCACGAGCAGGGGAAGGGCAGAGAGAGAGGGAAACAGAAGATCCGAAGCAGGCTTCAGGCTCTGTGCTGACAGCAGAGAGCCCAATGTGGGGCTTGAACTCATGAACTGCGAGATCATGACCTGAGCCGAAGCCAGACGCTTCACCTTCTGAGCCCCCCAGGAGCCTCCAAAAAGTATTTTTAAAAGTATATAGAGGAGATTCCAGTCTCACCACAGACCCTCACCCTAGTTCCCCAGTAGGCTTGCCCCACTCGCAAGTAGGTACCTACCGTCATTCTCATCCTTTCGTGTTCTGTCTTGGAAATTCTCTGTGCATCCGTACATACACAAATGAAAGTGTTCTGCTTTGTACCCCTAGGACTTACCCATGAGCATGGGTTGGCTGTCGGGCTGAGCACTCCCTAATCTAACTGCCACATTCTGTCTGTCCATGGGATCTCCAGGAAGTGGTGGCCACGATGTTTCAGGATAGATCCTGCTGCTCTCTGCAGCTGTCCGGCTCTCCTGTTCTCAGCTCAAAGTATAACCTTGGACTTGGTCCATTTCAATTTTTTTTTTCCTTGCAGTTTGAAAGGCACTTGAACTAGCCCCCAGATGTTGCTTTTAACATCTTTTACATTTTAAAAAGAGTTGTACTCTGGTTTATTTGCTTTTATTGTCTGTGAAAATGGCCTGAATAATTAGGCCACAGAGAATTGCATCTTAAGGGCTAATTATTGATGGATTCCTCATGTCAGCCCGAAAGTAACCTCTGGGGATGGAAGATTGGATGGAGCCTCCTTGCCTGTGAAGGAAAGCGTCTCATGACTCTAAGTTTCAGGCCATCTAAGATCACGCTGAGGTGATTTATACTCTCTACACCGCGGTTTAGGAAGATGGCCACCCATGTTGGGCGTGTAGATACCATGGAATCAGCTCACTCCTGCCCCAAACTTTCTTATGCTGCAAGATTTGGCTAAAAATAGAGTCATTTAGAAAACCTTTAAAATGTTTTATTAAGCAGTAAACATTTTTATTTTAAAATTTATTTAGTTTTTAAAATAGTTGCTTCTATTTTCTTGATAGCCATAAAATTTGGGGGGTACCATACATGCGTTCTGGGGGTCATGTGAAACAGTCCTTTCTATGCAGCTGGGACTTAGTATTTTCAACTCTGATCTGCATTAGTTAGTATGAAATGAAGGACCTCCCATCATCACACCCTTAGTTAGACTGAACCAAAAGGGTTCTGTTGGTTTCTCTTTCTTGCTTTCTTCGCCGTGGCTGTGGAATGACCAGGCCTGGCCGTTTTGTCCCCATGTCACATGCAATTAAACTCCAGGCTTTAAATTGCCACCATCAAAGACAGCTAGGAAGAAAAATGATATTATTGCAGTTCATTGTCTCGAGGTAGAAGCCACACAAAAGCAGTGCAGAAACGTGGCAGCGAGAGCGCACGGAATGATCCATCGTGTTCCATCGCAGGCTTGTGCCGACAAACACGCTTTGTACGGAAGCGTCTAGCAGTGCATTTCGGCTCTCCCTGTCAACTTGAGGCCGGGGCGCAGAAATAACACATAGAGCCCGTCTGACAGTGCAGCTGCTAATGGAGCAAGTGACAATAGCTTTCGCTCAGGCACAACAGGGCTTGGTGGCGAGGTTTGCAAAAACAGATGAAAATTGTTCACGTTAGGGTCTTGAAGGCGCTTGTGAGGAGCCTGGAAGTCATTAGCGTGTGTGTGTGAAAATAAAATAGAAACTCTAATAAAGGATAGAGGGTAACCTTTTAAAGGGGGTACAAAGGACAAAATGAGACAAGAGTAATATTTTAGGTTCCTGACAAAGGGAGCAAGCGAGAGGCATAGTCCTCAAACGCCCGGTTTCTGGCAGGATGTCGACATGCGTGCGACACGTCTGGGACCGTGCGTTGCACAAAGGCAGGAGCCAGAGTCCCTGTCGTCCTCTGGCTGCTTCAGAGCCTGCTTCAACCCGTGATCACCTAGTATGAGTACCCGTTCCCGTGGTTGTCTCCCCGGCTGGACTGAGCACCTTGGTGGCAGAGATGATGATTTAATTCATGAGGTTGCATCTTGACCCCGGGGCTAGAGTCTGGTACTTACTAAATGTGGACAGCAGAGTAATGGGTCCTACGGATGCCCACGTCCTCACTTCCAGGACCTGTGACAGTGCTAGTCCTTTGAAAAGGACTTTGCGTGATTGACTTTGTATGATTGAGGCTCTTGAGATGGGAGCGTGTCCTGGATTATCTCGGTGGGTCCCAGGTAATCACAAGGGTCCTTATCAGGGAGAGAGGGGGGAGCAGGGTCAGATTCAGAAAGAACTAAGATGAGAAAGACACTATTCACTACTGCCAGCTCTGAAGATGGAGGAAGGAGCCTGAGCCAAGGGATGTGGGTGCCTCTTGAGGCTAGAAAAGCGGGGAACAGACCTCCCCTTGGAGCCTGCAGAAGGTACAGCCCCGCCAACAGCCAGCGAGATCCATTCGTGAATCTGATCTCTAATTTGGTAAGAAAATAAATTTGTGTTGTTGTTGTTGTTGTTGTTGTTGTTTTATACATAATTAAACAGTGTTTTTTAATGTTTATTTATTTTTGAGAGAGAGAGAGAGAGAGAGAGAGAGAGAGCAAGCAGGGGAGGGGCAGAGAGAGGGAGACACAGAATCCGAAGCAGCTCCAGGTTCCCAGCTGTCAGCACAGAGCCCAACGTGGGGCTCGAACCCACGAACCGTGAGATCATGACCTGAGCTGAAGTGGGACACTTAACTGACTGAGCCGCCCAGATACCCCAGGTTGTTGAGTATTTTATTTTTTAATTTTTTACATTTATTTATTTTTGAGAGACAGAGCACGAGTCAGGGAGGGGCAGAGAGAGAGGGAGACCCAGAATCCAAAGCAGGCTCCCCCTCTGAGCTGTCAGCATCAGAGCCCGACGCGGGGCTCGAGCCCACAAACTGGCGAGATCATGACCTGAGCCGAAGTCGGATGCTTAACCGACTGAGCCACCAAGGTGCCCCAGCTGTTGACTATTTTAATACAACCCCAGGGAATACGTGTGGTGCAGTAGCTACTGAATCTTTTGTTCAACTTTTCCAAAATCCTATTGTTTTTGTTGTTGCCAGCATGCGAAAAATGCTTTTGCCATTTTTGTTTTTCCACTTCCTGTTTTCTCAGTCTGTGGATCTTCCCTTGCATGTGCCCGCTGAACTCCTCGTATTTCTCTAGGTAACATCTACCTCTTTCTCTCCCCATACGGAGGACGTTGGTGCCCACTCAGCATCGTTATTTGGCATGTTCAATGTGCAAGACACAGGGGTGGAACGTCCCAGGGCATCTGGACGTTTTACATACAGCTGGAGGATGTTCAGCATCTTGCTTTTTCACACACATGCAGTAGCCTATAAACCAGTCACATTTTGGGTTGTGTTGAAACTCCTGGGTTTCTGAGTCATGAAATGAAAAATAGCCATCGCTGCCTCTAACATGATGAGTTTGGAAGGTAAAAAGTTGCAGCAGGAATATTTGCAATGGGCAAGATTTGTTAAGTGACTAGTTTATATTCTGACTATACCAAAAGTTCTGTCTTATAACTAGGTTGGTACTATTGCATCATTGTCCTGTCCCTAGCAATTTTACCATTTTGGGTAAGGAAACCAGACCTTGGGCGATGGTTTATGTAATGGGATTTCTTGGAGGGCAGTCAAATTTATTTAGTTATAATAAAAACTCACAGCAAATTTGTCATAGTATTTCAGATGTTACTTCTTTATTATTAACTGAAAACTGAATGTGATCAGCTTTTTTTTTTGAACTGCTAGATTTGAAACATTTAATGGGCTATTTATGGCTATTTATGGCATATTTTCTCAAATATGTCTGATGGAGAAACAAAGATTCAAAATCACTTTGCAGAAAGAAGGGTATAATTATCAGAGAAATGGTACTTACACACCTAGGGACTAAGGCAAAGATTGTTGCATTTGTAATTTAAGAGCACACTGATTGGCCTTTCTAAGCTATAATTATAGTGTACACATCTTTACAGTAACATTTGGCTGATGCCAGTCTTTTTTTTTTAAAATTTTAAAATGTTTATTCATTTCTGAGAGGGGGGAGGGACACAGAATCCGAAGCAGGCTCCAGGCTCTGAGCTGTCAGCACAGAGCCTGACGCAGGGCTTGAACTCACGAACTGTGAGATCGTGACCTGAGCTGAAGTCGGACGCTTAACTGACTGAGCCACCCAGGCGCCCCTGGCTGATGCCAGTCTTGTGAATTTTAACAACTCCTATAATGCAGAGGCCGATAAAGTGATAATTACAGGGTTGGAAAGCTTAACCTTCACAGTGATAGATCAGGTTGGCCCAGTGAATATTCATGGCTTGAACTTTTCCTCCTTTTAAAAGCCAGAGCACAATTTAAAACTACTTTGTGTCTTTAAAGGGGTATAGATTCTCAGTGAGAACACGCAGGGTCACGGCTAAGAGCAAGGAGAGGCTTTGGAAGAAGACCCCAGGGGTTGGGTGGGTGTACAGTGTCCCATCACACATAAGCACCTGGCGAGATGCCTACACGTTGTGGGGCGGGCACTGAGCTGCTCGGGAGTTCTGATTGCGCCTGGGGGGGGGGGGCGGCAATCCAGTTCTCCCTGGAGAGTCTAGAAGGGACTAGAAAGAAGAATCAGAAGTTTTGTGCTCCCTGGCCTTTGGAGCGGGCATGTCAGCCCCCCTGAAATTCAACCATATGCCAAGTCTCCATGTCCCATTTATGTCGTGTTCCATTTGTCCTGTAATCCTTTCTATATTTTATGTTTGCGGTCACTATTCCTGTCCTCTCTAAACATTTCATCCCAGGAAGAAAAACTAAGATGAGCTCAGAGAAAAGAAGTGAAGTTTGGGGGAAGCTCAGTGGGCAAAGAACTGACCCTAGACCAAGCCAACGACTCATTATTTCTCTTCGGGAACAAGAAATCACAAGTCAGGGTACCAGTGAACACCTGCTTCTTTCGGTGATTTGCAGGGTAGTTAAGTTCTGGGCCTTATGCTCCAGCCATATGTCTCTCTCTTCAGTCGTGATGCTTTTCCCAGCCGACTTCCTTCCTTGGCTGGAACAGCACGGTGGCACTTTATCCCCGGGTTCCTCCCTGACAAGGGTCTCTGTGGTTAACACAGCTATTTCATGGCCCGGAGCATCATGGCCCAATGTGTAGTTTTCATTACACACTATCCGCTCTGTACCTGTTATAGTCCACAGAGGATACATCTTTAATGTCACAAGACTGTTTTTGTTAATGTTTATTGTTATTTTTGAGGGAGCGAGAGTGAGAGCATGAGTGGGGGGAGGGGTAGAGAGGGAGACACAGAATCCGAAGCAGGTTCCAGGCTCTGAGCTGTCAGCACAGAGCCCAATATGGGGCTCAAACCCACGAACCATGAGATCATGACCTGAGCTGAAGCCGAACGCTTAACCGACTGAGCCACCCAGGCGCCTGACAAGACTGTTTGGAATACCCCATGTACAAAACAACGTTCTTTAGTTTAAGGAGCATTTTCTTTCCTTCCTCCCTCCCCCCCTCCTCCGTTGCCATGAATTACCTTTAGTTTACCAAGAAACCACTGACTTGGTGGGTCAGTCGGTTAAGCGTCTGACTTCGGCTCAGGTCATGATCTCACAGTTTGTGAGTTCGAGACCCACATCGGGCTCTGTGCTGACAGCTGGGAGCCTGGAGCCTGCTTCAGATTCTGTGTCTCCCTCCCTCTCTGCCCCTCCCCCACTTGTACTCTGTCTCTTAAAAATTAAAGGAATGAATTAAAAAATTAAAAAAAAAAGGTTTCCCTCTCTCTCTCTCTCTCTCTCTCTCTCTCTTAGCTAAATTGAGTTGGATGTTAAAGTGAATGGGATAAGTTACCTGTATGATAACTACATGGTGGTTAGACCCTTGACCCAGTACCACCAAATAAGGACCATGTTTTGCCCAGACAGACAAAGGGATGCATGTTTATTACATGAGAGAGGTAGGGGTGAAAGAGGTAGGGGGGAACCTTGTGGTCCTGCCAAATGGCTGTGAGGTTTGGGCGCCCCTGTTACCTACTTGTTCTCACTTTACTGGTGGATATAAACTAGCGAATGGCTCTAATAGGGTGGCATCGAATCCTCACGATATTCCATATATATAGATTGGCTTCCATTTTCCCTCCTTTCCCAGAGTTCAGCTAACAGGCTTCTGCACTACGGCCAGATTTCATCTTTGTGTATCATCATCTCTAATAAGAGCCTTTGCTCTCGGCCCATGGTTTGCACGGCTCTTTATCGGGGCCTTCATATTCAGTTACTACATCTTTGTGGCTCCGGATGCCTATGTAGTGTATTAAACCAAAACCATGAGAAAGTCCGTGGATTGTTATTGCTGCGCTCGACAGTTTCCTTCATTGCTGTAGCATCCAGGACATCAAACAACCTCCAGAGAAGGAAGAAAAGGGGAGATGTTAGGGAGAAAAGTTGTAGAAAGAGAGTACATAAATTCTTCATGAAAGACTCCATTAGACTGTTATACTGGGAAAATGTCATTGCTTTGACAGCTCCCACTGTGTGTTCTGTGGCCGAATCTGGAAGAAAACGATGCTCCCCCCGCCAAGTCTCTTTATTTGTAAAACGTAGTAAAAGACTGAGTTGTCTGGCTTTTAGTTCCTTCAAAAATAATTTTATAAATCTTGGAGTTCTTTTAAATCTGTTGTTTTGAGACAGAGAAGGGAGGGAGGGGCAAAGGCAGAGGAAGAGGGAGAGAATCTGAAGCAGGCTCTACGCTGTCAGCACAGAGCCCACATGGGGCTTGATCTCATGACCCTGAGATCATGACCTGAGCTGAGATCAAGAGTTGGGAGCTCAACCTACTGAACCACCCAGATACCCCTTAAATCTATTTTTAAATGAAAAAATATCATAAATCCCCTCAGATTGTGAGTTGTGTATCCCATGCTTTCATGTTCCAGGATTTTCATGTTTGTACATGTGCTCAGGAGGGTGTTAACTGCAGACAGATCACCTCAGTCCTTCCCCAAACGCTACTCGCCGCAGCAAGAAATGTCATAAGATCTGAGTTCGGCTTTATACTTTTATTAGAAAGAGTAAATTCATTCATCCCTCCAGAATGTATTTATTGAGCATGTACTACGTGATGGCTTTTCTCAGGCTGTCACATCTAAGCAGAGCTCTGAAACCACCCCCATTCGAGTCTTCGTCTTGGACTTGCTGAATCAGAACCACTGGGCTGGGCCTCGGGAAGTTGGACGTTTAACAGAATCCAAAGTCCACAATGACTTTTTTTTTTTTTACTTTACTTTTTTTCCAGTTTGATTAAGCAGTCCTTGACTTCCATCACTGTATTGGTGTAAGGTGCACAGTGTGTTGGTTTGATTACATCTATTGTGAAATGGTCACTATAATAGGTTTAGTTAACAGCCGTCACCTCTTACAGATACAGCGAAAAGAAATAGAAAAAAATCTCCTTGCACTGGGAATTCTTAGGCTCTCTCAACTTTCCCGTGTGTCGTGCAACAGTGTTAGACGTAGTCATCGCCTTGTGTGTCGTATCCCCACGCGTATTTATCTCATAACTGGAAGTTCGTACCTTTGCCCCACCTCCCTCCAGGTCTCCCTTCTGGTGCTCCCACAGCGATTCTTATGCACAGCGGGCCTCATTGCCTCAGCAGATGAGATGTGGACCAAAGGGAGTGTGTGTTAGTTTGCTGGGAAGTCAGGACAGAAAGTGCAGACTTGGCAGCTTAATCAACCCAAGTGCATTGTCTCAGTCTTGAAGCTGGATGTCCAAGATCAAGTTGTGAGCAGGGACGCTTCCTCCTGAGGGCTCTCTCCTTGGCTTGTAGACGGCCGCCTTCCTGGTGCCCCTTCGCATGGTCTTTCCTCTGTGCGCGTGCCCCTGGCGTCCCTCCACGGGCTTACATGACCTCTTCTTACCAGGACATAGTCAGATTGTATTAGGACCAACTGCGATGCCTCCTTTTAACTGAAACTCTGTAAAGAGCCCATCTCCACATACAGAAACCTTCTGACGGTCACATTCTGTCACATTCTGTTGGGGTCAGGACTTCAACATACGAGTAGCGGGGGCTGTGGGCACTGTTCGGCCCGTGTCAGGCTGGATTGGCTGCACTCTTAGCTGGTGTTTCCTGTCTGCTCTGTGGATGTGGTTCTCTCGCCCGAGAGCCTCATGCTTCTGTTCTGGCCCTCGGGGCTCCTCCCAGGGAGGCTTGTGTAAACTGAATTGAACCCAAAGTATCTCAAGCTATTGGATCATGGCGCTCCAGTGTTTGTACATTTCCTATTGATAGCATGTGGCTCGCTCGTAAAATATGTTTTCTGTCTGAGTTAAAGACAATAAAATGAGCAGTCAGGCCCTTGACCGAAGGCCACCCAAGTGTGAGTTAGAGTTGAGAATATCAACTTGTTTTACTTAATTCAAGATATTGAAAAATATTAAGTGTCTATTTACACATAGTAGCCATCACACACATCCAACCTATGCATATTTGAGCTGCATTTAAGAAGAATTTTACTATGTTCCTCTCTACACTTCCTCTGTCTACCCATCCATCCGCTCACCATCCATTGGAAAACATTTTATTCTGTTCCAGATGCTGTGCTACATGTAAGAAACATAGGTCATAATCTGTACAGTCACGGCATAGAGTCTGGGCTCCAAGCTCTTATCAGGGCAAATATGACCCCCTCACTGGCTCTCTGGGGGGCTGGCCCCCAGGATCATGGCAGGTGTATCACGATCACAGGAGAACTTGTAAGAGGGCTTCCTTGTAGACTTGTCACTCATCTCCAGAACTAACGTCTTCTATGAGTGGGGGTGGAGACCGGGGTTCTAGACCGTGAGTCTCTACAATTTCATCTCTCATGGCTTCTCACGGGAGCTTTCCGCCATGACCAGGGGCAGTCCTTCCCTGCCATCCGCCTCCACTGCAGTGCTCGTCCCCAGGGTGTCTCTTCATCTTGTAGCCCAGCAGCGGCCCCTCCACCACCGTGAAGCCCACTTAGTGGCTAACACCAATGTAGAGACTTCCATCTCTGAGTTCCTTCTGGGTTATGGAGTGCTGTCCTTCCAAGATACGTGACCCTGGACAAATTACTTCACCTCTCTGAGCCTCCATTTTCCCATCCAAGAGCCTAAGTGTGAATAATACCCATTAGATTGTAATGACACCATAAGGATAAATGAGAGAGCGTCTACAAATCATCCTGGGCGATATTGGCACATGGTAGGCCCACAGGAAGTGGAATATTCTCCCATGGTTTGTGCCAGCCATTGAATTTTGCTACTTTCTCTTATTCTCTAGGTCAAAAGAAGTAGAGCAACAGCCACAAAGATTAACAAAAAAAAAGAAAAGGAAAGAAGGTGAAACATTAAAAAAAACCCTGTGACACGTTGGTCTTTTCTTTTTTTCTTTCTCCAAGTGTATCATAGATTTATTCAAAGGAGCAACTTTTGCACTTTACTTGTTTTTGGTCTCACAGTGTCTGGCAAAGAAAGCAGTCTGCACATAGTAGATGTTTAATATCTATTACTAAAGGGCCTGGCCCTGAAAGGATCGAGTAATAAGCATGACAGTGCAGTGCATGCATTGGGAACGTGTATTCCCAAAGTTATGCTCCCCTCTCCAGTTTAACTTTGCACGCTATCCTTTACCAGTTGATGCCATGTACTATATGGATGAGTTTTGAAAACTGATACTATTACTTATAATTTTCAAGCGTCCTAGGAGTGATTCAACTATTATTATTTTTTTCTACTGCATGTCTTTGAAATGCATGCTAACTTGGTTTTTACCAAAGTATCTCCATTTTGGAGCAGAAAAATCCACTGACTTGGAACCAATAGATTCTTCTCTGATGTCTTAAGCTCAGGGTATTCTAGAACTTCCCTTCTAGGTATTTTCAATCGTAGTAAGTCTTTTGTGATACATACTTAAAAGAAGGAAAAGAAAACGCTGCTTTTGAAAGCCCGTGGCCTCTGATGACCAAAATGAAACACCCAGAAAGGCATTCTGGTTTGTTTCCATTGAGTGTCCGTCTGCCCGACTTAAATACGACCTGGCCAGTGGGCATTAATACATGAAACGTGAGCCCCTTTGGAGCATCTGGAGGAAGAAGAGGCACCTTGAATACTTAATCAAGATGCCTTTTCCTACAAGTGGCTCCAGTGTATTGCCCGTCTCCCCTTTTCCGTGTGCAGCACCCATGGCGTCCCAGTGACCTGAGCTTCAGTGTCCAGCACGCAGACGGCACGGATGTGGCCACCAAGACCATAACGTGGCTTGCTAGCTGCATCTTACCCACACTGCCACACGCTGTCCCCCTCTGTAGAAGAACCTTCTCATGTTTAACAAAGGTGAGAGGGAACACAAACACCCACTTACACATGTAACACTTCCTGCCGCGGGTTCGCTTATGTATTACTGGGGGCAGGCGTTTTCCATAAGGATGGGCTCTCCCTCCCCCTTAAGACGTAGGGTTTCCTGCACTCGTACTCTTCCCACGTTGGCACAGTGGAGTGGGTAGCAACTGTTTATATTTCTTTCAGAAAGTGGAAATGTTTTCCTAAATTGCTTTCACATACTGTTCGAAAGCATTGTAGGATTTCTTAGCAGCTTATCCAACATCTCCCCCTTGGAGTGTGTGTGTTTGTGTGTGAATGTGTGTGTGTGAGATGTGTTTTTTTGTGTTGTGTGTGTGTTTTGTGTGTGGCGTGTGTGTGTGATGTGTATGTGTATTTTTTGGTTGCGCGTCTTGTATGTGTAGCATGTATGATGGGTGGGTGTGGGTTTTTTTGTATGTGGTGTGTGAGGTGTGCATGCGATGTGTGGGTGTTTGTGTGTGGTGTGTGTGGTGTGTGTGTGATATGTATGTGTGTGCAGTGTGTGTATGTGTGTGTGGTGTGTTTTGTGGT
Source organism: Cryptoprocta ferox (assembly GCA_028646485.1). NCBI lineage: Eukaryota > Metazoa > Chordata > Mammalia > Carnivora > Eupleridae > Cryptoprocta > Cryptoprocta ferox. Next base: position 4,763,901 of record CM053573.1, read on the forward strand.
GGGAAAGGCAGGGGAAGCAGGACAGAGAAAAAGGGGGGCTATTTGATCTGTTCTTTTTCTGCCTTCTTCCTCTCTCGGTAAACCTTTGTGGGTATTTATACGAAGCACTAATGGCAGACTGGGTCCTTGCACACATGCCAAGTGTCCAAACCGACGTCTCCCACCCACACCTCTTCTCCTTCTTTCCTGTGCTCCCTTTGCCTCACCAGCTGCCTCCCTAGAAGACCCAGCCCCCACCCCTCCCACACACGCATCCATCAATCATTGGCTGTCCGTGAACCCAGCCGACTTTCTTCAGATTATTTACTTCCCCCACTACGTTTCTCGCTCAAATCCTGAGAGCAGTTCACACCCCAGTGAAGGCGGGGACGCTACACCTCTCCCCTGTTTCCCTCATTTGCGGGAAGCTGTGGATCAGGGGCTGTTTGGGGTTACACAGATGTAAGGGGCACGGACCAGAGTGACCCCGGATCTGTCTGACTGCAGCTGATGTTGGCACTGCTCACGGTCACGGCCGTGGGGCGGGGTCTGCGCATCCCACCTCCCCTCCCCGCGGCCCCTTCACCGGGGAGGAACCCCGGGGGAGCAGCAAGCTGCGGGCGTCTCCTGCAAGAGAAAGGGCGTCTTTGCCTCCAGCTCTGCTCGCAGGCTCCACCCCTGCCACGGTTTTCTGCCGCCTGCTCGTCTCGGCTCCCCTCCTGATGGCTGCTCTGAGGCAGGTTTCTCCAGTCGCACACTTGCCCCTGCTTTGCATTCTGCATAGTGGAAACGGCAGGCTCGGAGGCTCATTAAGGGAACTAATCAATTCCACGCCCCGCGCTAGCACAGCAGATCACGGCACCGGCAGAGCCATTAGCAAGTCGGTGCATTAACACATGGCATTTCCATGAATCAATATGGAGCCCATGTTGAACAAGCATGTGTGTGTGCTTTTTCTCCCATTAAGAAAAACTGATGCCAGAAACAACTTTTCAGATGTTTTCAAGAACGCCTTATTGGAAGGGGAAAAGATTTTATTTTATTTTTTTCTTGCAAAATCATGCTCTGTGTGGGCCCAACTGTGGACCGGACCGTGATGGCTTTTATTTCTCCTGGGACTGTGTCATCCAGGGCTTAGAATTTGGAGTCCGACCCTCAGTAATCACGATGCACAAAATGCTCTTCAAAGCATTGCAGCGACAACAAAAAAAACCTGTAGAAAAACGTGTACAGCACGTTACTTTACACATGGGGACTTACTCTAAAATAGATAGCGTATTTAATATTAGCTAAAAGCTGTGCTCAAGGAATGATCCTTCAGTACGGGCTCTTCTGTCATTAATAGTTCTTTCAAAATAGTATCATTTTCTAGCCCACATAAATTAAAAATTAATAATACCGGCTGGAAGTGTGGTTGCTGAAAATGAATTCAAGTGTATCTCGCCACTGGTGAAATAGTGCTTTTGCCTTGTTGGGAGCTAACGTGTAAATATCATGGGATCTTAAAATTGCTCTCACTTCTACTGAAGGGCTTCAGAGGGAAATTTGAGTAAAGAGCTCAGTCTTCCTGTTTCCTGGACAATGTATGTAATTTGACAGTGGTGGGAGGGAAATAGACTTCTAGTCCTAAAATCCATGAAGACAATAGCAGTGATGTATGTTTGCATTCCTTGCTTACTCCAGAGGCAGGTGAATTTCCGCTTTACTTGCTTTACTTGGTCGCTGGACACAAAAGGAATGAGTGTAAGGGAGATCGCAGCGGCTGGGGGAAAACAGATGCAAGGGTATTTAATGTGACCCGAATAATTAGCACACACGGAAACCCCCTTCCGAAGAGCCTTCGCAGAAAGGAAGGCTGCCTCGAAGTATTTTAAGAATACTTCCGTCATCTCGATAGGCTCTAAAACGAGCATTCTGTCAGTATAGATCAGGAAGAAGGCCTCCTTCTATTTTTAAAAAATACCCAACATTCCTATTTTTCATATTTTTCTAGCCTGTAATTACTCTTAATCAAAGTACAACAAATAGTAAGCAGTAAAAATGAAATAAATGCGGAGACAGTTTGCCAATAACGAGGAGAAAATGTTCCATCTGTCTAGCCGCGAGTAAAATGGGTGTAATTACTGCTCATTTTTCTCGTAATTGCTGAGTTATTAGTTTAAAGCTTACACCCAACTGGTGTACAGTGAATATACCCCTTCCCTAATTACACCCCAGCTTTGCCGAGCTTGAAATCAGGGAGCACAAGAGCCGAGAGGACGACCTGAATTAACCCTGAGTGCTTGCCGAGCATTGTGACTGTCTGTCTAATTTGAATTTGATAAACTCTGGGTTCCCTTGCCACCCAAATACCAAACCATAGTGCTTGCCATTCTGTTTCAAGTTACCATTTATTTTTGGCCAATAATCTTGAATCCATTTCCAGAGACAAACTCATGAGGTTATTGTTGCTAGAAGTGATCCAAGCCGACTTCCCCCTTTGCATTGCACGCATTACAGTCAGGCGCAGTTTATTAACGTGCAGGGTCATAGTCGCGCCTTGTTATCAAGGAAATTCCATCTGAAAGTTCAGGATTACACGTGGGTCCAAAGGCAGCACAGATCACGTAGAAGGGCACATATAGAAAAGAAGACCCTTCCCTCATCATTTCTGTTTAATACGAACTGGAGCACTAAAGGCAAATAGAGCTGCGATTTTATTTATTCTTCTAACACGTCTTATCGCTGAGGCTCATGTAAGAAAGACTAACCTCAGTTATAGGTCTGAGAAAGTCTGTAGATATTTTTGCCTATGACGATTGTAGCCAAGAGTGGATTTTTCTGGGTTAATTCTGTCTGGATCCCTCTTTCTGTCTTAACATCACCGTTACTGCCTTTGGACAAAGACAGTGTTTGAGTGACGGAGGTAGGCTTGATCTGTATTGATCACTGGGGTCTTGGGGCGTTCTTAATGAAACCTGACTTTGCAGCGTGCTGCTGGAGAGAGGGATGACAGGGACATTTATTTGAGGGGCGTATTCTCAGGCCATGGAGTATTTGTTGAATGAGATGCTATGCACGGAAGCCATGAGCTTCCCAGACCAAAATCCTCAGACTGGCGTGGTATTTCTTTTCTTAGCAAGTCATTTGAGTTACAGAGGAGGAGACAATGGAAATACAGCACATTATGTTCATTTCATTCCCCTTAGCCTAAGTGATAGCAAGGCATATTTTTCTATGCTAGAGATACGACTCTGGAAAAAAAAAAAAAGAATCACTATGGTAAAATTTGGTATGGAACACTCCCTGGTGTAAACCTCACACTTTCAGAAAGAGGGAAGATGAGGAAAGGCCTTAGTGGTTATTAGAAAACCTAAAATCAAAGAATCAAAGTCATTTTCATTCCTGGCTGCAGGAGCAGCAAATCCCACCTCGGCCCCGCCCCCACCTCTCTCTGCAGAAGAGAGAGAATATTTAACCTCTTGGTTGAGATAAGCTGGTGAAAATCATGGAACTGTATTTTAACAATCTTCCTTCTAAGCCCCCGAGACCTGCAGTATCCCAGATCCTCTGAGCTCCGCATAAATGTCTTTGCTGCCAGATAGGGAGTGCATTACGCATAATCCTTTGGTTGTGCTAGCCAGCTGGGGAGCAGAGATAGGGAATGTTGGGGGTTTACGGCTTTAAAATGGTGCCGATACTTCACCCAAAAGCAGAGAAATGAAATGAGTATTTGCATAATCTATCAGAGTTCCCCAGCTTTCTTTCCATCTTCTTATCATGTTTAAAAAAATCTATTAAGAGAATATTAGAACAAAATGTATTTTCCTCTTCACAGAATTCATTTTGCCTTTGTCTTTGGTCTTATAGGGCTTTTCATTTGTTTTAATTTTTTACGCAGTTTTTGTTTTGTTTTTGTTTTTTTGTTTTTTTTTTTTTTTTTGCTTTGTTCCTACTATTCTCTGTTTGAGTCAACAGCACGTTTAGGTCGATTCTTTTGACCTGAAGACTTAGTTCGGAGCGATCTGAAAATTACTTTCTAAAAAGGTCCTAAATAAATGTGAGTGTGGACGTGGTGATCTCTCCTAGAACTGAAATAGAGAAACCACAATTCACTGTGTCAATGGTATTTTAATTCCATGTTAATTTCTCCTGTCTCCTGAAAAGAAAACTTGATGAGGTTAATTCTTGAGGCGTTGGAAGGACTCCTCCTGGCTTGTCCACCACCCATCAGACAGCCACACATTCGAACACACAGGCACACCATCCCCCCACACTCAGACACGCACCCTCATACATTAACACTGACACGCACTCAAACGTGTTCACTCAAGACATACAGACACACATTGGCGACACACACATACACACAAACAGACCGATGCACACATACACACACACAACTCTGAAGGCAGTAAGCCTTCTTTCTAGATCTGGGCTGCCAAGACCGCTGGCCAGCCTGCCTCCCTCACTCCCTCTTTCTCGGTTAGATTATTTTCATTAACTCTGTTTTCTACATCTTCCCTTTATCTTCTTAGCAATTTGCAGTCTCGACCATCGTAGTGAAACTGCTCTCTTGACAGTCACCGATGACGGTTTAATTGTGAAATCTGGTGGTGGCCGCCCCGCCGGACCTCGCTTGAGCGGTGGCCTCATTTGCTGTCCTACGCCTCTCCTCCTGAGACCCCCTCCTACGCTTGCCGTTTCTGTCCTCCCCCTTGACCTTCCTCACTGCCCCTTCCTCTGCTGCTGCTGGCCTTCCTCTCCATTCTCCTGGCCTGGCTGCCCCTTGTCTGTGTCCCGTCCTCCTTAAACTCTGACCTCTGTAGCAGGTCCCCCGTGCATTCATTGCTTCACTCCCCAAGTAGGTACTGAGCCTCTTGTACATGCCGGGGGTGCAGGTGGGGGGGCTGTAGATACAACAGAGAACAATCAGGATGAAATTCTTGTCCTCAGGGCGCCTGCCTTCCAGTGGGGGAAGGAGAGCCAAGTGCTGTTACAGTGAACGTGTAGACTGGTGTGATTGCTGTTAAGTGGCGTAGAGACAAGCACACGAAGTGTGATCAGAGCTTTTAGACTACTGACCCTTTGCAGTAGGATGATGGGTGAAGGCCTCTTAGAGAGGCCGACATCTAGACAGACAGGAAGGGAAAAGATGGGAGTGTATTTGGAGGAAGAGCCTTCCGGACAGGCAGGAAGTGGAAAATTAGTGCTATTATGTTTCGATAGCAGAAGCCACAGAAGGCCCTGTGGCTGAGACCATGAGAGCATCACCCTACAGTCACAAGGCCCCACTGCATGTGTACAAATAGTGGGTGCAGCTCTGTGGCAGGGGCGGTGAGCTGTCACCACAGGTGGTGTGCCCGCCAAGAGGAACGGCCATTCCCCGGTCATGTTTAAATAGAGGTGTTTACATTTTGTATCTTGGAGACTTAAAAAAAATTTTTTTAACATTTATTCATTTTTAAGAGTGAAAGAGACAGAGCAGGCGCGGGGAAGGGGCAGAGAGAGAGGGAGACACAGAATCTGAAGCAGGCTCCAGGCTCTGAGTTGTCAGCACAGAGCCCAATGCAGGGCTCGAACTCATGAACCATGAGATCATGACCTGAGTGAAGTCAGGTGCTTAACCGAGTGAGCCACCCAGGTACCCTGAGACTTTTTTAAAAAAGAAATGTATCCCAGTATACTTGAGAAGAAATAGCTGCTGGGTTTTTTTTTTTTTTTTTTTTAATTAGTCTATGTTCATGGGTCAAGAAAAAGATGGCAAATCCATCAGGTCTCTCCTTTGGAGGAAATAAGCTTGTATTTTCCATACATGTTCCTCTCCAAGGTATACACTCAAAGATCTTCTGTTGAACATTCCATCCCACAACTCACGCATCCCTCGTGGATTTGCTGTATTTGTCCCCATCAAATTGATCTTTCCCTACATTCCTAACTGATGCTCTTTATGGGTAATGATCTCATCCCCAATTTCTAGCTAGTCTCTTCCTTTCTTCCCACTCACTTAATTGTCCAAATGGAAAAATCGGTATGTGTACTTTCTAAGGACATAAAGATGGATGTAAAGGCTTCCCACGAATATATTGAGATGAACACATTTCTTGACACTGGGATTTTTGAAAGAATTGTTTTAGATTTATTTATTTGCTTTATGCATATTTTATTTTATTCATTGCTTATGTAATTTATTTCGATGCTATTTTATTTCCAGGACCTATTGATAGCGAGTAGTGGGTGACGGATTTTGAAATTATGGCTGCCCTGTCGCTTCTGAGCTGTGGGTCTTCGCGCTCACAGAAACGATGTGAAGGCAGGTTGCGGTTTCATCTTGCGGAGTCATTGCATGCCCCCCAGGGCCACCGCCATTTGATTATGAGGGCTGTGCATTCCTCCATGACTGTGTGATGGATGCTATAGAAGAAATCATTTCAGGCTGTTCTTTCCTTCTGAACCAAGTACCACATTCAGAGGTGTAATCTATTAAAGTAATTGTCATTCAGCATTTAAAAAAAATTCTCTGGTGTGGTGGTGATATATTAAATAAGAGAGAAGCACAGACTGGGAAGATATCAATAAACAATTTAAAGGTTGTTTTGGATAACAAATCGATACGGAACAATGAATGTAGGCAATACGAGGAAATGGGTAATTAAGTTCCCTACATGCTCTTTTGCAAAATCTCTGGGAATAAATTCTCTTAGGACAAACAAAAGGGCAGAGTGTTGCAGGTGAATACCTTCAGCACATGATCTGAGTGTTTGTACCAAATGCGATGCAGGTACTTGTGGATCAGGATGTGCTAGTGGAATTCACACCCTCCTGAAGGGGACTCACAATTTTGGTTCCAGAGCTGCTGGGCTTCGTGTCAGTCCACCTGTGTGGCTCCTTCTTTCCAAAGCTACTCCACAAAGTCAGGACTGAATAAAAACTACGGGTTTAGAAATGAAGAGTAAATAAGAGCACTTGTATTATTCTGAGTGAGCAATTTCAGTGCTGTAATATAATCAGTTGTGTCCTCTCAGTAGGCACCGTGCGTGATTTCATGTTGGACTTAGTATTTGATACACTAGGGGCGGTTATAATATCCCATGTTTGTGGTAAACTCACAGGGACCATTAGGTACTTTGTATGTCTTACCTCATTAGTGTGTGTGTTTGTGTGTGTGAAACAACCCTTTGATATATGTATGTATATAGGACAATTCTAGTGTGTGTGTATTTGTATGTATATATACACATACACACGTTTTATATGCATGGGCATAACACAGTCCATTGTCATGTATACATGTGCACATGTGTGTATACTTATGTTTGCAGGTATGCATGTATATATGGGTACACATATGTAAGGGAGTATATGTGTGCATGTGTGTGTAAAGTGATCCTGCTGAGTAGCCACTGTTATTCTTCCCATTTTACGGACGGGAACTCCACTTGCTGGGGGGCCCATGTCTACCAGGTGAGGACCTGTGGGAGCACCAGGGACCCCTAGCCTGTAGGGACTGTACTTTATCACTCTATATGGACAACTCTGATGGACCACTATGTAAGTGAGTAGATTTTTCTCTTCAGTTACGCTTTTAAATTTGGCCACTGAAAAAAATGACTGTTTAATCAATGCTTAGCAGTATTCTCAGGATGTTCCTGATGAAGAGGTAGAAAGAAGAGCTCTGCTTTCACCTCATCCAGGCACTCCCTTCCCCAGCCCTTAACCTCCTGCACTCCTGCCCCAGGTCAGGACTCAAGGATTGCCTTCATTGCCTGGAAGAGATTCAGGGGTTTTCCTTGGTTAATTGTTACAGTCTCAGTCTGTTAGTCATCATGTTTTTGTGGTATAGTTGGTACATCAAATAAAATTTAAAAGATTTTATATTTAATATGATTTTTCTGATTCAACCACAAATAGCTATAAACTCTTCTGACCTCACATATTCTATTCAGTGTCTCTAAGTAAACATTTATTGAATGCCTGCTATGTGACAGTCTGTGCCAGGGTCCAGAGATGGGGTCCTCATGGTTCTTATGGTCCAGGAGATAATAAATTACTACCAACCACAGAATGATGGACGTCCTGGGTCTGTGAACATGGCTATTGGGGAATGCTGAGACCAGCTGTCACCGATGAATAGGTACTAATCATGAAGGCCAGAGAGGAAAGGACATTGGGAATGTCAGAGCTGCTATATGCAGATTCATGGGATTATGTGTGTGAAGTGTATCCACAGTAACATATTTATTTGTTCTTTGTTTCAAATAAACTAATTTTTGAGCACTCACTTTGTATAGTAAGGCCTTGTGTTAAACTTAGTTGGGTGACAAAGTAAAAAATGACTTAGTCCCTGTCTTCAAGGAGATCAGAATTAGGTGGGTAGAAAATCAGAGGCACTCACTAACTATAAAATAAAGTACTAAGTCACTTGTATGGGAGGAGAGGGGAGTAAACCACCAGGGGAGCTCAATGCCACATGCCTACCCGTATGAGGTAGCAGGGAAGATATCAGAAAATGCTGTATTTCTCGGGGCCTTTTATGTCTGCCACAATCCTGCTCCCAGATTCTCATGTCTCTGTTTCTTGCCACAACTTTGTAACAGTCTTGCACTCTCACTTTCTGGGTTCCATTCTCATTGCCACTTGACATTTTTAGTATAAATTAATTCCATTAGAACTTTGCCTTATTCACTGACTTCTGGACCCTGACAGTCTGTTGAATAAAGTATTTGGTCTGTTAACCTTAAAAAATAAAACAGGCAGTTATCATATCACCAAAATGCATTTATTCAGGAATAGCAGAGAATTGTAATTTGCAAACTATGGCAAAACCATAAACCAGTCCAACAAACTAAGGAGACGGATGTTGTTTTATGGAGAAGAAAGAGGAAGCCGCTTTGAGTAAAACTCGTTTGGAGAAAAGCAAGTGTTCAGGGTGATGATGGTGTCTCATCAGCCGAGTTGCAGGGGTGGCCGACTGCTTATAGGAGATGCAGTGTACATCTTTCCCTTTTGGGGCTGATAACAGATGATTCTTTCCCTTTGAGGATTCTTCTGTTGAGTCTGCAATTGACAGCTCTTCCTGTAATTGATGTGGAGTGGTCCAGCTTCCCCTCTGGCCTCCCCTCTGGCCTTCTAACTCCATTTCAGTGAGGTTTCCCTTTATTAATTTGCACGGGTCACATCAGAATTTGCTTTAACCAATGTGTTTCTAAAAGGAATTTTGATTCAGTATCAAACCTCAGACTTTGTAGGAGCCATTTTACCTTTATGTGTTTTTGTATAAACTACTAATTTAATATTTAAATATATTGGTTTTAAAATATATCTGAGTTAGGGCTGGGGAATTTCAAAATCTCTGAAGTGTATCAAAGTGTGCTCTTTTGGTAATGAACATCGACTTTCGTTTTTTATTCAGACCAGCAATAGCACTGTTGCACACCTTTTTTCTTTTCCTTTCTTTGTTACAAGGTTAGCAGTGCTGTAGAGAGCAAGGGGACACTTGGCAGAGACCTTGGTACATAGGCATGTGTAGAAAGCCAGGATGGGCTCCTCTTTCTTGCCATGCCTGCAATGGGGGTGCACTGAGATTGATAAAGCGATGTGGTGAATAGACTGCCTACGAAGCACTACTAAAAGAAAAACAAAGGCCAACAAACTTCCAGCTTTGAGGCAAAGCAGCCAAGTTCCAAAGCCAGGGGCAGGTCAAGAAGAACCAAGTTCACCAAAGTGCCACTGAGGTGTCCACGGCTATCAGTGCTCTCGGGTAGCCCAGAATGGCCATGAGTGGACAGGGTAGCCATGGTGGGGTGAGGTGAGGAGATGCCCACAGGGGACACCCAGATGGGCCCGACTCAGTTGGGTGGCACAGAGTACCTTTCTTCTGGGTCAGCACATGACTGCTGGGGCAGATGCTGACAAACAAACCTATCTCTGAGTGCTAAGAGGGACAGCTAGTGCCTGGGCAGGCTTTGGGCAGGAGCAGCCCACATTTCCAAGTATGGGAAGACACACTGTTCCCAGACATTTGGACCATGTCCTTTTAGGGGTCCGTGCTTAAGTCTGGCTACTTAGCTGCTCCCGCCTTCCCTCCCTATCTTGTTTCACCACCTAGAGGGGGCCCTGGCATCTGGGGCTCCAATCTTGTTGATGGCTTCTCTCTGTCCCTCTTTCCCTCTCCCTCTCTCCTGCCTGTCTTCCTCTTTCTCCCCCCACTTCTTGCTCAACTTCCCTTTAATCTTGTGAACTGCTTTCTCTAGATCTCCATTTATGTAGAGAATGATACATATTAATACAAGCAGGCATAGGCAGATTCTACAGTGGGCTATAGTACTGGACTCGTTTGGGGGCGATTTCAGTTATTACTTCTGCCCTCCTATGTCCAAAAGGCCTTCGAAGCCTGGTTATTGCAGTCACCAGGCCTCGCCCAGGAGCACAACCATCAGCACCGGTGTCAGCAGTTCTGGAAGCTGGCACAGCTCCTCGGAGGCCTCGCGCACAGCGGAGCTACCCTTGCAAACTCAAACCTGTAAAGGGGTGCCCACTTGTGCTGCGTGAACACGTGCTTCCAAAGACCCACTCTTCTAGAACCTTCCAGTGTGCAGGGAGGCAGACATTGCTGTTGTCCCTGTTTTACAAGCAGAATCTGAGGAACCTGTTCAGAGTTGCAGGGGTGGTGTCACAGGCTGCCTTCCAGCCTGGGAAACCTCTGTCACCATTGATCCTTTCTCTTTGTCTGCACCAGAAGCCTGTGTCTCATGTTAGACTGGGAAGCCTCATGGACATGAGGTCGACAGAGGCTGAATGATTACATGTTGTCATAAATTCCTAGTTTAGAGCAGAGATGATAATTGAGACATCCCCGGCTCTCCCTGCTCTGAGATCCTATCATCCGGTTTCATTTGGGTAAATATGGAAAACCACCCCCATTGTCCCCCGTTAAGCAGAGATGATCTCTTTAGATGGCAGATTCCAGTGTCTTAGCTTCTTCTCATCATCCCCAATATTATGGGGCCTGAGAGAGAGGACAAAGAAAGAAATGATACTGGGAAGTAATTTGGGGGTCACAAAGATGCAGAGTCCGTTGGAGAAAAACTGTACATCCACCTGTATGAGCAACCCGACAATCACACGAGCCCGGAATCCCACCCAAAAGCCACGACTGGGAAACCTGACAAATTTTATTTAGAAGAAATAAAAGTGATCAGTGAGCAAGAGGTGGGAAGAGTTTCCTAGAACTGATCTAAAAGTCGGGGAAGGGAGCACAAGCCAGTAGAGCAGGTAAGTAACTGATTGAAGTATCAGGTAGAGTAGTTTGCCAAGAAGAGTTGATTAAGAACCAAGAGGACAAATGAGGTAGTGCAGGAAGTGTGGCCTGACTGAGCTGACTTGCAGGCCCATGGAGGTGAGGTGAGAGCCTTCTGAGCCCTATGGAGAGGGCATGGGGTGCCCCCCCGACAGGAGCATCTATAAAATAATTCCAGGTGACTTGGCAGAAATGTGTAAGTGCAAAGGGTCAATTCAACACTGGCATACAAAGTTCCTACTTAGTAATGTGGTGTATTTATGGGGGGCCTGGGTGGCTCAGTTGAACGTTGGACACTTGATTTCAACTCAGGTCATGATCCCAGGGTTGTGGGATGGAGCTCTGCGTTGGGGTCTGTGCTGAGCCTAGAGCCTGCTTAAAGATTCTCTTTCTCTCCCTCTGACCCTCTTCCCCATGCACGCTCCCTCTCTAAAATAAAAAATAGTAATAATAACATGGCATATTTAATGGTTATAACTGCTTAAAAGCATGGGAAAATATTTTGTTATCTAATTTTGGAAAATCATAGTACCTCCACTCTCCAGATTTACTACAAAGATGTTCCCACTTCCAGGGTCTTTCCTTTGTTAGCTGTTTGACCTGGCTCTCTGCAGGGGCTTCTCTCCCTGGCTAGCCTCTAAAGCCCATTCTTATTGTCTGACTTCAAGGCATCCTGCCTCCCTGGGGCCCATTAGCTCTGACTTCTCCTCCTCCTCCAGATAGTCAGAGATGAAGGATTGCATCCTCCACATTTCTCAACTGAATGTCCTCAAGAGTCCTCAAGTCATGTGGTAATTACCTATCTACGTAGGGATGACTCGCCATTGGCCAGATCAAGTCACATGGCCAGTCCTGATGTCAGTAGACTATGAGCATGTGATTTTCCCCAGAGGAGTTTGACTTGTTATCATTTAGCTCCATATACAGCTTGCACACAAAGATACACAGTTACTACTTCCATGAGACTCAGTCCTCTGAAGAAATCAATTCTGTTAATTTTATTTCAATTTAATTTTGATTTCCCTGAAATCAAAGGGCTCAAGGAAATTTATAAGTATAATCACATCTAATTCCAGGACTGTTTCACCCATGGTTTCCAACCTCTGGGCCTCTGTGTGGGGGTAGGGAATGAATGACCTTGGAGAGCAAGTGCCTCTGCATATATCCTAGTACTTCCCATAGACTAATATGACACACACACACATTAAGATAGACAGACAGGCAGGCAGATAAGATAATAGATAGATATCATGATGGATGGATGGATAGATGGATGGATAGATGATACATAGATAGATGAATGGATAGATGATAGAGATGGATGGACAGACGGATGGACAGACAGACAGGCAGACAGACAGACAGATAGATAGATAGATAGATAGATAGATAGATAGAGTACTTATGAGATGCCACTGACCATTCTACACTTAATTTAGCCAAAAGGCTAAGAAGCAATGCCAGTGACTCTTCTAAGGCCTTTACATAGATTAACTCAAGAGTTTACAAACTTTTTCTGGGAAGGGACATATGCTAAATACTTTAGTCTTTGGGGACCATGAGATCTACGTTTTAACTACGTAACTCTGCCATTATGTAGAGCAAAAGTGATTGCAAACACCCTGTAGGCAACTGAGCATGGCTGTGTTCCAGTACAGATTGGCTTACAAAAGCAGGAAGTGAACTGGCTTGACTCCTGGGCTATAGTTGGTCAACCCCTGTATTTGCTTATTTTTTCCTTACAACAACCTTATTGTTATTCTTATTTTATAGATAAGGAAACTGAGGCTCTTAGAGGTACAGTAGCTTATAAGAGGTCACCCAGCTGGTAAGCGGGCAAGCCAGGCTTTGATGAGGCAGCCTCCCTCCAGGGCCCAGGGTCCTAACCATTGGAATGATCCGCTTCTCTGTGACGCGGCCCTGGTGGGTTCAGATAGGCTGTTGAAGTGTAGATCAGATAAAGAGGGATCAGCTTCCCAGGTATTTAATAGTTTGGTCCTTTAGCTCTCTAAACAAAGACACAAATTATGCGAGCGCCCCTCATGCCGGGGTTGTGTGCCCTGGTTAACACAAGCACACTAGACACAAAACTGGAAAATATACAGAGTAGTAGCAGTGTACCATCAGAATGTTTTCCACCGTTCACTTACACACAACTTAGGGGACCTTCAGGTTTCTTTCTGGTGTCCTGTCCACAAGCGTGGAATAAAAGACAAAGTCACCACAGAGAAACTCCACGGTATGGAAGAGTCACTGTGGTGTGTGGGAAACAACGAAGGCTAGAAGGGCGGAATGTGTGCGGCGGTCAGTCATGTCTGCTGAGGGGCCGTGCACAAATCACTATGCTGCTCTAAATCTGAGTTTTCTCTCATGAAAAATGGAGGTAAGATATCTAGCTACAGCTGTGCGGTGAATAATTGAGGCGTTTAAGGAAATGCAAGTGTTGGGTGAATTTTAACACCTCGCAGACATGTAAGGAATCCTCACCATCTTTGTCACCTTCGGGTTCCGGTTTTGCTTTTGTTGTATTTCTCAGTTGATTGCATTTATATAGAGAAGGCTCCAACCGTGTATTAACCGCAAATGAGAGTCATTGAATTCCAAATCCCTCATACTTGTTTGAGGAAAACGGCTAGCTCTTTAAATCTCAAGTGATTTTCTAGATAGTCAGAATGTTCAGGATCTCTGGAGCATTTTCTCATAAGCGATGGTAGAAGCCATCAGCTTCGCTCTTACGTGGACAGCTTTCTTTACTTTTTCTGCTTGTTTTAGTGCCACATAACTTTCAAGACTTGGCTCTCTCAATTATTGTTATGATCTCCAAGTACATGTATCACTGATTTCCTTTGTCCTTACCTGGTCCTTTGTCCTTCCCTCTATAAGAGGTTACTAGGTTACCTCTGCCCACCAGAGGTTACATTTGTTCGTTCCCTCATTCAACAAATACGAAGCTGTCCGCTAGGGGTCAGACAACATGCTAGCTTCCGGGGAAGCAAAGGCATGAAATAGACATGACTCCCATCCTCAATACATCTCTCTCTTCCCAGCATTGGAATGACTTGACACAGCAGGCACTTTCCTACTTTACTGAGGATCTGAAAACCGGATATCCAATTTATTTTAGTTATTATGTTTCTGGTGTATAAAGAGAGAATCCAAAAACTCAAGATATTTTTTATGAATAAAGTCTAAAGTTTGATAGCATTGGCTTTGTACTACCTATTCGGACTTTGTTGAGAAGTTTTATTTCTGCTAGGGTCCTAATTGCTTATCATTCTAGCAGCAAGTACTTATTTAGCATCTACTATGTGATGATCACTCAGGGAAAATGTTGGCAAATTGTAGTCATGAACTCCTGCCTTCAAGGAGCTTACAGTCTAGCAGCAAAGATAGGGGGAAAAGACCTCAAGAACTGAAACATAATGAATGAAAATAATTCCATCAATGTGAAGGATGAGTTGGAGGGGAGAGACAAGGCAGGGCAAGGGGATTACTCAGACAGTTATCGTAGGCAAGGCAGAATAAATAGAAATCATCCAGTTTTCCAAATGCAAAGGCCAAAAGTATGACTTCACAGCCCGAAGAAGTATTTGAGTAGAAGAAATTGAAATAATTAAGGGGTGTTAGAAATGTTCCAAAGGAAACAAACAGAGGAGAGAGATAGAGTGGTGACACAGGGTGGGAGAGCACCTATTCTGAGTTAGGGAAGCAGGAGGGTCTCTCCATGTCCTGAGGTATGAGAAAGGACCAGCCACTTGAAGAGCAGAGGGTGACATCAATGAGGGATGCAAGGAGACAGTGTGGCTGGAACTGAGCGAGACTAAAAAGGAGACAAGGTCACAGAGAGAGGTGATTTAGACTTTCCGTTGCTATCCAGAGACTGGGAAGCAGTGAGAAAAGTTTTGATTTTATTTCAAGTTCAGTGGGAAGTCAAGTGAAGGATTTTGATGAGAACCATGACATGATTTGATGTTGGGTTAAAGAGGTCACTCTCACTAATGAAGATAAGGAGAAATAAATTGTAGAAGAGAAAGTTTGAGTACAGGGAGACTAGTTAGGGAGCGATTTCAAATGTTTCCCTAAGAGATGATGGTGAACTCAACTGGAAATAGAGGCACGTGGACTGACATCTGAGATATATTTGGGAAATAGAAAGAATAGCATCTGTTGAAAGATGTGCTGAGGCAGAATGAGAGGAAGGAAGGAACATAGGGCAGAAGGACAGTGAAATCAAGAATGATTCTTGGTTTGAGGGATTGAGTTAATTGTGGTCCATTTCCCTGAGAAGACAAAATGTGAAAGAGGTTGTATGGGGGAAATTAAGAATGCTTTAAAATATATTAGGTTTTAAACATAATAGACACTTATGTAGAAGAGCCAGATTGGCAGTTAGATATGTGGATTTTATCTGGCCATATAAATCTGTGAATCATCAGCTATATAGTTGTATCTAAAGCGAATGGACGAACGTGATGCTCTATGAAGGGAAAAAGAGAGCCCAGGATGAATTCCTGAGAAACACTAGTATTTAGAGATGAGACAAAGGGGGAGGAGACCTTTGTGGAGCATCCAGTGGATTGGGAGGAAATGTAAGAATGTGGAATGTCATGGACATCATGACAATAATGGTAGAGGGAGGCTTTAGCTGTATCAGATGCTGCTGAGAGGTCAAGATGAGATCCATGAAATCCTCACCCGAACGAGGCCAGCTTCTTGAGGGACAGAAGCTATATTGAAGACATTGAAGGCAAATGGCTGGTGAACTTGTGAAGATGAATATTTGATCTATTCCTTTGAAAAACATAATTGTGCATGAGAAGCAAAAAAAAAAAATGGGATAGTGATAATGGAAAAAAATCTAGTAAAGGGAATTTGGTTTTATTGTTGTTATTTGTGTATGTGTTTGTCATAGAACAAACAGCAAACATATTTGCATGATGATGGTTACAGTGATCCAACAGAGAATAAGATACTGAGAAGGAGTTACAAAGGAAGGAAGAAAGCAGAAGGACTGAGGTCCTCAAGAAGCCCACAAGGTGGGGACTTCCAGAGTTCTGGCAGGGGAGTTTGTCTTGAGAGAGAAACTAGAGATGGATACAGAGTTGAGGGAGATTCTAGCTGAGAAAGTTTAAGGTGAGATTTCTTTCAGAGAAAGGGTGGGGGAGGCCTTGGGAGAGCTTTTCGGAGAGAAGACAGAGATGAGAAATGTAAAATCCTGTCTCAGGGAGATGGGAAGAGGCTTGTTAGACAAGGTTGTGGACCCTTGTTGAGCAACTTCTTCAGGTGAGGAAGGCTCTGGGAGAACTGGTTTCTGGAGGATTTAAGTGTAACTGTACTGTGCATAATAGTGCATCTTGATGTAATATTTTTCTCTCCATCCCCAGGGTTTTTAATTTTCCTTTGGAGAACCTGGACTAATTAGTCTCCATGTTTATCTCTGCAGTGTTTCCACTCCTGAGTTAATTTTACTTTAGATTGATATCTGTTGAATTTCATAAACATCTCTCATTTTTCCATATCACTCATTTCTCTTTCAGAAATTGTGTAAATGTTCATTTGGTCAAATTGGGAGACCTAAGAAATAAAGATTTAAAAGAAAAAATTTACATAAACCTCAAGGTGTATATCTTATTGGCATCTTTTATCATAAGAATATATTTGTATAATATATATCAAAGCAGTAACAACTAACATACGCTCTTAGATTACAAAAACTCTATATAAACAAAGATTATTCTTTATGTTGCTTAAGAAATGATTGGTATGAATAAGCTCTTTGGAAAATTATTCCATTCATTAATTATACTGTCTCATCTTTTCAAAATATATTTGAAATATTTTATAATTTGGATTTGCCTGTAAAGTTGACTTGTATGAGTGTGCATATGTGTGTGTGCACAAAGATTTCTTCTGACATTTCCTTGGACTCTATAACTATTAGAGTCGCTAAAAGCCGATGTTTAAGAACACAGAAGGCACGAGTATTGACGATCATCTTCCTCGGTGCGTCTCTCCTTTCTCTGGAAGTATGTTCTGCAGACCTACTCTGTGCATCTCTAGTATGGCCACGTGGCTCAGGTGCCTGTCACCCCATCTGGAGACGGGGCTGCTTTATTTCCCTACTTTCTGTGATCTGCCTCCATTCTAAGGGTCTGGGGAAAAACATTAAAAATCTTGTGTTTTTTTTTTTTTTTTTTTAAATCTGATTGTTTCCCGGCAATTCGGGGATATATTGTTCCAGATAGATGTTCGGATAAGACATCTATCAGTCTGTTTTTTCAGACATCGGTCTGAAAAAAGATTTTATGTCTCTGTGCCTTATTCACCTGCTTCTGACTTGTATCATATTACTGGGAGCTAATTGAGAGCCAGTTCTGTTTCCTTCCATGTGAGCGCAGTGGTAGAGGCAAGGACATGTTGTTTCCCTGTCGGTGAGATGGGTGATGAATAGGGAAGCTGAGGGGTGAAGCGGGGTCTGGACAGGAAGCCAGCGAGCCCAGCGTTCTGTTGGGGTGCTGTGGTTTGGGCAGGCGGGCACCCCCCGGATGACATAACTTGGAATGGAGGGGGGATGTACGTTCACAACATGGCCCCGAATCAGCATCAGGGCCCAGCCCCCCAGAATACTGGAAAACAAACACACTCTCTGAGAGTGAACCCTTTGGAAAAATCCTGTGCCTTAAAACATTCCCAGAGGAACTCATCCCTTAGGCTGCAGGATGAGTGGTGATCAAGGTCATGATCAAGCCAGTTAGAGGTAAGCTTTTTGGAGCACAAAGTTGCAGTACTTGACCATACCTTAAACAACAAAAACAAGACAAAAACACCCTCTGTGGCTGGGCCCCGTGTTTTCTCCTGACCACGTAGTCACATATACAAGTCTATTCTGGGGGAGGAACAAGACAGAAAATGATGGCAGAGTCGCCTTTGAAACCTCTGGTTGCTTTCAAGAGGCCTGTGTGTCGAAGGTGAGCCCTCCACACCTTTGTGTTTGCAGAGCCTCAATTGGTTCTGTATTTATTTAGTCTCTTATTTGAAAAGAAGCTTCCCTCTTGCCTTGGAAGAAGCTCATTACAGATAGACTTCACCTTTCTGTTGCCAAAGATGTTTCCTTGAAACGAACATGTAAAGAATGTTGTTAGATCAATAGCATGTTGCTGCCAGGCTATCCCTTTGATCCAGTTGGGAATGCATTTGTTAAAAAGGTGCTTTATTGATTTTTTTTTAGCTGCTTTTTGCTGTGTTTGGATCATTTGTACATATGCACATCACAATTTTTGCTACATCAAAGTGCTTAATAAGTTCACTGCACTCAGGCAAGAGCATACAAAACAGAGGGACTTTTCTCCATGAAGATTTCTGCCACTTAACCTCTGGGACAAAAGTTGTTTTTAGTGCAGTCCTTCTGAAATAGCTTCAGAATATTTTATGCAGCCTTCGGTGTAAGAGGCAGCCTGAGTCCACCTGCTTCTCAGAAAAAGGTGCGGTGTCGAAAAGGGGAAATTTCACAGAGCGAGGAGGTGCATCTGATGTCCCTTCTGTTGGACAAGAGTAATTTCACTTCCAGTATTTATTTAATTGGTTACATTTGTGGGTGTCACCAGCTTCCAGGGCAGTGTTGACAATGTTTGATGTATGTGAGGGTCGCTATTCATTTAGTAATAAATTGAAATTTATTTAGGTAACTAATGTGATGTTTCTGTATTAGGTCCAATTATATTATTAGGCGTGAGCACAGTATGACCCTTATTTTTTATTTTCTGTATGGGGTGCTGCAAATCAGCGTACAAGTGCTTTAAGTTCAAAATGAGGATTTCTTGAGCGCAGGCTCTGACCCAGCTCAGTGGAAAGCACTGCCAGGAAGACAGAGCAGGGTTTGGTCTGGTCCAGTCCCCAGGTTAAAAGGAGCCTGACTCTCGGGTCATGATCTCAGGGTTCATGAGTTCGAGCCCCGCATCGGGTTCTCTGCTGACAGTGCCCAGCCTGCTTGGGATTCTTTCTCTCTCTTTCTCTGTCTGCCCCTTCCCTGCTTGCACCACCCCATCAAAATAAACAAACATTAAAAAAAAATAAAAGGACCCTGATGGCACCAGGGTTTGGGCTGTGTCAGAAACCTCTCAAGACTTTCCTCCAAGCGGGGACCCAGGTGGAAATGAGGGTGGCACGGCTCTCCCAGACACGTCTGTTAAAGACACCTCGTGCAGGTATAGAAGCAAACACGTGTTAAAGATTTTATGTAACTTACTTAATGAGGGAGCAGAGAAGATGTTATAATCAGTTCAAATATTCATCAGGAATATTGAAATAAAGGTGCCGATGCCATCGAAACTGACTTTTCCATGGGGAGGACGGGGGAGAGCTGGGGAGGGAAGTCAATTAGACCCCAACCAGATAAGGCAGAATTGGTGTCTATCAGCTCCCTACAACCATACGATTGTAAAGTAGCTCAAAAGTAATGAAAGCCCAGAATAATCTCTGTACGTTTTGCAGTTTTTCAGTGAAGCACACATTTTTTTTTTTTCTCTGCACCTCCGACTGAGTGGCTGATCCTCAAATCCTTTATTTGGCTTCAAACTAGAAAAGCACCTGACTTAGGAGACTAGCTGAAGGTCAAGGAGTAAGAAAGGAGCAGGATAAGTAGAGGGAGCCAAAGAGACTCAGCCTGAAGTAAGCAACCCGTCAACTTAGTATTTAAATGTCTTTTGTCTCTTAGAGAATTTAATTTCTTTATTAACATTTTTTTGATGTTTATTTATTTTTGAAGGAGCGAGAGACAGAGTGAGAGCATGGGAGGGGCAGAGAGAGAGGGAGACACAGAATCCGAAGCAGCTCCAGGCTCTGAGCTGTCAGCACAGAGCCCCATGCTGGGCTCGACCTCATGAACTGTGAGATCATGACCTGAGCCGAAGTCGGAGGCTTAACCGACTGAGCCACCCAGACGCCCCTGTGTCTTAGAGACTTTTTTTTATTGTGTTGGGAATTGAGGTGAAAGGTCGCTTTCCTCATTTCTGACTCCTGTCTCTTGGGCTGTTCCTGTGGCCAGTCCATGACTTGGCTCAGTCCCTGCCCTCACTTCCTCTCTGATGTCTCTCCGTGCGCCTGAGTCTCCATAAAAGCAATCCCTAAGTGCGCAGTTGGATAGGCATTTGGGGCCATCTCTGTGCAGAGCCCGCAAATAGATCAGCCACATGCCCTTCATGCAGAACCTCTGTCCCTCCCGGCAGCTTAAAGAACACAGAGTGGGGTGCCCAGCAGCCAAGGCCTGGGGCCTGCTGGTCCGGGATCCAGGGACCGTTGTTCTGGAAATTGGAGTCTCCGACAACTGGATCCTCAGGCCTCTTCCAGCTGCCTCAAGGCGGCTGATAACGCTTCCCCAAGACACCCCTTTCCTGCCCGAATGAAGTCTCACCCCAGGTGCTGGAGCATTGACATGACCTCCAGGACAGGACTGATGAAAGGTTCCTTGGGAGTCCAGTCATGAACCCCAAAGGCTAAAATGTGGGAGACGGGGTCCAGAAGAATGCCTCGCATGAGGAAAGCACCCCAAGTCACTCCCTGTAAGCTCGCTTCGCCTCAAAGCCGCTGGCTCTGTTATTGCATACAGGCTAGTCGTTGTTTTCTTTTTGTGATGATATAATTATAGATATGTATACAGATTACTTTTTAAAGTGCAATTCTGCAAGTTTTGACAAGTGCCTAGCATTGTACAACCACCGCCACGGAGAGAAAACATGGGCATTGAACCCCTCCCCCCCCCCCAAATGCCATGCGGGTTAGTCACTTACGTCACCTCTCATCTCTGTTCCCCCACCCTGTCCCCACAGGCGCCGACTTGCCCCTGAGCGTGGCTTCTGCCACTTTAGATCTGTCCCTGGGATTACGTATATTGGGGTGTGCCGGGTAGTACTGGCTC
>CM053573.1:4785570-4816615 GCA_028646485.1 Cryptoprocta ferox
TTGGTGTACAGAAATGGCTTTTCATTATAATTAAGGAGTAGCCAGAAAACCTTCACATGAACTTCATTGGCTTCTCTTTCAATCAGGATGTCAGCCTGTTCAAATTTACCAAATCACATGAAGTAGTGAACAAAGCAAAGTGATATCTTGGCCCTGAAGTAGCTGTTCGCATGGATGATCACCTGACTTCCCGGACTTTTGTGACCATGGGTCGGTTACTCCTGCAGGAAGCCCGGAGCCCGTGGGCATGGAGCGGGCCAGGTGTGGGCCGTGCTGCGGGCAAGGTCTACACGGCCCAGCTCTTGGGGCTGGGACTGGGTTCTAGTTGGTGGGGTGTCTCTCAAGTTCTCTCTGAATCTCAGGGGCAGTCTCTGTCGGTGTGCCCTTCTCCCTGGGCAGGGCTGATTTTCAGGACTCACAGAGACTTTTTCTTCATGTGCGGGAGAACTAATTTGTTCCCCAGATTTTGATTATGTCACACTTATTCCTTTTCTAATTATCCCTTATTTGTTCAATATAAGATAATAAATTCTGACAAACAATCAGCGAATGGGCACCAAGTGATGTGCTTCATTTTAATTGGCTTGCTTTTTTTTTTTTCCTTCTCTGCTAAATTATAGCCCATCAACATGAGGTTCCCTGTGGCGAACAGCTAATAATATGCCCAGGTGCAGCCAATTTTACTTCCTAAATAAGAAATAATAGCTACGGATCCCCCAAATGTGGAGTGGAAAAGTGGGCCTTAATATCGCCTCTCAGCAGTATACTTTCCAGGGCAGGTTTTACATCCCAATCTCTATTCTAACAATGTCCCTTCAAAAATGGGATCGCAATTAATTTGCATTACACCAATGAATTAAAAACTGTGGCCTTTGTTGATGCACAGATGGCTTTCTTAGAGACTTCTGAGAAATCTCTTGTTTACAGTAGGTAGCCTTAGATTTCACAATAAAAAAAACCAAACCTGCTTTAAGAATCGAGAATATAAAACTACTGGAGATAAATACACATGAAAATATCCCTGTTAAATGACCCACTTACACAAAATTCCACTCTATTTATTTCTGGAATGGCGCTGGGAGATGGAGTTCGATTGGTGCGCTGAACCAAGGCAAACCTAACCAGTGTATGCCAGTTGCTGGGGACTCTTTCCTCTTGCCACTTGACCACTAGTAATACTTGTTCCTACTTAGAGACATTGTTGTGGTTTTTTAACCAGCTACAGTGGGGTGAAGGTGGGTGTTTTCATTTTTTTCCGATTAATTTTATTATTTCATAAGCTCCCTGACCACGGAGGTACAGTTTCCAGTAAATCCAAGCATCCTCTTTCCGAGGATGGATTGACTGCCATTTTCTCTACAGCAACACGGAAGTTATTTTCATGGCCAGGTGGCTACAGACACTCTTGAGACCCCCGCCCCCCCAAAAAAAAAACATATGGGAAAGGTAGCAAAGGAAAAAGAATTAAAGATCCTTATCTTAGTTCTCCACTGCTGTAAGTACAATTATGGATGCAAAAAATAAAATGAAGAGAGAACATATGTTGCTGACCATTTCCCTCCTTACCTACTGCATTTCTGGCTCGGCCACTGTTTTCCACATGGCTTTTCCCCCTTGTCGGCCACCGCCGCACTGCAGCCAAAGGGATTATCAGAAACCATCCAAATTATCCATGGCCGTGAAACAAACATTTCTAAACTTGGTGGCTGAAAATAACTACCCTTTACTTGGCTCATGGGCAGGAGATTTGGGCAGAGCTCAGTAGAGAAGCTCACCTCTCCTCTGAGACGCGTGGACCTCAGCTGTGATGGCATATATGGCCAGCAGGATGGAAATCTGCTCTCTCCTTGGGGAAGGGCTGATTTGGAGATTAGCAGAGACTGTTCTCATTCATGGGATGACCTCTCTCTTTAGCTTATCGCCTTGGGCCCTCTCCCCATGGTAGGGCTCTCAATTTGGCTCCCTTGCGGTAGTTAGACTTCTTATGTGGTGGTTCAAGGCTCCCAGAGAGAGTGTGTCCAGTGACTAGGGCAAAGCCACAAGGCTTCCTATGACCTGGCCTTGCAAATCCCAGAGCTTGACATCTACCCAGTTCTCTTGGTCAAGCAGATCCTTAAGGTCAACTTGGATTCAAAGAGAGGAATTAGACTCCTACTCTCAATGAGAAGTGTAGCAAAGAATTTCCAGCTGGCTTTAATTCCTCTAAAAACACAATGGATATTTTCCTGGGGGGGGGGGACTAAAATAAATTTTTATTAGGTTATGGTATTTGTGGTTTTTACCACCCTTCTCTTACCAGGAAATGAGATGGGATTAGAGAGATTGCCCCCCTCCCTTCTAGCCCCTTTGATATTTTCACTCTGTAGCTTAAAACCCTCCAAGGTTTCCCAGTGCTTTTCAGATAAAATCCAATACTGAGTCAGAGCACTCTGCGTGCGTCTGTCAACCTAGCAGCCATGGCTCTCCCAGGCTCTGCTGTGCTTAGTTTAAAAATTTTTTAATGTTTTTATTTATTTTTGAGAGAGAGAGAGAGAGAGAGAGACAGTGTGAGCAGGGGAGGGTCAGAGAGAGAGGGAGACACAGAATCTGAAGACAGGCTCCAGGCTCTGAGCTGTCAGCACAGAGCCCGACGCGGGGCTCGAACCCACGAACCGTGAGATCATGACCTGAGCCGAAGTCAAACGCCCAGCCGACTGAGCCACCCAGGCACTCCTGCTGTCCGTATTTTAATAGCCCAGCTTTCCTCCCCTTTCCTGAACAAACCACTCCAGTGGTTTTCTCCACCTCACGTTCTTCTCTTTATATGTTGTTTGGCTAAAGCCAAAGTATCTTCCAGTATCCATTTAAATGTCATTTATTGGGGAAGACTTTATTTGCCCCTGGATACAGTCGGATGTCCTTTCTTAGCCCTCTGTGTTCAATGGTAATTATGCAATCCAATGCTCGCCTACCTCACTCGAATGAGAGCCTCATTAAGGTAGGGTTTTAAAAAAAAGTACTGTCCAGTACTATTTCTACAGCACCTAGCCCAGGACCTAGTACACAGTGGGCCTCTAACAGATATGTATTAAATGAGCTAACATGATAGTAGCCTAAATCCAGAAGTAGTGCTTACCTGTACATCTCAGATCATACCGATTCCGTGAAGCAGTGGTCTCCCAGGATACTTGCGGATCTGCGCCATCCAGTAGGGTAGCCATGACCACATGTGATGCCACACTGAGCCCTGGACATGTGGCCGGTCTGAACTGAGAGTGCCCTGAGAGTGTCCTACATACCACATTCCAAAGATGTAGTGCCACAAAAAGGAATGTAAACGTTCTCATTAATAATATTTTATACAGATTATATGGTGAAATGATAATAATTTTGATATACTGGGCTAATGAAGTATCTTATTAAAATTAATTTCACCTGCTTCTTTTTACAGTTTTAGTGTGACTTTCTTACGGTCTAAAATCACACACATGGCTATCATCTGGGGATCTGGGGATTGTGTTATATTTCTATTGAACAATGCTGTCCTAGACAGAGGGTTAATGGTGAAATCTGCTTGAAGAAATGCTGCCAAATTCTCCCCTTTTAGAAGGTTTATAATGAATGCATCCAAGGTACTGAGAAGTCCTGCAATGGGACACCTGTTTACACATTTACCAATGTGTTTGGAAATGCATGGGATCCATTTTTTTTTTTTTTAGCACCCTATATATTCATTTTCCATGAAACACACTTAGGGAAACATAGCTAGGGACCTGTCACCAGAATGCCTCATCCTGAAGGCATGGATGTGGTTCACATAATACTGCATCTCATTACAAAAATTAGAAGCAGAGTCTACTGAGTGCCTCCTCATTGGTGGTAGGAGGTGCAGTGGGAGACATTCAAGAGAAAGCCAGATTTCGGGACTCTCCTGGAATTTGCAGAACACTTCGTAAAGCCGCATAAAACACGCGTGTTCCCCTGGGTGCTGGAAGTCATGTCCATTCAGGTAGATAGAGCCTCACCAGCCCACCAAGGTTTGACCAGCCCGCACTGGGATCTTCACAGAGGTCTGCGCTGTTTTTTGATTTGCTTTATTTATCTAGTTTTAGTTTGCTGAAGAGGCAAACTCAAGGTGTAGCGTACAACTTCCCATATATAATGTGTGTGCAGGGGCGCACCCAAGGGATGGGGCAGAGAGGGAATAAGCGTAGACTGTGTGACAGTCAGAGTGCCGGACTGTGTGACAGTCAGAGTGCCGGACTGTGTGACAGTCAGAGTGCCGGATTGTCTTGCAGTTTCCTTGAACTGGCTGCTGGAAATGTGCGCATTCTATGGTTTCTATCATCAGTGATGGATGTTTTCTCACTGGCCATTCCACATTTTGTTCTTGATGGGGGGAGACAAGAGATATAAATGTGCCATTTCTCAGCACAGACTTCTCAAGATTGCTATTCAGACTATGCCCATGCCTCGTTTTTGTTTTAAAGGGGTTTAGTCCTCATGAAACTGTGCCCTGCAGCTCTCTGAAAATGGGAGCTCATCCTTCTCCTTGTAAGGAAGAACTATAGCATCTTATGAATTACTCTCCAGAGGACTGTGACGCTCTTTGATAGACTGTTACTGGAGCACAGATGTAAGAGTACAGAGTAGTAAGAGCTCTAACCAGAGCTTGACAAAATCTTGACAGTCTCACCACCTTGCGCTCATGCAGGGACTAGCCTTTCCCAGGAAGGCCAGCCTGCCCTTTGTCAGAGCCAATACCGGTCTCTCATTCCCAACTAATTCCAAGAAAGTGTTTCCACTTTTTTCCCAGTTGAGAGTTTAGAGCTCTCCTCCTCAATCAGCATCTCCAATGCCATTTTCATCCCATTCCCCCCAATTTTTCTTTTTCTCATGGAGATTTGGCTCCCCTCTCCACTGTGTGATTGGAAGGAACAGTGCATTGTGTTATTCTGCACAGAGCAGAGCAGCAAACCATTTCCTATGAGCATAAATCTTAATTGCTATCCTTGCTATAAATCATAAATAACCCTAGCCCAAGTATCATCCCACATAAGGAGGAAGAAAGCCAGGCAGAACATAATAAAAAGGTATTAATTGATAACTAACCAGGTGCTTTATCTCGCTTCAGTATAAATTTTATGACAACAATATTGTATAATTACTTCTTCTGGCATTGAAAATTCCATATGATGTGCCTACATTAACTCTCTCTAGACCCAGCTGGAAAGAAAACACTGATTTGGATATCCGAAGCAATTCAGCATATTCAAACTATTTTACACAGAAAGAACATGAGAGTTATACTGGGAATGGAACCATAACCTTGATTGAAGGAAGGAGGGGAGAAATGGTGGCCTTGTAACCGTATAGCCAAAATTGCGGCATCCTTTAAGAAAATTTCCAGTGTAAATTCTTCATATATGCAGCTGTTATTTAAGCTTGCCAACAAATAAAATAAATCAGTATTTCCCAAATTATGCTTCATTAAGCCCTTTTTTGGGGAGAATTTATAATTTGTTCATTTGCATACAGGCTTTGATGGTCAACAGATTTGAAAAATACTTTCCCAGCAGAGAGATCTTATTGAAGGTGCCATGTATCAAGCATAGTAAAAGCGCCTGGGGGGCTCAGTCGGTTAAGTGTCAGACGTTGGCTCAGGTCATGATCTCGAGGTTTGAGTTCGAGCCCCGCATCGGGCTCTGTGCTGACAGCTCAGAGCCTGGAGCTGCTTCGGATTCTGTGTCTCCCTCTCTCTCTGCCCCTCTCCCACTCATGCTCTGTCTCTCTCTCAAAAATAAGTAAACATTTAAAAAAAAAAAGGGCTCAGAGATTTTATAGTAAAAATGCCTGTTTAACTTTATCTAACCTGCATTTCCACAACCTGTTTGGGCACAAACCAATTTATTTTGAGCCCCCCTCTTATTTTTCTTAGAATCCCAATTTAGGAAGTGCTAAAAATATACAGTGATGGGATGTGTGTGTTTGTGATGGGCTGGTTTCTTTTTCGTTACTCTGCCCAGTAGACCCAGCCCTCTCTCTGCAGTTTTATTGAACACATTGGATCACAACATTTTATTGTTCTTTCCAGCTGAAAAGAAATTTTGGAAATATCCAGTGCTAATACCTAACTCCATTAAAAAATACCTCGATGGCAGTCCAGGATTATAGCAATGAAATATAATGTGATGTCAGCAGGTTTTTAGGATAATTCTTTTTTTTTCTGCTGTTGACATGAAAATCTTTCCTTCTAGTTCATTATGGCTATGTATATTTCATAAGCAGTCTCTTTCTACCAGTCATGGTGCCTTTCAGAGTCGATACTCTTTTGAAAAACTCCCAGTCAAGGGCTCTAAATAGAAGGTAACAAGGATCGAGGCTGGCCTCTCTGGAAGTCCCCCCATTGGAAGCTATGCTTTCTCCCTGCCCCTCCACCCTCTGCCGTCAGCCTCTACAGAGTCACCTTGGCCCTACCCCTTTATGCCAACTTCCTACTCCATCTGGGATAGTGCACAGTGGGTGGGAACATTCTTTTTTTTTTTTAATAGTTTATTGTCAAGTTGTTTTCCATAAAACACCCAGTGCTCATCCCCACAAGTGCCCTCCTCCATGCCCATCACCCCCCTTCTCCTTACCCCTCCCCCTTCAGCCCTCAGTTTGTTTTCAGTATTTAGGAGTCTCTCATGGTTTGCCTCCCTCCCTCTCCCTAACTATTTCCCCCGCTTTCCCTCCTCCATGGCCCTCTTTAAGTTTCTCCTGTTACACTTATGAGTGAAAACATATGGTATCTGTCCTTCTCTGCCTGACTTATTTCACTTAGCATGACACCCTCGAGGTCCATCCACGTTGCCACGAATGGCCAGGTTTCATTCTTTCTCATTGCCATGTAGTATTCCATTGTATAGATGAACCACATCTTCTTGATCCATTCAACATTCTAACCATTCTCTTGTTCTCATTTTGCCCCTGAATTTCCTAGAAAGATGAATGTTTTTAAGCAGTTCAGAAGTAAGCAGGACTGTGTTACACAGGAAAGTAGGATCTGAATAACTTGAGACACATTTTTTTTTAATAAGATGTTCTTCTTATTCAAAACATCTGATTATGGAATCAGACTTCCTGTAAGTGATTTGGATCGTTTATCTTGCTGTGATTTCACAGCACCAACATAACTGTGATTGTTGTTCTTTGCTGATTTATGGGAAATATAATTGTACTCTTTGAAAAAACATGAAAAAAATTGTGAAGTTGGTTAATTTAAAAAGCTACCTAGGTTTGTTTGTAAGCATGGGGATCACTGATCTTGTGGGCAGAAGGAAGTGACACAGTGGCTAGACCAAATACAAAGCAGAGGACACTGATCCTGTGGAAGCTAAAGGTACGTTTGATGGTGGATATGAACAGACCTGGTTACAGTACACATCACACCTGGCTGTCTCAAGGCTGTGTGACCTTGGGAAAATTCTTAACACCTAGGCTCTCTTTCAGGAAAATTTGGGAGTTGTCCTAGATTGAAGGACAAATTCAGCCAAGGGTCAAGTTCAACCAGCTTGAATATTTGTGTTTGGTCTAACACACTACTGGCCTGTGTGATACTTGAGAGTTTACTTTGAGTAACTGGCAATACTTAAAATGATAAAGGTACTATAAAATCTAGATTTCCAGCTCCTCTTGAAAAACTGTAGTTCTGGTGATGCAGACTCATACTCCCATGGGCCAGCAGCTGGCTGCTCTGCTCTCCAGTTCATTGATGTCCCCACCACTGCCAGTGTCTCTGGCACTGAGACACACCGCCAGTCACCAATCATATTCACAATGTGTGCTATTTGCTTATAGTAATTTAGAATTATTGAATGATCAGTGGTACCCCACATTTCTATCCAAAGTAAAATATTTTTTTCAAGAAAAATGAGGTCTGCCCCCTTACTTCATATTTGTAAAGAGTGTGTAATTTAATATAAAAGCTAAGTGTGTTTTATTTTTTATTGACAGTGCATCCAACTTTGCTCATGTTTGCTACTATCTTGACCTTCAGTTTGTGGCCTGGTTTGGGGCTGGTAAACGTGGTCCACAATCCAAACACACTTTTTTTTTTTTGTAAATAAAGTTTTATCGGGATGTGACATACCTATTCATTTGCGTGTTGTCTATGATTGCTTTTACATTCCAGCTGCAGACTTGAGTAGCCACAGTAAAGGCTATCTATTTGACAAAGCGCGAAACATTTATTAGTTGACCGTTTATAGAAAAAGCTTGATGACTTTTTTTGTGTGTGAAACTTCAGCTCTGATATATATATATATATATAACCTGGAAGTCATCATTCAACTTCTTATAACAAGAAAAAAAATGTGTGTAAAAGAAAGGACAATAAAAAATCATACTCGCTTCTTGTTATTAGAAAGTAAAAAGAGCAGAAATGATAAAAAAATATAAAAGCTCAACAACTGAAAATCGATGGCTTTTCTTAGATCCATCAGAAATTGAAGTCATAGGGAAAATTGCCACTCTGAAATCTTGGAGAGATAGGTCAAAACAGGGAATGACAGCTAAGGTCAGCTTACTGGGAGCAGAACTGGTTAGAAGATTTCACTGGTTAAGTTTGACAAATTGCTGGTGGCAAAGCATAAATGACTAAAGAGGTAACATTTTCTGGATGTTCTTGTATACTTTCCTCAGTTTCACTTCCAGGAGCCTCATTAAGTTCTCACTTGGAGTTCAGAGAAAACCCCCTTTTTGTTTTGTGCATGGGGAGTGGAAAAGCATCATTTGAAATAAGCCCAGTGAATGAATTCTCCATAACAAAGCCTTGTCTTCCAAGGGAACTTACTTTACCAGAGCCTTAGCTAATCCTGGAAAGACCACTTAGCCAACAGCAGACCCTTCTAGGTTTCTTCTGGTCTTGCAAAAAGGGAGAAAAAAAGATTACACAAACAAACAAGAAACATTTGAAAGTTACAATTCAGGGACTCAGGGATACTAAAAACTGAGATTTAATTGTAAGATTATAGCAAGCTTCTCCCTCTCAGCCCCTTCCCAGCACATCAAAGGGCTCCAAAGAAATAGTAGTGTATTACCACTGAGAGAGTGGCAAGACACAAACTCCAAGGAGTTCTAAAAACACAGAAAGCAGAAGAGTAAAATAATAAATTAAAATAAAATAAGAAAATAAGAAAACTAGAGGAATCTGAAGTCTCTGGCCCCTGTTGCTACAACAGTATTAAATATAGGCCAGCTGCTTCTCAGACTCACTTAAATATCACACCAAAAGCCTAATTATCATGGTTCCTATTACTCAATATATCATTTTGACAAAATGATTTACTTTTAACAAAAATTTACTAGGCCTGCAATACAAATAATGACACATATGAAGGGACAAAGCAAGACTTAGGAACAGACTCAGGCATGACACAAATGTTAGAATTATCAGACTTGGAATTTAAAGCAACTTTGGTTAATATGCTAATGGATCTAATGGAAAAACTAGGTAACATGCAAGAGCAGATGGGTAATATAAGCAGAGAGTTGAAAATTCTAAGGAAGAGTTAAAAGAAATGCTACAGTAGAAAACAATGTGACAGCAATGAAAGAATGCCTTTGATAGGCTCATTACTAGACTAGGCACAAGCAAGAAAGAACAGTGAGCTTGAAGATATGTCAGTAGAAACGTCAAACTGAAATGCAAAGAGAAAAAAAGGAAAAAATAACAATATTTAAGAATTGTGGGAAAATTACAAAAGATAACATATGCAAAATGTGAATGCTAGAGGAGAAGAAAGAAAAAGGTGCAGAAGGAATATTTCAAGAAATGATAACTGAGAATTATCCAAAATGGATGAACACCAAACCACACATCCAAGAGGCTCAGAAAACACCAAACAGGATATTTACCCCCAAATTCTACACCTAAGCATGTCATATCCAAACAGCAGAAAACCAAAGAAAAAGAGAAAATATTAAAGGAAGTTAACAGGGGGGAACTTACCTATAAAGGGACTAGAATAAGAATTATATTGGACTTTTTTGCCACAAACAATACAATCAAGAGAGTGGAGTGAAATATGTAATGTATTGAAAGAAAAACCAAAGCTACGGACATAAAATTCTATATCCAACATAATTATTCGTCAAGAGTGAAAGAGAAGTATTTTCATAGACACATAAAACCTGAGGACATTTGTCAACAATAGTCCTGCCTTGTAAGACATGTTAAAAGATGTTCTACAGAGATGGGAAATAACATAAAGTCAGAAACCACACCTGCATACAGAAAGAAGGCATATCATAGAAGGAATAGATGAGAGAAAAATAAAGTTTGGAAGGAAAAACAGACAAATCCACTATTATAGAGACTAATACCTCTCTGTCAAGAATTGACAGAGTCGGCAGGCAGAAAATAAGTAAGGATATAGATGACCTGAACATCACCATCAAACAAGCGAATCTAATTGACATTTATAGGATACTTCATTAACAGCAGAATACACATTCTTTTCAAATGGAATGTTCACCCAGATCACATTCTGGGCCATAAAACACACTTCACCATAATTAAAATTATAGAAATCACACAAAACATGGTCTCACACCACAACAGAATTAAGCCACAATGGAAATAAATTTAATTCAATTAAACATAGTTAGAAAATCTCTAAATATTTGGAGAATAAAAACACACTTCTAAATAACATGAATCAAAGACAAGTCTTGAGAGAAATTTAAAAACATTTGGAACTAAATGAAAACACATTATAAAAATGTGTAGGAAACAATGAGAACATGGCCTCAACAGAAACTTAACAGCATTTAATGTGTATGTCAGAAAAAGAGGAATATCTGAAATCCATCATATAAGCTTCCAACTTTGGAAACTAGAGAAGGAAGTATAATATAAGCCTAAAGCAAGAAGAAGAAAAGAAATCATAAGAATCAGAGCAGAAATCAATTAATTGAAAATGGGAAGCCAACAGGAAAAAGAAACAAAACTAAACTCTAATTCTTTGAAAGATCAATAGAATTGGTAAACCTCCAGCTAGGTTACCAAGAAAAACAAGTGAGAAGACATAAACAACTAATATCAGAAAATGAAAGAGGGATCATCACTAATGATTCCATGAACCATAAAATGGTAATAAAGGAGTATTATAGAAGACCCTGTGCCCACAAATTTGATAAATGAAAAAAACCTAATTTCCTGGAGTACACAAACTACCAAAATTCATGCAAAGAGAAACAGATCATCTTAATGGGGCTGTATATATTAAGGAAATTGAATCAGGAATTAGTAACCTTCCAAAAAAGGCAACAGCAGGCCAAAATGGTTTCACTGGTGCATTCCACCAACCACTTAAGGAAGAAATTATATCAATTCTCTGCAATCTCTTCCTAAGACTAAAAGCAGAGAAAACATTTCATAATTCATTCTAGGAGGCCAATATTACTCTAATAACAAAACCAAATAAAAACATCAAAAGAAAAGAAAACTTCAGAAAAGCATCTCCCATGAACATGGATACAAAAATCCTCAATGAAATATTAGCAGATCCAATCCTACCATGTATAAAAAAACTAAATTCCACAATCAAGCTGACCTTATTCCAGGTATGGAAGGCTTGTTCAGCATTTGAATATCAATATAATCCATCATGATGAACAATCTAAAGAAAGAAATCAACTGATCATAATACAGAAAAAAACATTTGATAAAACCACCATTTATCTATGATAAAAACTTTCAGCAAATTAGGAATACAGGGGAACTTTCTCATTATTTTTTCATATCCACAAAAATATACAACAAACATCATACTTAATGGTGAGAAAGTACTTTTCCTCTCAGATTGGGAACAAGATAAAGATATCCCCTCTTACTGCTCCTATTCATGATCATACTGGAAATCCTAGCTAATTTAGTAAGGCAAGAAAAGGAGATAAAAGATATACAGATTAGGAGGGAAGAAATAACATTATCTTTGTTCAGTTTAGAAAATTAAAAAAAAAAACCTCAACAATAAAACTCCTGAAAGTAATGAGCAGTTGTGGCAAGATTTCAGGGTTACAAGATTAATATACAGAGTCAATTACTTTCCTGAATACCAGCAATAGGCAATTGAAATAAAAAACACAGTGTCATTTACATTAGCAGGAAAAAACAAAACAAAATAAAAAAACCTTAGGTATTAATCTAATAGGATATATACAGGATCTATATAAAGAAAACTATAAAACTTGAGTGAAAGAAATGTAAGATCTACATAAATGGAAAGATATCCCATGTTCGTGAATAGGAAGAATCAGTATTGCAAAGATATCATTTCTTCCCAACTTGGGTCTATAGATTCAATGGAATCCCAATCAGAATCTCAGCAAGTCAATTTTTGCATATCATGTAATTGATGTTAAACCTTATTTGGAAAGTCAAAAGACTCAGAAGAGTCAATACAGTATCATAGAAGAACAAAAAATACTACCACTACTTGACTTTAAGACTTCGAATGATTATGACAGTGTGATTTTGGCAGAGGGATGTCAAATAATTAATGGATCAGAATGAGCCCAGAAGTAGAGCCACACAAATGTATTCAACAGAGTGTTGACAAATGAGCAAAAGTAATTCAATGGGAAAAAGATAGTCTTTTTAACAAATAGTGCTGAACACAATGGGATATCCGTATGCAAAATGAGTAAACAAAAAACAAAACCAAAAAACCCCTTAATACTAGACACAAGCTTTAACTTAATACTACAGAATTTACTTTCACAAAAATTAAGTCAAAGTAGATTATAGATTTAAATATAAAATGCAAAACTATGTAATGTTTAGAATACAGATAAAAATCCAAATGACCTTGGATTTGATTATGACTTTTTAGATACCAGCACAGAAGCACAATCCATGAAAAAAAATGATGTGAGACTTTATTAAAATTTAAAAAATCCTACTCTGGGGGCACCTGGGTGACTCAGTCAGTTAAGCATCTGACTTCCCAGGTCATGATCTCACAGTTCCTGAGTTCAGGCCACGTAGGGCTCAGTGCTGATAGCTCAGAGCCTGGAGCCTGCTTCAGATTCTGTGTCTCCCTCTCTCTCTGCCCCTCTCCCAATTTCACTCTCTCTCTCTCTCTCTCTCAAAAACAAACATTAACAAAAATGCTACTCTGTAAAAGACACTGTTAGGAGCATCAAAAGATAAGCCACAGACTGGGGGAAAATCTTTGCAAAACACATGTTTGAAAAAGACTTGTATCCAAAATATACAAAGAACCTTTAAAATTCAGCAATAAGAAAAACAATCCACTTTTACAAAGGACAAAAGTTATGAATAGACACTTCACCAAAGGAATTACGCAGAGATAGTAAATAAGCATATGAAAAGATACGCATCATCATACATCGCTGGGGAATTGCAAGTTAAAACAACAGTGAGATACTCATATATATCTATTAAAGTGGCTAGAATCCAAAAACCTGACAGTACCAAATGCTGATGAGAAGATAGAGCAACAGGAACTACTGGTAGGAATACAACATGATAGAGCTACATTCAAAGGTAGGCTGTCAGTTTCTTTCAAACTACATGAAGTCTTACCATACAATCCATTAATCACATTCCTAGGTGTTTATTCAATGGGTTGAAAACTAAAGTCCCAACAAAAACCTGCAAAAAGATGTTTATAGAAACTTAATAATTGCCTCAAACTGGAGGCAACCAAAATGTCCTTCCAAATTGAGTGAATAAACATACTGTAGTGCATCTGGACAATGGAATATTATATAGCGATGAAAAGAAATGAGCTGTCAAAGTATGAAAAGACATGGAGAAATCTTAGATGCATATTGCTGAACGAAGTCAGTCTGAAAAGGTTACATACTGTATGATTCCAGTGATGTGACGTTGTAGAAAAGTCAAAACTGTAGAGACGGTAGAAGGACTAAGGGTTTGGGGATACGGGCAAGAGAAGGATAAATAGATTAAATACGGAGGATTTTGAGGGCGGCGAAATATTCTGTCTGATACTGTAATGGTGAATATGTGACATTATGCATTTGTAAAAACCCATCGAATGTATAAGACGGAGTGTTGCTTAATATAAACTATGGTTTTAGTTAATAAAAATCAATAGAGCTTCTTTGGTTGAATCAAATTTACGACACTGATACAAGATTTTAACAAGAAGGGAAACTAGGGGCCTGGGGTGGAGAGAGCAGTATATGGAAACTCTACTATCTGCTCAATTCTTCTCTACATTTACAAGTGTTCTAAAAAAATGCAGTCTGCTAATTTTCAAAAGAAAAGTGAAAAAAAAAGTTTGCCATTCGATCTGGAGCCATGAACCTTTTTGTCTTTAAACTCTGTGCAATGCATGGTATCCCATTTCTGTGATGACACCAATAGAGGAGATCTTTTATTTAAGAAGACATTTTTCCAGGAAATCAAACTTCAATGTAAAATATACAAGGTCATCTTACGTTGGGAAACTAGGTTATTTTGATTTGCCCTATATGCTGTTTACACTTGAGACATAATGGTGATTTCTTATCAGGCAAAAGCTAGTTTAAGCCAGCAACAGCCAAATCAGCTGAGACAAGAGACTATAAATACATTCCGTACGTTATGAGTGCTTATGGTGTATTAAAGGAGCATTGTGTTATTTGAGTTATGTGATTGTGAATTCTTAAAATATGTTACAATATTGAAATTGGTAAAAAAAAAACTGGCAAAAATATGAAAAAATACTTCCACAGAACCTTAATTACAAAGAAAACTATATATAAAGTTTTAAGGGTGGGGGCAAATGCAGAAGACAATATTGTTTATTTTGTTTTTAATTTAGCCTCACATTGACTTACCTATTATCTTGTGATAGATTCTGGAACGTGGAGCAAAATAAACATACGTATATATTTACATTTATATTTATATACGTGTGTGTATAATTTCACATATTTATATCCATTTGATATAGCCAAGAAACAAGGCATATATGAGCGATTTCATTTTTCCTCAAGAGTGATTTTCAGTTATGAAACTGTCATGTGAGCCAGACCTTAAATCAAAGAAGGAAGCATTATATTTCCCTTGAAGATAGTGTGAATAGAGTTAAGCCACTTTTCTTAATGTGCATATTTAGTATCACCCAGATTGTTTTGGAGGGCTCATGTTCAAGAATATTTTCTTGCTGAGGGGCAACTGGGTGGCTCAGTCGGTTAAACATCCGACTCTTGGTTTCAATTCTGGTTGTGATCTCACGGTTTTGTGAGTTGGAGCCCCGCGTCGGGCTCTGTGCTGACAGCATGGAGACTGCTTGGGACTCTCTCTCTCTCTCCTTCTCTCTCTCTTTCTGCCCCTCCCCTGCTCACGTGCTGTCTCTGTCTCTCCCAGTATAAATAAATAAAGTTAAAAAAAATATTTTCTTGCTGCAAGGACTTACCACAATTATGTATTCTTTTGTTGTTGTTTTTTCCCCTAAGATACCTACCTGTCAGGCATTCAGCATGTTAGGTCTTCCCACCTCTCCAGTAAAGACTCTTTATTTCCTTGTATTGTAGAACTTTGAAGAGCAAAGAGGTTTCTTATTTTTATCTGAACAGAATAAATTAATAATGGAAAAATTCAGTCAACCATTGGACAAGAAATGGGCATTGAGAGCCTCTGATTCACCAGTTCCAGCCCTTCAGGAATATCAGAACATTGGCTCTACTCTGCTTTAAAAGCAGACTTCCTTAAAAGGTTATCATTCAGTGGAGCAATTTTGTATTTGAAAGTATCCAACAGTTTGATATTGTAATGAATCCTGTGGATATAAAGTTATTTTGGTCATTTTTCTAAAACCCCCTTTTTTATAGGTAGTAGCTATGTATTCTTTAAAAAAAAATTTTTTTTAAATGTTTGTTCATTTTAGAGAGAGAGCACAAGCAGGGAGAGGCAGAGAGGGGCAGAATCCGAAGCAGGCTCCAGGCTCTGAGCTGTCCGTACAGAGCCCAATGCAGGGCCCGAACTCAGGAACCGCGAGATCATGACCTGAGCCAAAGTCAAACGCTCAAGGGACTGAGCCACCCAGGCACCCCAGTAGCTATGCATTCTTATAGAACAAGTGAGCCAGCTGTAGTCATATAGCAATAGTAGGGGGTTTCTTGCTCTATACTCCTGTGCCATTTTAAGCTCAAGCTAGTGCTTGCACTCAACAAACCAATGCCGGAAAAATGGGTTTCTCAGAGCGCCCTGCCTTGTTCGTCTTTGTGGAAAAGTAAAACCGGAAGCCAGCTGGGAGATTAGAATAAGGCCAGATGCACACACATTCGGAACAAAGAGGCCACAGTTTGCTGCAGCCTATGTCCCATTAGCAATGGGGGGGGGGGAGGACATTAGATGCTAGGACCCTGGATTTCATAAAATTTTACTTTGCTGGAAGAATGTATCATCAGCAATGTTTGTGTCCTAGGACCATTATAGATGTGGGATCTCCTTGGTTCTTTCCTTCCTCTTCCCTCCCTTCCATCCTTCCTTCCTTCCATTCTTCCTTCCTTCCTCCCTCCCTTCCTTCCCTCTTTTTAAAAATGTTGTGTTGTCAGACATTCCTTTCAGTATAACATTAAACAGAATTTGGATCTGGTCCAAATTCTTATAAACTGGAACCATAATGTGGTTGACTTTTGCCTTTTCTTTCCTGTTGATAAGCATTCCTTCTGTAAATCGAGTTGGCAGAAGCAATGAATTAAACATTAGCTGATCTGATAAGCAAAATATTGAAAGCTTTTCCCTCAAAGGAAGGAGCCATTTCACTTAAGAAGTACCTGTAAAATTCACAGTCTGTATGGATGAAATGGAAGTGAACAAATCAAATGTTACTTTTTTTCTGGGGCAAAAAGGTTTCCTGGCAAGTGTATGCTGCTCTTCCAATGTAAATAAATACGTGCACACATAGGTGTGTGTTATCTATTGAGTGTTGATCTTTTCAGCAACCCAATCTGTTTTGAATAATCTTCTTCCCAATATATCAAAGTACCACCACTGTGCCATTACTTCAAAATAATACTCCATTAAAGTCAGGGGTCTTCAATGGCAATTTCACGTGTATTCATCGACATATTTGGACCACCCCCCAAAAGAATGTTTATCCCAAATTCGGAGGGATCAAAAAACCAGCTCTCATTGTTTACGGTAAAAAAAATATATATTATCAGGAAGAAGAAACTATGCGGGGGAGTTCCTGAAGAAGTTACTGACTTTCAGGAAAGAAGGGCTCGTTCACGTTCCTTAGCCAGGCAGAAGCTGCCGGTTTCTAGCAGAAAACCCAGAAGCCAGGCAGAAGCTGGGGTGCGTTTCTAGCAGTGTGAGCTTGCAACATGCCTTTGAGTGGAGATGGTTCCTTAAAACCTCAGTATGTTCCCTGCCCTAGAAAGCCCCGAATGCAGAGAAGGTAAATATAAGTATCCAGTCGTGCGTTCGTCTGTTGTGGCATACCTACCACAGACCTCGGGTTGTTTCAGATTAAATTTTGAAAAGAGGCGACTTCTGGTGCCTACAAGCTGGATGGGTGGTTATGGAAAGAGATGAGTAATGGGGAGATGGTAAAGTAACTGGTGACCACAGAGACACGTTGTGGCACCAAACAAGGCGTGATCGGTGCTCTCTGGGACCGGGACCTC
Source organism: Cryptoprocta ferox (assembly GCA_028646485.1). NCBI lineage: Eukaryota > Metazoa > Chordata > Mammalia > Carnivora > Eupleridae > Cryptoprocta > Cryptoprocta ferox. The sequence goes on from CM053573.1 coordinate 4,803,205, forward strand.
TCTAATGCACTAGCACTAGAAGATGCTAGTGAGTGCAGGCTCCCTCGCCTAACCCAGTCTCATCAGAGAGCGCACAGAGTTAGAGCCAAGAGCCTGAAACGTTCTCCAGCGGTGTTCGTGACCATACGTGGTCCCCTCTGGAAGGACTGCGGTTGCTTTGTTCGCATCAGCCTCTGAACACCACCACCGTCACGGGCGTTTTTTTCCTACTCCTTGGTTTCCATTGCCGTACTCAGTTGAGGCATCGCATCTTTATACTGCAGATGGCGCGGTTATGTTGTAATGAGTGTCATTCCTCTGGTCGTGACGCTCTGTGCTCCGCTGTCCCCTTTACATTATCATCTCCGGGATTGGCAGAGAAGCCATCCTTTATTCACCCCCCGCCCCGATGCCAAACATTGTGCTGATAGCCTTACAAATCTCATTTCCCTTCATACTCCTACCAATCTTATGAGACCATCATTAGCGTTTCTATTTTTCAGATGGTTGAAAGTGAGTTTCAGGGGCACCTGGGTGGCTCAGTCGGTTAAGTGTTCGACTTCGGCTCAGGTCATGATCTCGAGGTTCGTGAGTTCGAGCCCCGTGTCGGTCTCTGGGCTGACAGCTTAGAGCCTGGATCCTGCTTTGGATTCTGTGTCTCCCTCTCTCTCTGCTCCTTTCTCAGTCTCTCTCTCTCTCTCTCTCTCTCTCTCTCTCAAAAATAAATAAACATATAAAAAAAGTGAGTTTCAAAGATGTGTCTTGCTCAGGACCATACTCTGGATAGGACAGAACAGGGAATACCACCTGTGTGAGTTGAGTCCAATCCCGGGCTCCCACCCACCACAGTGGTTGACTGGTCTACACCCCTCTGTATAGCATGCACGTGTCCTGGTCACCTTCCAGTGACTCGTGGTCTGCAGAGTCTCTGCCAACAACACAGTTTCCAGATCCATTGCATAGCACACATTGCACCAAATCTCATATTGGGTCCTGTTGTCCTAGTTTACCTTGTAGCACCTAACCCCTTCCTGACCTTACTCCAGGCATCTTCCTGAAAACTAAACAAGAAATAATACCATATGGTTTAACTGGTGTTTAGGATTCCATTTTGGAACATCAGACTCGGTGGAAGACATTTGCAGCTTAGCAGTAGCTAAGCCACATGAGAGCCACGTCTGGCTTACTTACCGTTGACCGTCAGAAATGGGTCACTTGGAAATTCAGCCTACCTGTCAGATGCTCAGAGGTGCTCACCTTGCTCAGATGGCTCTACCTCAGGGCTCTAGCTCAGAATAGTTAACGACTGTTACAAACTCTGATGAATGTGTGCAGTTGTGAGGCACGCTGACCAAGTTGAGTGGGTGAAGGACCTCACCCATTAGATGTTCACAGGACACAGGGACAGCCCAGTAGCCACGTGCCTGGTGTGTGCCCCTTCCTCACCATTCACATTGAACACCTTAACAACTTGCTACTCTACCACCTTTGCTGTTCCCTCCCTCAGTTTCCCCACCTTTTTGCTAGCCTTGCCTAGAGGTGACTGCGATTCTGGATCATTATTTTCAGTTTTGGAGTGTCTGTGACTCCTCCCTTCATGGTTATGGATTTGTTCCCTGGTGTTGCATGATGGTCCTGTGAAACCCTGGAGAGGGGAAACTCCTGCTTTGTGTGGTCAGCCCAGACAGACGGTCGGGAAGTGTAGGGGGGGGGGGGCCCTATGCCTGGCTCCACCTGCTACTAATCGGTGATCATGATCAAAGCACAGTCCTCCACGTTGATCAGCTGGGGCTCTCCCAGAGACGTAGCACTGAATGATGTTTTCAGATCATTTCATATGGCTTTGTTAATATTGAAGCATCTCACGGGAAGGTGGAGATTGGAAGGCTGACAGGCGACATTGCCGGATCATGACTCCAGTTCAGGAGTTTAGACTTTATTCCATGGGTTAGTAATTTCTAATTACTAATTGCTATTAATAAGACAAAATTATAAGTAGCTCTTTAATGAAGTTCTAATCTGTAAAACATATGCTTGAACTCATATAGCGTGGTTTAAGTTAGCTAAAGGGTTTCTCAAGCAGTCTTCAGCTGGGGACAGAACATATTTTTTTGTCCTAATTTTGATCAATACTTCGACACCTGTTTTGGGTCTTCGACTGTTTAAAGTAGTCGAGTGTATTTTGTTTTGCACGTTTTCTTACTTATTTCAGTTGAACCGCTAACAAATTCTCTGCAGTTTGGCGACTCAGCAAATATTGAGTACCTGTGATGAGTTCCTACGAACTCTCTTAAGGGCCGGGGACAGCGATGTGGTAGAGTGATGTGTGTGCCTTCGTGGGGCTTCCGTTCTGTGAGGAAGGCGCTAATCTGCGGTCAAAGGGGATGCCCACATTGTGCGGAAAGAGATGACCCAGGGTGTGGGGCTAGAGAGGACCTGGGGTGGGCTTATAGAAGGGGCTGTCAACGAGAGTTCGTTAAGGGTTTCATCAAGACTTGAATGGAAGGGATCTTCCTTTTCAGCCTGCAAGAGGGAACAGTATCAGCAAATGCACAGAGGCAGGAAGGAGCTAGGTGTACCGGAAGATAGGGAGAATGTTTGTTTCAGAAACACCAGCTGAGGAGGAGGGTGGTTTAGGGTGAAGTGGGAAGGACTTCAGGGGTAAAATCAAGCTGACCCTTGTAGGTGAAGGGGGGCATTTACATTTTATTGTAATCGCGATAGGAAGCCCTTGTCCCAAATAAGGTGACAGTTTGCCCTTTTGTTGAGAACTGGAGTCTCTTCAGCTTATTAAAAATGTTAAGATACACAAGACCATGCAACCATGTGATATTTGATAGACATTCAGCTCATGGAGTTTCTTAGTCTGCCTATACAGATGGTGGATTCTAGATTTTTGAAATTTCCTTATCAGGGGGCACCAGGGTGGTTCAGTCGGCTAGGCATCCAACTTCAGCTCAGGTCATGATCTCACAGTTCATGAGTTCGAGCTCCGCATCGGGCTCTGTGCTGACAGCTCAGAGCCTGGAGCCTGCTTCTGATTCTGTGTCTCCCTCTCTCTCTGCTCCTCCCCTGCCTGTGCTCACTCTCTCTCTTTCTCTCTCTCTCTCTCAAAAATAAATAAACATTGAAATGTCCTTATCAGTACCTTGAGTTAGGAAAAAACATCAGAATTCCTTGGGGAACAGTCATGTTTTAAGGGTAATTCCTTGCCTGAAAAACATAACATTAATATATATATATATATATAATAGATGTTTTAAAAAATTACATTTAGTGCTAAAACTCTAGTGGTGTATCTATCATTTCCTTCCTGGCGAAGATCTCCTTGAGTGTGTCATATGTAGCGATTCTGAATGCCACTGAGCAGCTAGGCTGTGGTAAAGAGTCCTGAGTGAGGTTGGAGTTAAGTCCTGCCCCTTCATTGCTGTGTTTTTCTTGAGCAGATCATGTAATTTCTCTGGCATGAGATTCTTTGTTGGTACAGTGGGGCTAATATTAGCTTCATGGATTTAGCACAGTCTGATGCACAGGGAAACGATTGGTGAGCTGTTACCTGACGTGAAAATCCAAGGCATCTTCTCCAAGTATCCTGGACCATTCATATCCTCAACACATACATGGCATATGATTAAGGGGTTGGAATGGAAATTATTAAATTAGAATTCAGTATGTCCCTACTGGGGCTATAAACGCCCCTGTCTAAGAACTCCAGTGTTAATGTATGTTCACACTCTGTCAGCCGACCTGGTTCTTTCAGAACTCGTCAGGAAGAGAATTACTCCGGGACTCTTCACCCGGTGGTCAGCAGAGCGGGCTCTCCCAGTATGGCCCCCTACCCATCAGATGTTTATAGTACTGTCATGGGATATAAGTTAAGTATTTCCCAACTTCAATCAAATTGAATGAATGGGCCCAGACAATAAGGAGGCTTTTAACAAGTGATATGATACAAAAATAGTGTTGTGTCTGGGTGGCACATGGTCGTTCTGTTCTTCATGGGCAGTCGCAGTCGTGGCTTATTGCCTATTCATCGGCCCCAGAGATACATCTTTTTACTACGGAAGATCCGTGATGTCTTTTCTGTCCCCCTTTATCAGGTCCACCGATGGAAAGCTTTAGAAAATGATGAAAGTCGGTAAGGATGTTCCCCTCCACAGGATTTTCTGCACATGAATTCAGTCAGCTAACATCCTGTCTCTGTTAGCATTTGTCTTCCATAATACTCTGTAGTTGTGTTTTCTTTAACTGTGAAAATCGTTTGCTGAAATTAGGCTTTCAGCTTGGTTCCCCCCTGGGGTGGGAGGCATCCACATTTCACAGACATTCTCCTTTCTTACCTACGTGATGGTTCAGTCGGTGAAAAAGCCTTTTTCCTCTCTGGGGCAGACAGACAATGAACCGGACATGAATGGGAAGCCCAGGGACATGAGTTCTGGCCCCTGTGTCCCAGGCCAGATGTGTCCAGTCCCAGCAGATGTGCAGTGACCTTCCTTCTCCAGGTGTGCAGTCACCTGAAACAAGAGAGCCACCGGGCTGGAAGATGGCCTCGCTGTTTTCTTTTCTCCCCCCAAGCGATCGTAGTGCTTGTCAAAACCTGGGATTCTGTTCCTTCACCCCCCCACCCTTCCCAGGTCAAGGACGGTGGTTCAGAACTGGTGAAGTTAGAAAATTTCATAAAAGGGGATGTTGACAAAAAAGAAAACCCTGGAAGGTCACCCCAGACTTTTCTCTTGCACCCTGCAAAGAAAGCCACGGCGTCCTTCCCATCACACTTGGTCATTCGTTGTCCCTTCCTGAACGCACCCATTCCCTGCCCTGGCTGCCAGCACCCCTCCACCCTGCATCTTGCTGTTCCACGCACCTACGGCTCTGTGTGTGTTTGTTTATCCTCTCTAGATGGGAGGTTCCCCGGGGGTGTGACTCTGCTGTGCTTAGGGCACTGCTGTGTCCCCAGTACCCAGAAGAGTGGCTTGCCAGTGCTCAGTTACATCGGATGCTTGGCGGCCGGGTGAGGGGTTCACTTCATCGCTGCCTCTTTGTGAAGGCATGTTGTGAATACGTTGCTCGGAGTTCAAGGTGGGAAAGTGAAGGACCTCGCCCCTGCTGCACCCCCTTCCCCACCTCTGGACAAGATGCGAACGTTCTACAGTGACTTCTGGTCTGAGAAGTGAGGCTGACAATATTGCACGGGACTTTTACTTGTGAGGAAACATCTAAAGACTTTTATTTATTTAATTTTTTTTTAAGTTTATTTATTTTGAGAGAGAGATAGAGAGAGATAGGCGCAGAGAGGCGGGGAGAGAGGATCCCAAACAGGCTCCACGCTGTCAGCCCAGAGCATGAGGCGGGGCTCTACCCCACGAACTGTGAGATCATGACCTGAGCCAAAATCAAGAGTTGGATGCTTAACTGACTGAGCCCTCACCTCCAAAGGCTTATATTTAAAAAGGGAGATGCAGGGCGCCTGGGTGGCTCAGTCAGTTCAGTGTCTGACTTCAGCTCAGGTCATGATCTTTCAGTTTGTGGGTTTTAGCCCTGCATTGGGCTCTGTGCTGATGGCCCAGAGCCTGCAATCTGCTTCCGAATCTGTGTCTCCCTTTTTCTCTGCACCTCCCCCACTCACACTCTGCTCTGCCTCTCTCAAAATTAAACATTAAAAATTAAAAAAAAAGAAGATGTCAGGTCTAGTCTCTTCTTCATTTTTCAGTTTTTTTTTACTTTGAGACCTATTTTCAAGGTAATATTAAGTGACACTCTTATTGCTATTACTGGCAATACCACCTGTTGGGGGCTTAGTACCTCAGTCAAGTGCTGAGCCTTTTCAGTATATTACATCGTTTACTCTTCATTGTGACCCTTGAAGCCAGGGCTGTTTTTCCCGCTTGTATCTATGAGAAGTCCGAAGTCTGAGAGTTTAGTTAACTCCTTATTGTTTGCACAGTTTGCAAAGTGGAAGAGCTAGGATTTAATCCCAGGTCTCCATGCATTGAGTGGAAGGTCCACAGAGACCCCACGGGTGGTTGACATGCCCATGCCTGGCAAAAAGAGTGAACATAACGGTAGAGGGCCAAATAGGGGGTATTAGAAACTCACATTTTTCAAACTGTGGTTTTCCACATTATGTTAATAGTCTGTATTTACATACTTCTGAGGAAGCTGCAGCTCAATATACGAATGAAGGCTTTTGACCGCAAGCTTTGGGTATGAATAGTGTTTCGTTTTGGGTCTATTTCTTAAGAACACTGGAGCTTCAGTTCAGATATGTGGGCTCCCTTCGGAGTTGGCAGAAACTACCTGCCAGCCTCTATTTAGTCTGTTCTGGGGAAGAGGAGTTCTATGTTTAGATTTACTTTTTGCATCCTTGAAAAAAAAAACTGGTCGGTGGAAGGAATGGTGGATGTAAAAGAGAAAAAAAAAAAAAAAAGCCATCCAGGGCCACCTACGTGGTTCCGTTGGTTAAGTGTCTGATTCTTGACTTTGGCTTAGGTCATGACCTCATGGTTGCTGAGTTCGAGCCCTGCAGTGGGCTCTGAGCTGACTGCGTAGAGCCTGTTTGGAATTCGCTGTCTCCCTCTCTCTCTGCCCCTCCCCTGCTTGCTCTCTCTCTCTCTCTCTCTCTTTCAAAATAAATTAAAAAAAAATTAATTAATGAAAAAAGCTATCCAGACATAAGCCACCAGGCGATGGCTCATGTCTGGATACCGATATAATGTATCTATTATTTTTAAAATAGTTTGTATTCGGAAAGTTAGTAATGAGAATGGTTTTGTGAGGAGTATAGTGCTATGCTGCAAACTCTGTATTTCACCATTTATAGCGGTTTGATGCCTTACTTGCTCCTGAAGATGATTTCAAAAATTACAAGCTTTTTTTTTTTTTTAAACTTCTGTGTAAAACCTTCTATCTCGAAAGGATGCAATTCATTTCTGTTTATTTTGTTCGGCAAGAAAGTGTGAATGAAACAATAATCTGAAGTTTATAAATTGTATTTTAGAGGCAAGAGCTGCAGGCTGTGTTGCTATTTCTTCATGGATTCTTCTTTTTTTTTCATGTTTATTTGTTTTTGAGAGAGAGAGAGAAAGAGAGAGAGGGAGGCAGAGAGAGAGGGAGACAGAGGATTGGAAGTGGGCTCTGTGCTGACAGCCGACAGCCCGATATGGGGCTAGAACTCAGGAATGGTGAGATCATGATCTGAGCTCACGTCGGACGCTCAACCAACTGAGCCACGCAGGCGCCCCCTTCATTGATTATGTCTATGGAAAAAGTGACTTGTTGATAGATTGCAGTTCTGTTGTGAATAACGGTTCCTTTCATGGTCTTTGAGATACAATGCAGAGGCGTAGAGAGGGCTACCCTAGTAGCATTGTGATGTGTCATATCGTGTTACTTGGCCGGATCTCCTTTTTTCCATACAAAAGCAGCCTCGAGTTCCTAATCAGTAAGATGGAAGATTCGGCTTGTGAAAATCCAAATAGTGATAATTGATTACAATTTCTTTTTCTTCACTTTCTTTTCTCTGAGAGTGAAGTTTTCCTTCTTTCTTAGTCAAAATAATTTCCTTTGTTCTTATTCAGTTATTTTTCTTGTGAAACATTTTTCCACATGTGGAATAGCACCAACTGAATAGTACATCCAGAAGAAGAAAATCCTTTTTTTTTTTCCGTCTAAGTCTTGGGAGAATGAAAGGCTAGAATATTTATGAGCATTTGATAGTATAATTATATATATTAAATTATCATTATTTATTACTTTGCTAATCAATCATTTTTTAATGAATTTGTTATAAGACAGAAATAAAGGTTTAGTCTCCATGATTTCAACAAGGAGAGTCTATTGTTCTAAAAATGAAAGTTTCTCTACAGTTTTCCCCCATCACCACTAGCTGAAACTTATGGCATCCATTGATGCTTACAGAACCTTTTACCATCCTGGTCCCTGTTTGAGATTGTTACAAGCATATCCTCCTACTTACACATGTCCTGACCAATGTTGATATTAACCAAGTGATATTCACAAGGTAATTTTTCCTAAGCATATATAATATCATGAGGTTATGCAATGCAGTTAAAAGAAAGTGGCTCTGAGGTCAGATGGACCCGTCTCTTCCTGGAGGGGCCGAGGGGGCCCCCAGTGTCCCCGAGTAGAAAGCGGAGGTCTATGGCTCAGCAATGATATGAGCCCGTGCCCCCCACCATGTCACTCACTCATCAGGCAGGAAGAGAGGAGAAGGCTTTCATCAGTGTTTTCCTGTCACTGAATTCTGAGCACGAGCCTGCATTTTAGATTCTCCTTGTGTCAATTTTGCAAAATCTCTGTGATACCTGGAACCTAGGCATCCCAGGCAGGTGGAAACCAGGCCGTATGAAGTCGTAACCATGTGGGCAGCGCTGCACCAGGAGTGGCTCTTTGTACTCGAGAATCAAATGATTGACTGTTGGCAAGGATTAAAACCGAGGCTTCCTGAGCGCGGGGGCTTTGATCTTCGCCAAATCCACTGAGACAGCTGAAATTTCATGGGAAAGTGACAAGGATTTCCTAAACCGAATGCAAATAAATGTTTAACTTTCAACTCAACCTCTTGCCCAAAGGCTTTGCAAGTGCGTGAAAAGAAAACCCTGGTCTGTAAATTAGAAAATGTTGATTTTTACAGCATATTCCAACTTGAACAGATTAAAACTGGGATTGTGGTGTCCTTAACTTTTTTTTTTTTTTAGTTATTATATAGCTGATGGTTCTTTTAATACAATTTCAATGATAGATCTCTATGAAGTAGAGATGATGTTCTTTCTGGCTTAATACAATTTGGAAAGGAAGAACTTACCAAATGGCAAATTTAACCTTTTGTGATAAAGACCATGCAACCGCATTCTTTCGTTAACAGAGCCAGTTATGGGCTACACGTCACCTTTTTTTCCCTTTGATTAACTGATGCTAATGAATACTATATAAAACTTAACAGCATAGAAAACATTTTCCAACCTGAACATGTGTTACGATGAACCTATAATTGTGAGTGCCTCATTTAAAAAAGAATCCATGTGTAGCCTCGCATTTATGCTGGTAAAAATATGAAGTTGTGTGAGGTATAGCCCAGGTTTTCATGAACTTTAGGCTTGGCCATGGCCCTACTTTTCTGGTCAGAAAAACTGGGTAGTCACACATTAGGGGATTTCAAGGTAATTTGCAGTTAGAAGTCTGCAGGCTGTGATTTTTTCCATTTCTCCTCCAGCGGACAAGGTTATCACTATTACCAACTCTTATTAGTATCCTTGCAAAGCTTTCCTTCTCCTTTGTGTGTGTGTTGTTAGTATTCAGGGTACTTTCTAGGTAAATTGACTTATTGGATTTTTTTAAATGTTTGGAAATAGCATATCCTCGGTGGACCCTTTGAATCACCTACCTGCTCTTCGTAATTTTTGTGTAAAGGAATTAGTGTCTTGCTCTTTTTCCTGGACACCGTGTCCTGTGGCTGCTGCTCAGGATGTCATTTCCCTTAGGGCCCGGCATTCCTTTGTGGTTCAATTGTATGATCTCATGATGGGAATATGGGATCAGTAGGCTCAGAAATTTGCTTTGGAGAGAAATTGAGGATTGCGTAGATATTGAGGAGACAGTCAGATCCTTTTTAGTGGGGTCTTTATCTGGTTTTGGAATCAAGATAATGCTGGTCTTGTAGAAAGAGTTTGGAAGCTTTCCTTCTATTTCTATTTTTTGGAACAGCTTCAAAAGAATAGGTGTTAACTCTTCTTTAAATGTTTGGTAGAATTCCCTTGGAAAGCCATCTGGTCCTGGACTCTTGTTTTTTGGGAGATTTTTGATTACTAATTCAATTTCTTTACTGGTTATGGCTCAAATTTGCTATTTCTTCCCTTTTCAGCTTTGGTGGTGTATAGGTTTCTAGGAATATATCCATTTCTTCCAGATTGCCCAATTTATTGGCATATAATTGCTCATCTCTTATTATTGCTTGTATTTCTGTAGTGTTGCTTGTGATCTCTCCTCTTTCATTTTTTACTTTATTTATTTGGGTCCTTTTTCTTTTTGATCAATCTAACTAGAGGTTTATTAATTTTGTTAATTATTTCAAAGGACCAGCTCCTGGCTTCATTGATCTGTTCTGTCTTTTTTATTTCAATATCATTGATTTCTGCGCTAATCTTTATTATTTCCCATCTTCTGCTGGTTTTGGGTTTTATTTGCTCTTCTTTTTCCAGCTCTTTAAGGTATAAGTTTAGGCTGTGTATCTGAGAACTTTCTTCCTTCTTTAGGAAGGCCTGGATTGCTATATACTTTCCTCTCATGACAGCTTTTGCTGAATCCCAGAGGTTGGGGCTGTCGTGTTATCATTTTCATTGGCTTCCATGCACTTTTTAATTTCTTCTTTAATTTCTTGGTTAGCCCATTTATTCTTTAGTAGGATGGTCTTTAATCTCCAAGTATTTGTCATCTTTCCAAATTTTCCCACCTCCACAGCTTCCTCTGGACCACAGAGCCCCAGGCACTGGTATTTGTGATGAGCTTCTGGGTGGAGGGTTTTCTGGTGGTCTGTCCTGTCTGGAACTTATTGCCCAGCTATTGCAGAGCCCCAGTTTCTTCTTTGAGTGGTGAGTATGGAACGAGAGCCAGTTTCAGGGATGACCATGGGCACTTTAGAGACTTCCAATGCTGCCTCCCATCTCCGTAGGCACCCTTTTGCTTTTTCCTTCCATTCTGAACCTCATGCTGTGTCCACAGGTCCCTGCTCTTCCAAGCATCTCCCTGCCCCACTGCTAACACTTGTGAGATAGCAGTTGATTTCAGTCCTTGTCATTATAATACTTGAGCTTCGTGCCTTGAGCTCATTCCACATTGCCTTCCATCTTCCTGCAGATGAATTTGCAAAATATATGTAATTAATTTATTCCCCAGCCCTGACCCAGGGATCTCTACCACCAGGTAACTCACATCCAAGGCTTTGAAGTTAGAGCCATTGGTGAGTCACTTGAGCCATGCCAAATCCCCTACGTAGCATCAAGGAAAGGAGTCAATGGGAGGCTTAGGGGAAGAATATCACATTTCCTGTGCTCCCTTTCTTACAGATCTCTCTGTGACACACATGGGCAGTGGAGATCAAGCTGTGGGTATTCTTCTGACTGATGTAGAATTATTTTTCCTTTCTATTTTCTTGAGGCATAATTCCATCCACACGAGCAGCTTTGCCTCATTCCTCAGTGCATAGTAATCATGCTTTTCAAAACACAGAAGAACTCTTTCATCACAGAATCTTACTCCTTTTGATCCCTTACTGTCTTTTTTTTTTTTTTAAACCAGGCTCAGAGTGATGCCCGATGGTCAAACTCTGAGATGCTTGGAACTTTGAACATTCACTTTGAACATGAATCCACAAACTCAATGACCTGACCTAGCTGATGGGAACCCCAAACACTGCCTCACTACAGAGAGTGCATCTTTGCTGGGTCATTTGGGCCTCTAGATATCTTTAAGAGTGGAATGGATATGGGGCCATGAAGTGATGAGAACGTTGGGGATTTTTTTTAATGTTTATTTACTTATTTTGAGAGAGTGTATGCATGCACATGAGTGGGGGAGGGGCAGAGAGAGAGAGAGATAGAGAGAGAGAGAGAAGCCCAAGCAAGCTCTGCACTGTCAACACAGAGCCCGACATGGGGCTTGATCCCATGAACCATGAGATCATGACCTGAGCTGAAATCAAGAGTTGGATGCTTAACCAACCCAGGTGCCCTGGGGATTGGTTTTTAAGTTGGTGTTTTTCCTTCACAAATGCGATGATTTTCTTCTACATAAAAGAAGGCTTTTTCTTGATCGCTGGCCATATTAATGGGCTACACAACAACACACGAAGTAAGACAATCAAGACCGAGTCAGGCAACATTTCTGGGATTTAACTCCATCTTCTATAACACAAGGTAACAGACACAACCAGAATGTTCTATATTGTGCCTTGCAGACTCTATAGGAGAGCTCATTCTGCGTGCATGTGAGCACAGTTCTCCAGTGTACTTCGGAGACTATCTGTTATTATATTGGTTTCTTTGAAAGTTTTGGAAAGACTCTAGGATTTCCTTCAGAGCCAGTTATCCAGCCATAAGGAAATTTGGATATTCTCTTGCTCTTTGCCCTTTTCTATTTTCTCCTGCCCATTTCTCTGGTTGGTTTGAGGGCCCTCAGAATTAGGGTAAAGTTTGGCAGAAAGCACTGGGGATGGTTGAGGCAGATGTAGGGGTGTGTGGGAAGAAAGGAGGGCAGAGGGGGAGCTCACATTCCCTTTCCATTCACACCCAGAAGCACATTTGTTTCTGTGGGTTCACGTGTAGACTTCATTTCTGAAAGCTGATATGCCACACATGTGACTCTCTGAGAGTTGAGTGACCAAACATTAAATTAAATGGAAATCAAACCCAGCCTGGAGTTGTTAATATAATCTGTCATCAGCTGAGACACCAGCCACTGCTTTGGATGGTACAATGCATACTTGTCCCCAAAGAGCCTGTTGCATGTCCGTCTGCGCCCACTACATACTGTTGCTTTCCATTTATAAAATGGGTCTCTTGAAAAATACAGGACTGGTTTCGTAAACATCCTTTTGTGATTCCATCTTGTACTTTTCTGAGTTCTTAAGTGGTCTTCCTTCAATACTTCATAGTCATTTGTCCTTGGTCTTTTTTTTTAATTGTTTTCTAAAATTTTGTGGTAAATTTAATTCAATTCCCTCATCTAGTCATGACCTTGATAGTCTGTTTCAAATATTGCATTGCTTTTCTGTTGCTTCAATACCAGTGTGCACTCTATATGAAGATCATATCTTTGCTTACTTAGGGACCGTCTCGCCCCATTATACCTGTTGTGCTATCCGGGCCAGGGTGCGGGTCCTGCTCACTTATGCTTTCTTTGAATCTAGAGTCCTTTGTTCTAAACACAGACATTTTATTTCTAGTTAGGGAGTGTTCAGGACACCATTTTAACTTCTAGTAAGTATTTATGAGCAAGACCCTGCATTATCTAACCAGAGTTTCATTTTCTCTAGATCTTATCTTCGTGTGCATGCGCTAGGTACATAATCCCAATGACTGGAAATCCCTGAAATATTTCTTCTGTGTGTCCATATCTGTTTATCCAGTTGCTGTCTCTCTTCCTCTACATACACAGGGGCACATTTTAAAAACACTCTCCGAGAATTGTCACCAAGTCTGTATGTTTACATGTGTGTTTATGACATATGACCTGGCAGTATTTTGTTTTTGCTCCTTGTTGTTGGTGATGTTATCTTGCTTTCTGAATCTGGACTCTGTGTGTATGAGATTTTGTGTTTCTTTGTGTGCTTTGTCCCATTTTGGCACTAAAAGAAAATAAAATACCTACAAACTGAAAATCAAAGTGAAAGCATTTGATACAGGCACATATGGATATG